>OY747132.1:8010676-8336794 GCA_963556465.1 Berberis vulgaris | reverse complement strand
TGATTGATCATCCATTAGGTAACACCAGTCTTGCCCTTGTCAGTCTTACTTTTGTCAAAGACTCTGGATGAATTATTGATTCAAGTGCCACTAATCATATGACTTTTGATCGGTATCTTTTATGAACTATGAGTACGCTGCATCGTTCATGTGTGGCTAATGCTAATAGAGTATCCTCTATTTTCATGTGTGTTATTTTTGGAGTATATATTATTTGTCCCTTCACTCTCCAATAATCTTTTATCTGTGCTTCAAGTTACTGAGCAAATAAATGTCTAGTACTAATATATTCTCGTTTTTATCTTCTTTAGGATCCCAACAGTAAGGAGGTTATTGGGCATGGTACTAAGAGAGGACGACTTTATTATGTGGATGATGTCTGCTCTGAAAGTGTCTTGACTAATTAGAGTTCTACCTATGCTAAGGAGCATCATATTTGGATGTGGCACCATCGTTTTGGTCATGCTTCTTTTGGTTATATAAAAGTGAAGGACATAGACACCGTTTGGAAGGAAATCAAAGCAATGGTGTGGAATTGGGGTATTGGGAATAGATTTTCATTGTGTACTTTTTATTGGGCTAACGCATCTTTAAATAGTAATATTTACTTTGTATTGTTTTTGTGTAGTCATGTGACTTTCTCAATCGCATTGACTCCTTATATTTGGCTTGGTTGTTTGATTGATCAAGAAGAAAAAAGTGCTTTACTGGCTCCCCTCCAAATGGGAAACTTCCAACTTGCCAAGACTTCCATGAACCATTATAGGTGACTCCAAAGCTCTTGAGATTCAGAGAGCCGAATGACACATAAAAAGCGCTTTACTGGCTCCCCTTCAATGAACTCCAAATATTCAGAAATAGTGATTCAAAAGCTCTTGAGCTGATCTACACTATAAAAGTAGGAATTTTCGTTGGCCGAATGACACATAACGCAATCCTCATTCACATCCCTACCTCTTCTGATCAATACATCCTTTGTAGCCAGGCGATTCCAGGCAATATCCCGCATTATGACATAGAACTTAGCAGGAATTCCTTTTCTCTAACAGTCCTTGTGGGGAAACGTGATTCATTAAATAAGTAGTGAGAATCACCCAAAATATTTGTAGAAATGAAAAAATCAACAAGTCTTCCTCATTTCCCCATTTCCAACAAATAAAAAAACTATGAGTCCTTTCCAAAGCCAATAATCTTCCCCCTCCTTTGGCATACATCCCTAATAACTCAAACCAAGTCTTCAACTTCTCCCAGTTCACCTTTCTCTTAGGCAGTGTCTAAGGGCAATTCCACTCTGCATTCCCACTTGACAGGTGGTCAAAATCCATAACCGTGCCTTTCTTTAAGTAAACCCCATACAACATAGGCATCTTTCCTGGACAGCCAACTAGGGAAATCTAAGTTTCTAACTGACATAATATTTACTTTTAATATCTTATCCAGTGATGAGGTCCTTCATGAGGCATAGCTTCCTCTCATCATTTCATGTCATTAGGTTCACAATCATTCAACTAAACGAATGAATAAGTTGACAACATAGCAAGTAACACTTGGCAAGAGGCAAAGAAACATGATAAATACATAGATACTGTACAGCTAAACATACTAATCAACGGAGAACAATTTCTAAAATAACTTACCTCCCCATTGAAAGAATGCCCCTTACATGCTTGACAACACTAAATTCACCAACAACTGTTTTCTCGGCTTCCATTCGTTGCTCCCCGTTCAAAGGAGCTTGTCTGCCGCCAACAACGTCTGCCACTTGTGCAACAAATCCCTTATCAACCTTCATTGATTTAAATATGTTGTTATCAAGAAAGACGACTGCATCTATCTGCCTATCAACAAGTCCAAAGTAGAGATTCTAGGATTACCCGAAAAGAGTGATTGGTATTGTAGCATCCCAAGCTGTTCAACAGTTTTGGGGGCAACACTAGGATAAAATCCAAATTCAATGTCTCCATAGTTTGTCTACATAAGAAAAATATTACAGCATTACAACAATTAGGAAAATTGTCATTATGATGATAGAGTGCACTTAAAAAATAAGGAAATTCTCAATTAAAAGATTTAGGATTAGCAGATGACTTTCCCCATTACTCCCATGTACATGACTTAAATTGATCTCCACTTCAAATTCTATGCAAAAATTAACCCATTGCCATGCTAATAGAAATATTCTCGAGCCCCCTCGCCCATCTACATACAACTTGGTTTCCTCCAAGGTTGGGAACTTAGACTTTGTTCAATATGCTCCTTTTCACTTTGTCCTTGCAACAAAGACCATACTATAATAATGCACAAGATACTAAAAATCAAAGCACTAATCTTACATTCATACTTAAAACTCATCCATTTAGATTGAATCGTAAAACTCAAAACTTAGATTCCTAACTGATTGTTCTGAAATTTGATCTTTAGGGCAAACTACGAACACATTTCAATGAAATTAAGCTCCAATGAGTAAATGTAACCAAATCCAGCATAACACGATTTCAATTCAAACCTGGAAAACCACGCGAGCCGGTTCAAGAAGTGGATCTTCACCGAAAGCTCGAACAAGAACTAGAGGGAAAAATACACGAAAGAATCGAAATCCATCTTTCGCTCCTCCACATTCTTCGGTTTTTTTTAGCTCGACTCACAGAGACTCAACTGTACGTCCCGAGCTTAAATAGTTTTTTACTCTAAGCCCAGTAAGGTTTTCGGCCCGTTGGGCCAAACCTACCAACCAGAAAATCCTGGCTCATTGCATTAGGCCTAGGCTTGAGCTAGGAGGATTTCAGCAATGGGCCCAAATCTATGAAAGCCTTTTACCACTGATGCAGTAAAACGCTGTTCGAGATCGATAATGGTGTGCACTATGTGCGCATATATTCAGTATTTTATTTTTAAAAATTATTAATTACAAATTAACAAATAATAATATAAGAAAACTGAAATTTGAAATAAAAGTAACACATTTTTTTTTAGTATAAAACATAAACAGGGAGTATTAATTCTCCATTAGGCCCATTGTTACATTTTTTTAGTCCAACCACCTTCATGTCGGCCTTTACTTATTTTGAAAAGACATTAAAACCTTTATGACTTTTTAACTACCCTTTTGATTTTTGTCTGTAAAAAGTATGAAACTGCAAGGACAAAGTGATAATGAGAAATCAGGACGACTACATTATTACGATTCATTTTATTTAGGATGCAACTTCAGTATGCTAACCCGAGCCCAACTAAAAATTGTCTGATGAGCTTATAACAATTTCACACCCTATAAGTTTTCTTTTCAGGCGTGCGTGTCTGAGCTCTTTCTTGTTTAGAGTTAATGCGGGCATTTTTTGTTTTAACAAAATGTAAAAGATTAAAAACAAAAAGAAAGAAGAAAAGCCAAAGAAAACGGAACAAAAACAAATTCACCAAACAACACATTCATTGCACTAACTCTTAAAAAAAAAATAAACTGAATACAAATAAATACCCACGCGCGCTCTAACTTGTTCATGACGAGCAAGACAAATAAGTGGGCGATACAGTATCATTTCAGTAGGTTTTAGTGGCTTTTTTTTTTTTTTTTCTTTTACTTAATATCAGCAAATGGATCACTCATAGTTTAGGCTATGTGGGGTTCCATTTTTATGGTTATTTTTAGCATACTTTTTTATCGCTTTGATTTGTTAAAAATATCTAGATTTAGGAGTGTCATTTATCACATTGCCATGATGAATTATCCATTATCCAAACCTAAATTCCGCGTATAACTCCATTATAGAGAACTATTAAATATTTTGATTTACATCTCCATGAACTTCTCTATGTTGGACATCATGTTGTTAGACTCAATAGAAATAATAACGCATCCATTCTTTTACATCCTTGTTTGGTTTGACATTGACAATAAATCTCTTTAATTAGGTCCAATATTTTTTTTTTCATGCTTATCGGTTGATTGCATCATAAAAAAATATAAAACCACAGCAAAAGTTCATGTGATAATGCTTTGCATAAACACAAATTACAATGCAAAATAAACAGCATTGGACCAGTTTCGACATGAATGTACTAAAATAAGGTATTTATATCTTTCGAAATTTTTTTTTCAAAGGACTAAAATTTGTGCAAGTTTACAAGTTGTCCAAACCCCCCAAAACTTCAGTTAATACCCAATCTTTTGGGAATTTTTGTTATAAGTGGCAACTGATATAAAATTTTATAGCAAAGAATGGACAAGTTGCCAACCCTTTTATCAAAATGGATCTGTCATAATAAAACCAACCTCATTTGGCCCCAGAGTACAAATACACTTTTTTTAAAAGCTATCAATTAATAACACTTAACACTATCATCATCATTCATCAATAACATCACCGAAAACAATTAGTTAAAATCACCGAAAACGATTAGTTAAACGTCACTTCCACCGGCTTTAACCAATGAAAACAAAAAACAAAAAAATTTGCAACGCGTTCTAACCAAATCTATGAGAATCATGTTTGTGTTTTCATTGCAAATATCAAAACCGAAAGCTGATCAAAATGATAATCACTTTATAAACTATTGTTAATCACCAAAGAAACGTTAATACTTACTGAAGAAGAAAGAAGAAGAAGAAGAAGAAGAGATTGAGAGATTTCTTACACCCAAAACTTTATGTCACATTCTTAATGATATAAAGACATTAACATATAGTCCGTGAATTTCGCCTAACCAATAAAATCGACTTTAATCTCTCTAAAACCTAAATTGTTGTCTGTGTGAATACTCAATTGATAGTGACCGTACCCCATTAAGAGCACCCCATCTTCCTCCTCTATTTTATAAAAGGAGAGCATCTTTTCCCCCCTTACAAATTTTTCTTGTTTCTCCTCCATTGATTGGTTTTTAGATGCTTTTGTTCCTAAATTACTTTGGAAGAAAGAAAAGAAAAGAAAATGAAGTCATTGTGTTAGTGCTCCTTATTAAAAATCTTTAATGGGGGACCCTCTTTGTTTAAGACAAGATTGATACCCCAATCTCTTTTTTTTTTTTTTTTTTTTTTAATAACAAGAGAAGTCTCTTCTCCCTCTCTCAAGTGGGTTTTTTTTTATTTTTTTTATTAAAAGACGAGTTGAATTTTTAAGAATTTCATAACGTATTAATTGAGCGACCTATAGGTCAATACCAGTAAGCCATAACACCATTGGCCCCTCTCTCAAGTTACCCACCCTTCCCTTCTCTTAATCATGGCAATCCAAATACTATAGAAGGAATCCCTTTCTTTTTCTTCTCTGTGTGATGTGTGATTTAGGGTTTGATTGATTAAGTGGTGTCTTGATGATTGATTACCACTTATTATTTTTGGAATATTGCATGATAGGTATTGTGGATGGAAAATTCTAGGGGTCGAGGGAAAGGGAGTGAGGGATGAGTGTAACCACCCATCCTCCTTGCGATGAGTGTCCACACGCATCTCCAACACGATGCGCTCATCCCGAGGAGGATGGGTGGTTACACTCATCCCTCGCCCCTTTCCCTCGCTCTGTAGCAAAGCTCATTGTGGATTGTGTCAACAAAAAATGGCTCATTTTTAAGGGGGGAATTGGAGAAAACGTGTAGGACTTAGTGTAGTTGGATTTATTCTATAGGTGGGTCTTTTTCATAATTATTAGAATGTACAACCAGCAAACATTGGTATCTTGGATTGATTTTCTTGTATTTTGGATGTAATGAGGGTGATTGTGTTGAAAATTATGTTTGTATTTTGTCTATGTTGCTATCATTAATGTTAAACTAAACTCATAGTAACGTTTCAGCGGAAAGTTTTGTATTATTATAGTGTACATTTCTTTCTGAATTCAGTTGCTATGTTCTTCTGTGCGCAAAAGATAAGGTAATGACGCGGTGGAAGGGTATGGATAATACGCGGTGGAATGGTAAGGATAATAGGTTCTAGCATTTGATCAAAGAACAATAGGAATTAGGAATCATTCAAATTGACAGTGAACCCAAACTTCCCTTTGAAAAAAAAAAAGTGAATAAATTTTTTTAATGACAAATAATTTTTTTTAACCAAACTAATAACAACAATTCTTGTTCTGCTAATTGAAAAACTATGGTTCTGGTTGTTGCTTGATCTTTGAAGATAACCAAGCAAAATGGATGCCAATATGCCATGATGGGCACCCAGACGCAATAAAGCTGTTTGGACCTAGGGAAAATGTAAAGCCCATTGTTATGTGCACCCTACAATTCCACTGTATTGCATCGGGGCCATCTTTTTCCAACAAATGTTGTCTTCGACTCTCTTTATCTCATTTTTTTTCCCATCAGTTTTCAACCACCACCACCATCTCACACAATTTCCTCATCACATTTCTTCCTGTCTTCTGGTTTTCTTTTTTGTTTATTCGTTCTCGAACTTTTTTAGAAAGCTAGGTCAGGCTCGCGCCAGGCCAGTTCAATACCATCCATCATCCTATAAATGCTCATAATGGCTCAATCGAACACAATTACACAGACAGAGAACCCCTGTCGCTGTCTTAGCTATCTAGATTTTTTGTTCTTTTTCTGCACTATTAAAAACACAGCCCAAACAATTTCTTTTGATTTTTTTTTAGCAATCAATCTCTACTACCACTACCAAATTAACTTGATCGATAATAGGTGATCAGGGAACCTTTTTAAGCAGCCTGGGGAGAGAGAAGAGTGATTAGTATATGGATAGGGGGTGTTCAGTTTGTGAGTGTCAATTCTATCATTTCTCCATTTATTTGGATGGAGAGAGGGATAGAGTTGACACTTACAAGGATCGGGTTAAGTAGATTTTTTTCGTCGACTAGTACATGCACAAAGTCTATTGAGCCACTTGAGACATTATTTTAATACTATATATGTAGATGGGAAAAAGAAATGGGAAAGGAGGAAAGACGGACGAAGAAGATAGGTGATTGTGAAAAATCATTGAGAGGGGCATACTGAGTGGAAACCTCCACTTATGATGGTGCAACAAATAAGAGCCGTATAGAGTAAAGTTGTCAACTGTTCATAGCAACGACCTAAGGGTGTGTTTGGTTGCATGGAATTTTATGTCATAAAAATTCATGAAGGGGACCTTTATATTTTAGGGTAAATTGATGTATCACTCCACATTCACAATTTGATTTTGTGATCAATGATGGAAATAGAAGTCTCATGAACATGAAAATATCACTCATTGGTCTCCCAAGGCATGTGATTATCATGTTTATGAGATTTTTATCTCTACTCTCAAATTAGCCTAAAATATAATAATTTCCATACAACCAAACAGACCCTAAACTGCATTGAAAATTGGTTTTGCTAATCATATTGGAATGGAATGACATTTAACAATTTTAATTGTCATATATAATACAAATGCCTCCGTCTCATCATTTTCCTTTACTCGTTTACACTATAAGTTGGATAAAACTTTCGGTCACTTGCATGGTTCAAAATTCTTCATTCGAATATATGTAAAGTTGCTACATTTTGAAGGAAGAAAATCAAATCAAATCAAATCTAACCATCCTATCAAAAAATCATATCAAATCAAACCATCCTATCTTTTCAACTAATTACATGTAGAAGAATTTGACCCAACATCAAAACACGTAACTGGGCTTCTAAGAATGAAATCTCGTCTGTTCCCTTTCTTTCTTTAGATGTTAATTAGTCAATGCACTCAATACGTGTTTTAGAATGGGCTGTTTACTTCATAAAACACGAGTCTTATATAAGTCTAAAAGTTTTAGCCATTTATCTACGCGTTATCTGTCATTAGAGCATGCTCTGTATCGTTGGTATTTCATATAATTTTATATTTGTTAAATATTTTGTATTGAACACCTTTTTTACTATCTCCATTTTGGCTCTGAATCAGTATTGAAGTGTAAATTTATTTTTAAGGTAAATATATATTATAAATTTTAGAGTTAGACTTAGTCAAATTTGAATTGGTTGGTGAAAAAATTTAAACGCCGATAATGAGTTCTCCCCCAATATTTGAATTCACCAAAATATGAATTTTAGAGTTTTTGTTTAAATGTACATTAAGTCATTAAGATGCCCGACTCATTTTTTCTAGTATGATCGGTCTGTCTTATTTCTTTGAAAAATATTAAAAACGTGAAATACTTTATATGTTTTTTTTATTATAAAATATATATTTTCAAAATTTTAGCGTTCGAGTTGATAATTGATTTTGTTGGAAAGATCTTAAAAAATGCATTTCAACGATACTAACTTTACAAAAATTTGATAACGATGTAGATAGTTATGATAATTTTCATTTTGCTAAAAGTAAAACACAATATTTTCTCTCTCCGCCACATGTACATTCCACCAACTTTTATATTTACAAATATGTCATCATGAAAAATGAATCTCAACCCTCAAATTCAATACATTTCCCAACTTTCAATCCTAACCATTTTTTTATCTCTGACTATTTTAATTTGACTTTATTCCAATCAACAATGAATAATAAAATACCACTCTGAATTATAATATAGATGATCATTAGAGTTGTAAATGTTGAATTTGACAAAAATATGGAAAAGTCAAAAGCTTATCCTACAATGTTGTGCAAGCCTTGGACCTAATAAACCTACCACTCCACTATCCAAAATATAGATAGTTCTTCACTATCATTGAAGGTCTCTTCACTATCATTGGAGGTCAGATTCTCCTTTTTGTATTGTTGATAATGTTTAAAATGGAAGTATAAATAGAATTTACGCATGTTTCATGTGCGTAAAGTTTAGGGGAGTAGAGTTATAAACTTTTAAGTAAGAACATTTCAAAACTTAAGGAATGACGGCTTCTTGGACTACCAAAATTGAAAAAATGAAGTGATGGTGTGCGTACGTGTTCTTTCAATTCACATTTCATTGAAAAAAATGAAGTGATGTACAATTATGGTGTGCGTGTTCTTTCAATTCAGATCTGAAGTACATATAATTCAAATAAACCCCTAATATGCTGAAATATGTTTTCCAAATAGTTGAATCTGGAAAATGTATTGAAAGTTCAAGATTCCTTTTTAATGATCGAAAAGTGAAAGGGCTAAAACACACGCACGACCTTAACGCCTTTCATTCGCGTGTGATTGAGATTGCTGTGCATTTGTTTGGACGGAGTTCACACCAAAAAATAGAGTCGTGCACGCGCTAGACTTCCGAGATTTTGTCCAACAGCTAAAATACAATAAATATAAATATAAATATAAATATATTAAGAGAAAATTTTAAAAAATGAACATAATTTTAAATCATATAAGCAAGAGAAACTTTAAACCAAAACTACAAAAATATACATAAGCTTCAATATCATCCGAAAAAAAATTTACTCAACTTGGTCCTTGCCTAGTTAGTGGTTAGTGTTCGGGAAAGAGTGTTTAACACGTAAATACCAACTCTACCTCGATCTCCGTGAAAAAAAAAAAAAAAAAACGGTGAAAGGGATAAAGTTGACACTCCCATGACACCCTCCACCAGCCACTAATCAATGTTCTTTCCATCCTCTCTCTCTCATTTCACATGATCACTAACACAAAGCAAATGACCAAAAAATTGAATCGATTATCTACTCCCTTCCTTCAAAGTATATAGTTCTAAGATTTGACTGAGCAGAAATTCTAGTTGGCCTGAAAAATTGACCTGATTTGCTGTCTGGGAGGGGCGAAAATACAATTGTGCCCATCCTCCTTAAACACACGACTTCAAAAAGTGTTTAAGGAGGAAGGGCAAAAATGTATTTTTGCCCCTCCCAAGCAGCAAACCAGGCCGATTTCCCAGGCCAGCTAGAATTTCTCTTGAAGATTGAAATGATCATGGAGTCATGGAGGAGATTTGTGTGTTGTTGCAATACAAGTGGTTCCATTGCATGCGCCATGAAAGGTTGATTAGATTGCGTGCTAATTAGCACCATTGAGTTGAGTTAAATCAAACCACACAACACACAAACGATTCAACATACAATTTGAGGAACCAATCAAAGAAACCCAAAGTTTAGAGGGAGAAGGACTAGAGGAGGGGGCTTTTCTTGAAAATAAAGTTTTCTTTTGTATGAGAGAGAAAGATTAGATTAGAGAGTGTAATTAATGTAAGAGCTTTCTCACCATCCAATAATAACTCACATGACCACACTAACACGACTTTAGAGAGATAAGAGGTTAACACGTGGTTTTCGATAAAGGAGACTCCTCGGTTCTTTGAATGGTATAGTATAATTAGAGGGTGTTTTAATTTGTTTAATGAGATGATTAGTGCACGCCAGAATCTTTTTTATTTTTATTTTTTTGGGTGTGGATTGGGATGGGATGGGATGGGATGAAATGGAATGGAATTGGGATGCTGAAATGGAGTTGATTTGTTTTTCCATTATTTTTTTTTTTTGGGGTTTTGGTTTTCAGAATTTGCTGCTTGTTATTGCGTCGAGGTGGATGATGGATGTGCACGTGCAACTTCCATTAATACAATTTAATTTGATTATTTTATACAAAAATAAAAGAAAAACCTAAATTTTCATGTCGACAATTACTGCAGGTTACATGGAATGATCAATTATAACTTATAACAATATCATCCCGAATGTCTTAATATCATAACGAGTAGGTTTTAAGATAATAGTGTCAACATGTTGGAGTTTTTTCTTTCACTAAAACACAATGTAATATCATTTAAAGTTGTACAATTTTTAGATTTTTTGCATTAATAAGACACTAAGGGTGTGTTTAGTTGGATGGAATTCTATGTCATGAGAATTCATGATGGATCTCTATATTTTAAGCTAAACTGATGTATCACTCCATATCCACCATTTGATTTTGTGATCAATGGTGGGAATCGAAGTCTCATGAACATGAGAAATTCACTCTTTAGGGAACCTTCATTCCCACCATTGATTACAAAATTAAATGGTGAATATGGAGTGATACCTCAAATTAACATAAAATATTACTCCTTGTGTCGTTGCTCAATAGGATAATGATACGTGGCTTTGAATGCTTATGTTGCCTTATGTATTTCTCATTGTGGGCGTGTTTTTAATCTTCTAATTTTATATTTGATACGTTTCTTTAAATAAAAATATATAGAGTTGTGAATGTATTTTTTTTAGTGAGGCTAGAGAGCGAGGAAACCAGCGAGGAGAGGGACGTGGCGGGGTGGGAGCCATCCACCTCACTCGGGATGCGTGCCACAATTTTTTGTGCGCGCATCCCGAGCGGGGTGGACGGCTCCCACCCCGCCACGTCCCTCTCCTCGTTGGTTTCCTCGACATTTATAATTCCCCATTTTTTTTTGGGGAATTCTAAATGTCGAGGAAACGGGCGAGGGACGGGACGTGGCGGGGTGGGGACCGTCCACCCCGCTCGGGATGCGTGCCGTCGTTTTTGGTGCGCGCATCCCGAGCGGAGTGGACGGTCCCCACCCCGCCACGTCCCGTCCCTCGCCCGTTTCCTCGCCATGTAGAAGCGCTCTTTTTTTTTTTTGTGAGAAGTTCAAATTCATTCTAATATTATTTGAAATTTTTTGGGCGGTAAAAACGTGTTATCAACTCCTCCCACATCATGATTCAATGATTAGTGCATGTGATTTATGGCCTACATATTTGGTATATATGTTTCTTCTTAGCAAACTCAAAGTAATAAATCACACAATATAAGAAAAATGATTTTACAATAAATTTTATTATAGTAGAGCAATTATGCCCCATATTACAATCATGTAGAGCCAAATATTCCGAGATCATCTTGCTTGGAGAAGGTTGCAGACTAGTGTTGCCTAGATAGTGTGGAGTTTGAATCCGCAAATGCATATTTTAAATAATCTAAAAAAAATTGGAATATTTCTGAAATATCATATTTCGATCCAAAAATTTTCAAGATTTTCTTAAATAAATAACATTTCATATGTATGTTATAAATATGAGTACGTCTAGGCAGCCAGGATTAGGCTTTTTTTACACTTTTACCTTTTCTCTTTAAAACACAACCACGGACATTATTTATATAATGAATAAAAGTGTAAAAGAGCTCAACCCTAGCAAAAAAATGGGGTAGCCCTAGCTGCCTAAAATTATTGTATAAATATATATTTGCATTCGTTCTCATATTAACAAAGTAAGATTATATATTATAACATTAATTGTATTTATCATCATATCAATAAAATAAAATCATATATAAAATTATCACATTTAAATCATGTATTAAATATACGGATACTCGACTCCATCCATCTGGAACTTTTGATTCAACCCCTTCATTGTTGGATACAAGATATCCCCGCTTTGCATTTATTGCGATTCTTTTTTTACGAGTTTCAAAATTGGAATATTCTTATTAGGGGTGGGCAAACGGGTCGAGGATCCGCCGATTCAAACCGAACCGGACCGTTTTTCTTTAAACGGTCCGGATTTAAATTTTGTATTTTTAATACGGTTCGGATCGGTCTGGGTCCGTTATAAAACGGTCCGGTCCCGATTCCTATTTTTTTAAAAGAAACTGTCCGGGTTGGACCCGTTTCAAATCACATTTACAAAAACCTAAATATGAAAGTAAATTAGTAAAGTAAAGAGGAGAAAAGAAAGTGAAAAACAGTCAGAGGTGCACTGAACAAGCTCATGAACCCTTATGTGTTTCCTTGCTTTCGAAACACTCCTGTAGCTGAGGATGTGATTGTAGAATAGAATCTGTTCGACTTCGACCCTTCTGTGTTTCCTTGCTGAGGATGCGATTGTTGAGGACCCTTCTGTGTTTCCTTGTTGAGGATGCGATTGTAGAATCTGTGTTTCCTTGCTTTAGAATCTGTTCGACCCTTCTGTGTTTACTTGCTTTCGAACCACTCCTGTAGCTGAGGATGCGATTGTAGAATCTGTTCGGTCTGGGAAGTTCAATACCTATTGTCCCACTGTGGGGATTCTTCCTGCAAGAAGGTATCATCTTGTTCTTGCGTTTCGATTAGAAATTTGTATGTGTTGAGTTATTAGTATCTTGTTCTTGCTTTAAAAATTTGTTCTACTGTCCCACTGGGTTTCATGTTATTTGTTTTTTATTCCCATTTTGACCTAATCCGCTTATTGAAATGGTAATGTCTGCCCCTTTAGCATCATCTTCATCTCCTTGTGAAGTCCTTAGGTTCCTGACTGTGGGACGGTCTTTGTGAATTGTTAGGTTCCAGAATTGTAAGGAATTGTTTGGAACCGTAAGAACCGGACCGTTCCAAACGGTTCGAGTTAGGTTCGGTTCCAATGTTCAAAATGAGGGGATCCGGACCGGACCGGATCCGTTAATTTTAAACGGTTCGAGTTAGGTTCCTCCAAATTTGGAACCGATCCGGATCGTGCCCACCCCTAATTCTTATTACTAAAAAACAGAAATATATTTCAATTTTTTCAAACGAGAACGAAGATTATTCTTGTTCCTATATAATTTTCATGTATAAATGCGAATCGATATTCCCCTTTCTCCGTAAAAAAAAATTTGCTCATTTATGATCATCTTCTAGCTCCTTCCTTGAGATAACACATTTTTTGGTAGTTTTTCGTAATGATTTTCACATCATCCTTTGGGTGGTCAAGGACTTTTTCATATATTATGTCAGGTATCAAGGAAAAATTATTCTGGCAAGGAATTTCTCTTCTGATAAATTAAAGTGTTACCTTTTAAATCTCTGGCAATATAATTTCGTCATGTGGTCTCAACCAAATGGGATCCATATATAACCAATTATACAACCATTCCCTCAATTTTTTTGGTCATCCTTCAAGTGTGTGACTAAAGTCTTTCTGTGGTTAGGAGTCGAATGTTAGAAAACTCATTTATTATAGATATTGTTATAAAAACTTTTGATACTATAGTCCCAATAATTACTTTGATTGGATAATTGACTAACTCGAAATTTTGTCACGCATCAGAGCATCCCATTAGTAAATCGGCTTGGACTTATTCATCAGATTATGATATTATCTATAGATTTAGGCGGATATGCATAAATCTCTCTCATTATTATAGTGGATCCTAAAAAAAAGAGATTGTATCGAGTAAAGTATATCATTCGACTTTCATGCGCTAAAATTTTGTCTCGTAAACATAAAAGTATTGTCATTTTTTTTAGATAGATTAGGTTCAGCATTATTAGAAGAATTCTTTACAGAAAAAAAAAAGTTTGTAAATATGAAACATGTAGAAGATCAAAAGAAAATAAATACGAAATTTAAAATAAAGGTGTAGGGATGTACATGTGGATGAGAGATAAATGCTTGTGTTATTTTTCTCGAAATGAAAATTATCATATCTATATAGTTGTCGAATTTTGGTAAACTTGGTATTGTTGGAATGTACATTTGATGATCTTCCATAGTTTGATACTTTATTTTTCACCTGAGAAAAACTTTAAACAATTTTTACTCTAATGTCACGACATGCTTTCTATCGAGTCAACAATACGGATAATACACTAGTCTACCATACAAATCAAAATGATGTTTGGGATTGGATATAAAAGACGGTTAAGTTTGAAAGTTGCGAAAGATGTTGATGGTGGAGATTCAGTATTAATAATGATATGTTTGTAAATAAATTGCAAGTAAGAGAACAAAGGAAACAAACAAAAAGGTAAAAAAAAAAATGTGGAATTCATATATGCCGGAGAAAGAAAATTTATGTTTTTTTAAATGAAACGTCAGAATTATTTACTTAGTTTTTTGATTTTAGTAAACTTGATATGGTTGACATGCATTTTTGAAGATATTTTCAATGAAATTAATCACTAATACAAAAGCTTAAAGTTTTGAAACAATCATTAATACAAATGTTTAAAGTTTTAAATATGCATTTCAAGCCATATGCATTAAAAAAATTTATAATCTGATGTACTTCACGTCGTAAGTATATTCAATATTAATGTATCTTTAAGCAAAAACCATGAACTTTGTATTTTGAAAAATTAAAGTTGATGAGGATTAATTGTGGCAGTTTTAAAATATGTTTTTTTTTTATTCTAATTGTTTGGAATTTTAACCGAGTTTAAGCTATTGTCACAATCCATCTTCTATCGTGCACACAACACATGAAATACACTAGTAGATATCACAAATCAGAGTGGTGTTTTATTATCGAAAATGACTTTTAAGACCAATATTTTCACAAAATAGACAATTTAGATATCGTAATTGATGTAATGACTATTTTGTGCATACTTTTATGACCAACAGTGACTATTTTATTAACCCAGGTTAAACCATAAAGTTATAAGACATATTTACCCTTTCTAAACAAATAGAAAACGAAATTTTATACTTTTATGACCAACAAAGACTTTTATTAATTGTTCTAATTATGACCAACCAATTGCTGGTTAGGTTAGGCTATAAAAGTTGATAATTTATGACCTATTATTTCTACAACCACTCTCCAGCTAGAGTATCATATTATTATATTATTATTATTGTTGTTGTTGTTGTTGTTGTTGTTGTTGTTATTATTATTTTTTATTAGTATTGTTGTTGTTATTATTATTACTATTGTTGTTGTTATTATTATTATCATTATTATTTTTATTATTGCTGTTGTTGTTGTTATTATTATTATTATTATTATTATTATTATTATTATTATTAGTGTCCTCTATAGCTTCCTGCAATGATCAACCATAGTTTTTTGTTATTATTATTATTATTATTATTATTATTATTATTATTATTATTATTTATTTATTATTATTATTATTATTATTATTATTATTATTATTATTTTTGTTCTTGCCTTTTCAACTTTAGTTGTCACTTGTTGAAAATATTTTGGCGGCTTTAATGTATCCCCAATGACAGATAGCTCCACCCCTTTATCCGATTCACAAATATTAATCTATGTAGAAACCAAAAACTTTTGTATTATTCGTGTAGACTAATTTTCTTATTTTATTTATTTATTTTGCAGTTCAAGTTTTGGGGTTATTAGCGATCCGAATATCTGATGTGAGAGATAAACATTGTGAGATCTTTTATAGCTAAAATAATGAAAAAAAAGAATAATAATAATAAATAAATCAGTTTATGGTATTTCTGGCTCCATTAGACGTGTTTTGAAAAATGTAAATTGACGAAAATTATCAACTTATATAGTCAAATCCAAACAGATCTAACGATTATTGAAGTCATGCGATTCACAACGTTGAATAACAATCTAATGACTCTATATTTCAAAAAACTTAACAGTTTGAGTTTTGAGGCTATTAATTAGCGATTTAATAGTAAGGACTAATAATAATAATAGTAATAATAATAATAATAATAATAATAATAATTATTATTATTATTATAAGTAAATGAATAAATAAATAAATAATAAAAACAATGTGATACTTCTGGCTCTATTATAAATGTTTTGGATAATGATTATAGAAATAAAAAACCAAAAATTATCAACTTATATAACCTAACACAACCACCAATTGGTTGGTCATAATTGCAATAATTAATAAAAAAAATATTTAATAGTCATAAAAGTAAGTTTTCTTTTTGTTAGAAAAGGGTAAAAATGTCCTATAACTTTATGAGTTAACTTGGGTTAAAGGCACAAATTAGCAATCAAATAGTCTATTTTGTAAATAAAAAAAAAGTAAGCATTAAAAGTCATTTTTCGTTTCATTATTTATAAGAATTTCAAGATAAAATATGGCTAAGATTGAGAGTTTGGAAGATCTCGAGGGTTAAGATTCGTTATTTATAATGACATGTGTTGTAATTATAAAACATGTAGAAGGGCAAAAAAATGAAAAAAAAATGTGAAAAAAGTTGGTGGAATGTACATTCGGTGAAGAAAATATTTTTTGTATTTTTTCTCAAAATTAAAATTATCATACCTATCTAATTAATTGTCCAATTTTAATAAACTTGATATTATTGGAATGTATTTTTGAAGATATTTCTAATGAAATCCGTGATCAGTAGAAAAACTTAAGTTTTCAAAATATGCATTTAAAAAATATGACTAATGCATTTCACGTTTTAATTTTCAGTATTAATCAAAGTATGAGACAAACATCTAAAGACACACTCAAATAAAAACCTTGAACTCCATATTTTGGAAAATCAAAGTTTATGGAGAATTCACTGCAATGGTTTTTAAATAATTTTTTTTTTCTACAAACTAAGTTTGACCTAATCCCACAACCCACTTTTTATTGTGCCAACGGTATGGAAGTACACTAGTCTACTAATATATTAAAACAAAATTCTCCAAATACTACCCTAAGATTGCCTAAATCCAACCTTAAGACAATAACGATTCAAACATTCAACGAAGTACATGTTTAGATCGTTGGATTAAAATAATGTGATCTTGATCTTTTATCTCCATAGCCGAGTAGATTTCTAAAATAAAATAAAAGATTTTTTTGGCCAATGCTTACTAGAGGTGGGCACGAGACGGGATGGACCTCATCCCTATCCCATCCCATTTGTTCGAGATAAGAACGGTATGTGATAGATCTCATCTCGACCTCGTCCCATCCCAAACGGGTTCAGGACGGCTGAGCATGTACTAAATTTTGGATTGAAAATTTAGCATGCAAGATTGAAAATTTTGAATTTACCAAACACCTAACTCTAAGAATAACTATATAACTTTAAGCCATTGATTATTATTTCCCCATTTCATTAGCTTTTACTCCGTTGTTTTTAGAATCATTATTGAAGATAGTTTTTTTTTTTTTTTTTTTTTGTATATTGCTTTTGAAATTGATCAACGGGGTTTTCATTTAAAAACTACGAGGAGCATATATTGTTGTTATTAAGAGTTAGGAAAAAAAGAAAAGAAAAAGGGAGATGGTTTGAGTTAGATTCGTTATCTAGGTGAGTTGCATGAAAGTTTGTGAGAATAAAATATTCATGTCAATAAATACAACAACAAATAAAAGTAATGTTTACAAATAGTTTCATACTACATATTCCATATTAAATATTAAAAAATTATGTTCGGGACGGGACGAGATCGGGATGAGATTGATCAATCCCAATATGACCCGAAAAATCGAGGCGGGATGAGATCGAGAGATGGGATGCCAACCCCAAGGTTTATTGAAACACAAATCACTCTAAAAGATCCCCTTCCCTAGTCCATACCGGACATGTATGGTTCCGACCCATTTTAAATTGGGGCCAACTGGTTTCTACCATTTTCTTCCAGTTTGGAACCCAAATAGAACCGATTCCTCAAATGCAGTCTGAGGTCCATCCCGGACCGTCCTGGTTACTGTAGATTAAAGGTAAAGCAATCAAATTCTCGGAGTTTAGTAGCAAGCCTGAAAGATAAAATTTGAAGCTTGAAAGCAAAGAGAAACAAAGAGAGCTCACATTTCTCCTTACTACACTCTAATCTCATATCAACTCTTCAAAACGAAACAAAAACCTGAAATAGAGGAAGCAGGGAAAGCCACAAAGAGCTCAACAAGGGACTTTTTAATGTTTACTACCCAACACTTCCTACTCTGTACAATTACAAATACAACTCACTCCCCATTAAAGCCCCTGAATTACAAATACAACCCACTTGGTGCGCTCATGAACAGTAAAATTGTGTATATTCGTCCTGATATTTAGGTTCTCCATTTTGCCCCCCAAATTTATCCTTTTCACAAACAAAATGAAAGAGTTTATGAACTACTACGAAGGCAATAAGGTCATGTGTGCCAAACATTATTAAAACAAATTATTTTCTTCTTTTCCACCTCCTCTTCTAACCACATAAACTACAGTGAGAGGAAAGCTTCACGACACCTCACTCCCTCAATGTCTTTATCTTTCCGTCTCACGAGATCCCTCTTGCACTCCCCTTTCCCTTCGATTCATAACTCCATGATGAGATTTTCAATGATCTCTTTAGGGTTTTGCAACTTGCAATTTCATATTAAAGGTGATTTCAATCGAAATGGGGAACTTAGGGGAGGGGTGGTTCAAGAGATTGATAAAAACAGAGGTGATGATCATCGGGGAGTCGACTGTTGGGAAATCCAATTTGCTATCCAGGTACGCTTGAAATGAGTTCAACATGTGTTAAGATACCAATCCTATTTAGTATTTACTTAAGATTAGAATGTCAATATTCTATTTTAGGGAATATTAGCTTATTTTGAATTAAGAGTTATTGTTTGATTAGAATTAGGTTTGAATTCAATTAGGAAATTATTTTTGCTTTCAGTTATAAATACATATGATGTAATAGAGTTTATGCAAGCAATACAAGTTTTTATTTTAGTTTATTGGTGGTTGATCCCCAATCAAATGATCTAGGTGGTTTGATCTCCAATCAAAAGGTAAATGTCTCTATCATTTGGTATCAGAGCATCATTGATTCTGAGCCAATTTTTTTTTTTTTTTTGTTACTTCACTATTGTAAAAAAAAAAAAAAAAAAAAAAAAAAAAAAACTCACCGTCATCAGCAACTCCCAGTCACCATCCTCGCAACAGCAACAACAACTGTCGTCTAGTCTCCACTTCTTTATCGCCTCCATCGTAGATCACAGAAACCCACCTTCATCGCTTCCGCAATCAGAATCGATCATCACCTCAGCAACCCACCTTCATCGCTTCAGCATAGTTCATAGCTTTAGCAACCCACCTTCATCGATTCATCAAACCATCTTCATCGATTCATAAAACCATCTTCAATCGAAACCACCTTCATTGATTCAGCAACCAATCAACAACTCGAGACGCCATCCAATTTCAGTAACTCACTTCATCGCCCCATCGCAACCCTCGTACTCATCGCCACCATCGCAGCCATCCAATTCAGAGATCGTCCCTTAAATCATCGATTCATCCAATTCTGAGATTGTCCCTTCATCGCTATTTGCACCCATAGGGATTCTCCCCAGACCGTCTCTTAATCTTCTTTGGGATATTCACACCACACCAACCCACCCTCTTTATAATGATTGTTGCTGAATTACACGAGAAATTCGATGCGCTTACTGCTCAAGTTACCGGGATCTCGTCCCACCTCCACGCACTTGAGACCACTAATGCCGCTATTCTCGAGGCATTAAGGAATCTCCAGCCATATCGCCTGGGCCCATACGTTCACCCGGAACAACAACGGCCAATTATTCCTAATTCTGGCACGGAATCTCCTATTTATGATGTTGTTGTTTCCAAGGCACCACTAACAGTGCCCGCCACTCCAGGGCGCAATCTTGTGCAGGGACCATTCGTGCCATAAAAAACAGATGGGCTTGGTAGCAATAATCCTTACCATAAACATCCACCGGCCCATCATCAGAAAATGGGTATTAATAAGCGTATCCATCCTTCACATGGCATGCCGCCCTTTCCTGTAACCATACCTTATCACCTACCACCAATGCTGCCTATTTTTCAACCAGTTGTACCTGTTCCACACATTCTTGTTCTTCATGCTTACCAACATTATCCTGGAAACTTCAATCCTCATATGTTAAGATCTCCATATGGAACCCCCGCACATACTTTTGGTGCACCACTTGGTCACGTTGGTGCTATGGATTATAATAGAAGCTTTCAGCCTCCACCGAGAGAGCCCAATGCATATGCTGACAATTTTGCTAATCGACAACAAGTTGTACAAGCACATGCTGGTCGTTTAAATAAAATACGGTGCCATCATCGTGCATTCAATCCAAGAGAAAATATTAGCATGCAACAAAGTGGATCAAGGCCTTTTGTGTGGCCTCCTCCCTATCTTGGTCCTAGTCCAGGGCTTATGGGGGGCCCTTGTTTTTCTGGCCCTACCCCTATGTATCATCATCCAAACGCATTAGGAGGTCCTCCTCTTCACGTTATTCAACATCCTCAACATTCTTGGATTCCTGCAACTGCCTCGGAGACGTTGCCTTTGAGGGCTAATATTGTTAAGCAAATTGCGTATTATTTCAGTACTGAGAATTTGCAAAAGGACAACCATTTGATTTCTTTGATGGATGACCAAGGATAGGTTCCGATAACCAACATTGCTGACTTTAATAGAGTGAAGAGAAAGACTACAGACATTCCTTTAATTCTGGATGTAATGCATAATTCTTGTACGGTAGAAGTCTAGGATGACAGAGTACGAAAGCGTGATGGCTGGTCGAAATGGCTTTTGGCTTCTGGACAGAATACATCTTCAAATGATCAGACGATGCAAGCCGATGTAAAGGCTACTATGACAAGGCTTAGTGAGTGCAATGATAACAGTGAAAATGACATCACCGGAGGACACACCACATTTCCTTTAAATAAGGATGCAAACAACGACTTACCATCAAATGAAGGAGTTTCAGATTTTGACTGCCTGAAAAATTCATAATATGACAATGAGCAGGTCTTGACTGACAGAATAGTTGAAACTTGCCATGGAGAAAATGGGGATCCAGACAATATAGTTAATTTCGTGGGTTAAAAAATGAACGCTTTAGAGATTGAAACCAAATTTATGTATGCATTAGACAAAGATTCAACTAAATTAATTGCTCGGGAACATGCTGGGAAGTTCAATACCAATTTCCGTATCAGATTTGATGTTAAAACTGCTGATTTTATTGAACCTAGAACTGGGAGTCTCTCTTGTTTTACAAAGCAAAAGTCAAACGATTCCCAATCAACTAAGCGCCGGATAAACTACTTGATTGAGGATTATTTGAACGTAATAATAAGCCTGTTACACGCTGACTTAACAAGTGGACCGGCCGTCCTGTGGAGGAAGCTACTTGGGAAGACTATGAGCAGTTTCGTGTCTGTTTTCAGATTTTCAAGCTTGAGGACAAGCCTTGTTTCAGGCGGCGTGGGATGTTAGGATACCAATCCTATTTAGTAATTACTTAAGATTAGAATGTCAATATTCTATTTTAGGGAATTAGGAGTTATTGTTTGATTATAATTAGGTTTGAATTCAATTAGGAAATATTATTTTTGCTTTCAGTTATAAATACATATGATGTAATAGAGTTTAGGCAAGCAATACAAGTTTTTATTTTAGTTTATTGGTGGCTGATCCTCAATCAAAAGATCTAGGTGGTTTGATCTCCAATCAAAAGGTCAAAGTCTCTATTAACATGAACTCCAAAGCTACCATTCGGATCGAGCGTCAGACCCAAAGTCTCGACATTGATAAAAAAATAGGTTAAAACCCAGATTTGGGACATAGCTGGGAAGATGATGAACTTAATTGGATTTAAAAACAAATAGTTCCTTTGTACATTTGAAAATCATTTCAAGTTAAGAACATAGTTTATCATAATAAATTTGTGAGAGTATACATGGATAAACGTAATTTTCCCACCCAATTGTGATGAATGAAATGGTTTGTCATAATTAATTTATTAGCAAACGAGGGAATTTTTTTATTTATTATTAACAAGAGTAAATATCACTTTGACAATTTGTAACCCGAGTAGCCATGCTTCTTTTGAATTGCAAAAACATATATTGCTAATGATAGGTGTCTGTTCTTGCTTTAATAGTATAAATTCATAACCTTAATCATATTCACTAGTTAAATTAATTCGTATCAACTAAAGTAACTATTACATTAATTAACTATATATTTAGCTAAGTTTCGCATTAATTAACCCACATAATATGAAATGTAAATAACTTTATTCAATTAATATAAATTGCCAATGTATGTTATTTATATTATTATTTATTAAGTATATCATTACCTTAAAAAAAAAAAGACTTCAAGGCATTTCCTATTCAACCATGAAAATGAGAAATCAACCATATCGACTACTAAACGGAGGTCAATGGGGTACTAGTTAAGCGATAGATTTATAATGGATGAAATCATAAGTCCAGGATTTAAAACCTGATAGTGGCATGTGTGAAGGCCGTTTTCTTGCATTAACACACACGTGCCAAACTCGACACTTTTCTTCTTCTTAGGTCCCTTAACGGTTGAGATCAACAGACCAGACCAAACCACGGACGGCTGTGAACTGAGCTCCGTCTCACTCCATCTCTCTCATCTTCATGGGCCCCACTTCAAAATAACCCAAAGAAAAAGACCAATAAAGGCCCATCTAAGTCTTCGAGCCCAATAAGAGCCTCCCATTCACATTTGCAGAGAGAGTGAGAGAGAGAGAGAGAGAGAGAGAGGACTCGTCGTCGTGAGAGAGTTTTAGAGAGAGAGATATGAAGAGAGACAACAAACAGCTCAGCTTAAAGATGGAAACACTAATCTGATTGATTAAATCTCCAAACAACTCTTTCTTTCTTTCTTCTCTAATCCCATTATCTGTAAGTTCATCTTTTTTTCCCTTTTTTTTTTTTGTTTCTAAATTGTCTGAGATCTTCTTCTACACCTCTTCAACATCTCAGATGATAAGATTGCTAAATTAAATATTTAATCTTTTCATAAATTAACACAAACAGATCTTTGGGTCTTCTCACTATCTGAAGAAGAAACCCAGATTTAATAGATTAGAGTTAGATCCTCTCTTTGCTTTGCCCCTTCATCACCTTCACTGCCTTATCTGCTGAGCAGCCCCTTGAATTTGTTATTGCATTTGCTTGGAAGGCAAAGATTTTGATCAATTTTCTGTTCTAGGGGTGTTTTGAAATCTGGGTTATTGGTTTTGGCCAGTTTTGGTGTCTGGGTTCTTCTCTTTTTCGATAAATTCAGGTGCTTGTAGGAGTTACTGATCTCATCCCCTTGGAAAGATTCAATCTTTTTCTTCATTTTGGACCGGTGGTTTTCTTGTTTGGATCGGTGAGTAATCGAAACTTGCTTAAAGGTTACATTTTTTTTAGGGGGGTTGGTTTTTCTGTTTTGAGGAATCTGGGATTTATAGTTGTTGTGTTGTTGATTTGTAATTTTATGTACAGTTAGGGCCTATTTGAAGGGCTTCTGTTTGAAAGTCGAACCTATCCTATTTAGATTGGTGGGATTCGATACGGAGAACTAGAAGGAAGTGGTGGTGTTTGGGGATTTTTCTCTTCACTGTTGTTGTTGGATTCCATTTTGGTGAGTGAGAAAGGGAGGGCAAGGGCAGCTTCCAGCTGGTTGAATTCGCGAAGATTCTGAAATTTTTTTGTTCCAATTCCAGAGATATGTTGGAAGGTCAATCCTGTTTAATTTCGAGGACATTTTCGAATACTTGTGAGCAAGAGAGTAAGTGGGTTTACATGACTTACCATCTGATCGAAGTCACGAGTAGCAAGAGAAGGTTAGAGGAGGAATCGGAGGAAGAATTTGTGAAGAGAAAGTCTTCCAAGCAGATGGATTTGCAAGAGAGGGAAGAAACAATTCATACTCTTCATGATCTTTCCCTGTCTCCTCCAACAGACCAATCTGATCAGGAAGGTAATGATGGGGATCAATCGGATCCTAATTCACTCATCACACCCCTTGGTCGTGACATCTCAATCAATTGTCTTATCCGTTGTTCTAGGTCCGATTACAATTCACTTGCCTCATTAAATCGGAGCTTTCGCTCTCTGATTCGAACTGGGGAGCTGTACAGACTCAGGCGCCTAATGGGAGTGATTGAGCATTGGGTCTATTTCTCTTGCCATATGCTTCGATGGGAGGCTTTTGATCCCAATAGCCGACAGTGGATGCATTTGCCAACTATGCCTTCAAATGAATGCTTCATGTGTTCTGACAAAGAGTCTCTAGCTGTAGGCACAGAACTTCTTGTATTTGGGAAGGAGATAATATCCCATGTAATATGGAGATACAGCATTTTGACAAACTCGTGGTCTTCTGGTATGACGATGAATGCTCCCAGATGCTTGTTTGGGTCTGCCAGCCTTGGGGAGATTGCGATCCTAGCCGGTGGTTGTGATTCCCGTGGTAGGGTATTGAGTTCGGCAGAGCTTTATAACTCAGAGACGGGGACTTGGGTGACCCTGCCAAACATGAATAAACCAAGAAAGATGTGCTCTGGTGTGTTCATGGATGGAAAGTTTTATGTTATTGGTGGAAGCAATTCAGAATTGCTTAGCTGCGGGGAAGAGTACAATTTGGAGACAAAGACTTGGCGTGAAATTCCAAACATGTTTCCTGGGCGGAATGGACCAACTGAAGCTCCTCCTCTGGTTGCTGTTGTAAACAATGAATTGTATGCAGCTGATTATGCTGAGAAGGAGCTAAGGAAGTACAATAAAGAGCGCAACTTCTGGATAACTGTGGGCAAGTTGCCTGAGCGAGCAGTCTCTACGAACGGCTGGGGATTGGCATTTAGAGCATGTGGAGATCAGCTGATTGTAATCGGTGGGCCTAGGAACATGGGCGGAGGGATGATCGAGCTCAATTCCTGGGTCCCAAAGGATGGTCCACCTGAGTGGAACCTTCTTGCCAGAAAGCATTCGGCGAGCTTTGTGTATAATTGTGCAGTGATGGGGTGCTGACATGTCAGGTTTTAGCGACACCGTGTGTACTACTGTACTGTACGGATATCTTGCTCGGAGGAGAGTTTACAAGATTGATTTGGTCGAGAAGATAGGTTTCTAGCCAATGGGTATCTCTGCCTTCTATTCATTCTTACTTTGGAAATTTCATATTTTCTCAAGATTCAATAGAATGCTTTTCTAGAAAGAGGTCTTGAGTTTTTCTCTTTCATTTTTCTGATTCTCCCATTGAATTGGCATCTTCCTCATATGTTAGCATGAGACTTGTTAATAATTTGAAGCACCATTAGATCAGTAGGATGTCAGGAATACTGAGAGCTTTACAAGCATTGAAAAAAAATAGTGCAATTGATTCCATGGTTCTTCTGCTTGACTTTGTCTCATAAGATGAAAAAATAGGTTCTGTGATGTTTTCGTTACTTGCAGACTACAGATTTTGGGTGCTTCTGTGTTGTTGTTTTTTTTTTTTTTCCTCTTACCAAATGCATTACTGTTTTTGAGTTCTTATTAGCCCTGTGTTATATTCTCTAAGAAATGTCGCATTTTCTCTAAACTTCATTCCATTGCATCATGTGGTTTAACTCAACATGGTAGACACGGTGGCAACATGAATGTTAAATTACTACGAGATTCTAATTGGGTAATCATATATTCTTCTAATCTAGTTCGTTGGTTTAACGACGTGCTTTTCTTATCTTCAAACAGTTCGAATATTGGTTTAGCAAAAGATACAAAGTTTAAAGTCTTAAAAATTGAAACGATGGAATTTCTTAGCTTGCATTAGACAAGCCTGTAATAGCATAAACTATCTTACTAGAGCATGTACCATAATCTATATTTGTCTCTCATAAGAACATTTAGCAATCTTTTGCTATTTCTTTTCGGGACACTAGGGTTGCTATAGTTGATTGAATTCCAAGTTAAGATCAGTAAAATCTTCCTTCTAATGAAGAAAGTCAAACAAGACATTATATTTTACAAAACCACAGTAGAAGAGAAAAAACCCTAGTACTTGCGAGTCACTCACTCGGTGTATTGCTGATAAAAGAGAGAGAGAGAGAACCCTAGTAAAGAAAGAGCACCATCTCCCATTTCCCATCAAACCAACAAATCAATTCCTTCAAAAATGAAAATTCTAACATGTATAATCTGGTGATTAACATGCCGATAAGGATTAGTTGGATGGCTTGTTGCATTGCACCAGACAGATGAATGGTTGAGCTCTTCCACCATGTTAGATCCTTTATTAGGTGTATCTAAGCTAAAGTTGATTTGATTATTTCCTTTACAACTATCATCTCTTTTACATGAGGTAAGGAGAAAGCGCTCAAAGGAACGTAGTTTGAAGGTTCAATTCTTTTAACTTTTCCACCTGTTGGCACTTTTATAGTGGGCCGTTACCAATAGGTGTTAACTTCATACAAATCACTGACATCACTTTATACGTACTGGTAGAGGCACCTCTGAAGGTTCTTATTTCTTTCATAAATGTGACATTCTGATCTCGACCCTTACTTTTCTCTAATGAAATTATGAATACAACTTTGATCTGCACTGGGAAATATAATAGGTCCAAGTTGCTGGTGGGTTATTCTCGTGTGGATGCAGCCAAATCAAATCCAAGCTATATTAATTTTTCCCTCCACAAAAGGAAATTTAAACTAACTGTTTGCTAGTTAAGTCAATAAACTGAAGGAAATAATTACGCATTTACACCTAAAATTTCCGTTCTGACTGACAAATTCATCCATTGTGAATGGTAAGATAGAATAGCCTTTTTATTTAACCAAAGGAAATACCAGTGACCTCTGATTTTTCATGAAAACCCAGTAATAAAACATTGTTCATGCATAACAGTCTGAACTAGAGTTTCAGAGTGCCTGTTAGACTATATGCCATCATCTTTAAAGCTTCCCAGTTGTTTGCTGTTAAGGAGAGAGTGTTTAGTGACATAGTGATTTCGTGAGTTGCAGAAAGCAGAGAGAAATATGTACCTAGGGTTTCAGATGATTGGAAAGTAGTCAAATTCAATATCTTCGCCTTTTCTCTTGGCCTGCTTAATGGGTCTCTCCAATAAGATAAGGGATAGAGAAAGACAAAGATCTGAGAATTGCAGACAAAGCATAAAGCAGAGGGGGAGTTGGGCAGTATTGAAGCTTGATTTCCTGGTTAAAATGGTTGCGTCAATGGAAAATAGGATGGAAATAACTCAAACATAGGATTCCAATGAAAATAACTCATTGCTGTCTCTGTCAGATCACAGATGAAAGGATGAAGATTGGTGGAGTTTGACCGGCAAGGTAGAGGGAACTATTGTAGATTTGAGATAGAGATGGTGCGGCAAGGTGGATGGGAGAATGGAGGTGATGATGATCAGGAAGATGTATGGGGGGTAGAAATGACATAGGAAATACTCAGATTGAAGGGGAGGAGTGTAATACGAATATGTATTCGAGGTAACTTCATATTAGCTATTTCTTTTGGGGGGCAAAGCGCAATCAACCCTTTATGTAATTATGTGCATGGAGAAATATTCAAACAAAAATATAGAGTTCATTATAAGTTTACTTCAGCTGTCATTTCTCTAAGGGTATGCTTGGTTGCGGAGAATCCATTTCTTACCTAGGTACGAATATGGGAGTTGAATTTGTAATCTGACAAGGATAGTTGAATTCTGAGGTTTCTCATTATATGGGAATCAAATAATTCGGGCAGAGGACCAAACAATTTAATGCCTTCATGTATGGAGAATTGGAGATGAAGGGCCGCCTTCAACCTCCCTAATCTTACTTTTCTTTCCCCTCGTTAGTTGTTTCCTCTCCACTTCACAGTTCTCGCCCTTTCCCTGTTTTCTTGAGAATTCAATTTTTCAGCCAAACATTCTCCAAGGGTATGTATGGTTAGCCATTTCCCTTGTGATGCAGATTTCCGTTGTTTGGTTAGTCATTTCCCTTCATAAGACTGTTTTCCCACTACTTATGGGAATCCAAGTCCGAGGGGGAGACCTCAGAATCTAATTCACGGAAACGGTTTCAATTTCCATGTCTATTTACTGTGCAACCAAATAGATCCCAAGTAAAAACAATCAGGATAACTCTATAGTATTGTTAAAAAAATTCTCTAAGCTTATCCATAACATAAATCTATCAATTTTTTAAAGGACTCGAATAATCCATGTTCATGCACATGGGAATTGGAGCCTGATTAGAGACCATTGGAGCCTTGGAGTTGAATAGGCTTAGTAGATGGGGAAGGAGATTGAGAGATGGAGGTCTTAAGTAGAGTGGCACATGGCCTTCCCTAGTTTTGTAGTCCTTTGCCTTGGTATAATGCAGAAAACTGAAGTTCTAGACAATACCATTTTTCATTGATTGCATTTCAGCAGAAACAAATAAAATCTAATTTGTTGGGACCATTTGTTGGTATAGTGCTTGAATCATTATGCCACTCTATGTTATATTACATGTATCTAAGATTCTAAACATGTTTTGTGCCATTATATGGATTGTTTATCCAATATATTCTCTGTGAGAATGGAAATCGGTGTTAAGTAAGGTTGATGATTTTGTATCTATATCTCCGTTAACTTATTCGACAGCTGTGCGTCTCTGAAAATGCGTTCCTTTTCTACTTTTCTCAAATCTCTTCGTAAACTTATTTTCGCATAAAGACACTTTTTAAAAGTATTGCCTATGTTATACTACTACAGTACATGTGATATTGAATTGTTAATCAATATGGGAATACTTTCAGAGTACTCTAAGATTTCCATGTTAGACAGCTTGTATCCTTATTCGTTGTTCTGCAATGGCATATTTGTCCTTTATTTCTCGCACAACTTTGTTTCATTAGGTTAAAGCTTTGCGTTTGCAATAAATTAGTAACAATTTTTATCTAATCATCTTCACCTCTTCGTGAATCTCCTTATTGTGTGCACTTCACTGATACTAAAGTTTGTGTAAAAAAGTGTCTTGAATGGTTTATTTCAGTTTCGGAGGAGGAACTCTTTTTTGCACTGTTAGAATAGTTGGTCGAGATATCAACTTCCGTACTTGGTGATTTGATGTAATTCATATTTAGCTCGTACTACAGTTCCCATTTGGCTCAATTGTTCAATTTCCTGAAATTTTTATCTGTCAGATCTCTCCTAGTAGTAAATGGTTTGTCTTAATAATGCTTGTTTATACCTGAAGCTGTTGCTACCCAACCAGGACAAATAGAAAGAGCTGGCAAACTAGAACTTTCAACTTTGCAGAGACATTTTGATTAAAGTACCTAATTATTATCTCTAATTTGTCATTGTTATTCATTGTGGTATTCTTATCTATAAGCTTATCTCGTTCCGTCTTCGATTGGTTAAGCTTTTGTTTGGTTCTTGATCTGGATTAGGTGAAGTACTTTTTGACATTTACGTGGTTTTTGGTCTTGTGATTGATTTAAGCTTTTTTTATAATTGCATCTTTGACTACTAATTGTTCTTAACTTTTAAACCACTTGCATTGGTTCAAATCACTTGTTATCATTCAGACAAAATCTCCCTCTTAAATGACTATCTTATAGTGTTTATCTTTTGTCATCAGTTGATCTGAACCTGATACTTGTTTTTTCAACTTCTTAGCTGTACAGATTAACATGACCGATGTGTGCTTTGTGCAGGATTATTCTAGGCACCCAAACAAGACAGCCTAGAATTGCTCGTGCACCAAATGCATACACGAGTCCTTGATTTTAACCAGTTATTTTGCTAGAGTAATAATTCAGTTCCTACAGACATTATTTGGTAAGGAAATATCTACTAGTTGGTACAATAATGAATAACCTATATTTTAGGACCTTTCATGATGTTTAATCCACTACATTTTCCCAACATTCTCTCATTTCCTTTCCTTTCCTTTTGTTTAAAGTAATTTAGATTAGGTTCCAGGATTTTTACAAGCTTGAGTTCAGTTTTTGCTTTTATCGTTACTCATTAGGGTTGTTTACTTTTCATGATCAAAACTTTGGTTATAAATAAGAAGTGGCGGCGTTTGTTTTCATTAAGAAGTTTGACCTCTTACTTCTGTAGGTCATAACATTTTAGTAAACACTTTATTGTCGCTTATTGGAGTCATAAATTTTGTTTCTAATTAGAAGTCAGTAAGAAGTATAAAACGTTTTCAATGGATCAAAGTTCTGATTCAAAAGTTTGCCCTTAATTATTAAAAAAAAAAAAACAAAACGCCCACTGAGTGTTTGCTCTTTACTATTATTACCAAGAGGCGTTTAGGTTCCAATGGAATACTATATTGATCACTATTAGAAATGGTTTTTTTTTTTTTTTTTTTCTTTTTTAGGGAGTGTTTGATTTTTGGATGTTTCATGGAAAAAGAAAACTTTTCTCCCAAAATTAAGTTTTTCGGCGTTTGATTTTTTCATGAAAAATGAAAACCTTACTACTAATGAAAAGTTTTCCCGTTTGTTTAGGCTCCGCCTTAGAAAATTTTTTCCTTCAAGAGACTCAACATCGAGCCTAAAAAATTTTTTCCTTCAAGAGACTCAACATCGAATCTTTCAAAGAAACATAATTTTTTTCCTAAATGAAATTTTTTTCCTTAGTGAAATCAAACGGTGAAAAAAAATTGAAATTTCAAAGAAAACTTTCCCAAAATCAAATATACCCTTAACAATTATAAGAAGATCTTGATGCAAGTGTCGGCAGTAAGGGTAAAAAAAAAAAAAAAAAAAAAAAATTCATGTGGCCTTTAGGACTCAAAACACTAAGTGGACAAGAATTTAACCCAAGCTCACAAAGTCTAAATTTCCCATTCTTTCATCTCCTTTTTTTTTTTGTTTTTGGTTTGTTGAGAAAATTTATGTTCTCTCATTGATATGATGATCTTTATCACCCCATTATTTTGGTGGAGCCATGGACTCAAAAAAGTGTTGTGCCTATCTCTTGTAAAACTTGGGAAACAAAACTCAGCTTGATTGCTAGATTTTGTGCAAAGAAATTGAGCATTCTTTATCAACACCCTACCTAACCAAATCATAAAGTGGTAATGAAAGATGAGGTTGATGACATTGTAGTACAAGCCATGACAGTTACTGATTGCACAAAAAAACTTTTTTGGTTTACAAGTCCATCTCAAAAGTGGGCCAAATTTGCATGTTTTCATGGCTGGATGGACAATTCCAACTAACTTTGTATCATGCTTCAAAATGTCTGTGCATGCATTTGTACTTCATTTCAATTGATTTTTGTGCATGGGAATGGGATGGACCACAACAGGGCTTTAAGCCCAAGTGCCGAAGATAGGCCCTTCTGTGTGCAAGCAAACATAATTAATTTGTATCATGCCCAAATATAGGATTGTGGTCCTCTCTGCGCTTTTGGCTTCATGAGACGACGAAGGATTCAAATCTCCGCATGAAATTACAAGCACGAGAGATGTAGTATTCGACATAGCATTATTGCGAACATATTAAAGTTGTCGCTTCATCATGGCATGAATACATTTTTTTTTTTGAATGCGAGTTGGGTTTTTATAGGATCCCATAATCTATCAACAAGGTGTGAAGAAAGTAACCATGCCGCTGGCGGGTCTCGAATCTAAGACTTGGGGGATTAACCCACATAGCCCTAACCAATCGACCATAACACTATTGGCTCATGAATAGATTTTTGGTTTTGTTAAGGACCTTGGATCTAGTTAAACGTAGACGTTGATCTGAAACCCGACCCATTTTTAGGTTGCAACTTTTCGAAGAGAACTGTCTGTACATGAGATCAACCGGAGCTGCATTGCGTGAATCTAATACCTAATGAGACTAAAATTACAATGTTAAAAGAAAAAGGGGGGAAAACTTTATACATATGATTTATATTTTGGTAAAATATAATAAATAATGATCCTATGAGATTATAAATATTCATTCTTGTTTTGCCTAATTTTTTTTCCTACATTTGAATGCTAATCTGAACACTAGATATCATTTCTACAAATTTCCACTTTTCAAGTGGATTGGAAAGTGTATCTATTTAACTATTCTATCTATTTAAAGTTTATTTCATTTTTTTTATTATTATTCATTAAGCACGTTTTATAAATCTAGAATTTGATCCAACGATGAAATTTCATTTCAGTTTTCCATGCAAGTCTATCTATTTATTTCCTTTCATTTTTTCATCGTGATGTTGAATTACAAGCTAATAATTGGCATTCAAAATCTTTAGTTATTTAAACTATCGGTGTGAACGTGATCTAAAAATTCAATAATATATTAATTTAAAAGTTTAGAGTGAGGTTAGGGAACTATGTTTTGCAATCAGGATGATGTGACACTGTCAGAGAAAGTTTTTTACAACCTCAAGATACACATAAACTCTGTGGGGATTTCATTATCCTTTCAGATCACGCCATGTCACATTTGGATGCAAAAACTTGGTTTCCTAGCATTTTTGAAAAATTTAGAAGAATTGACTAAATATTTTAAAGCAAAATAATCATAACAAATATTTATACTTTTAATTTAGTTAATTAAAAGGTTAATGAATATTATGAAGTAAACTATTGTGATAAAGATTACACTCACACTATTGTAAGAGCCTATTTACAGTTTACACATAATTGGAGCTTCAAATAAATTATATTAGGAGCTTAGTTATGATTAATCAATGTTTGAGAGATACTGATTTTGATTGTAAAAAGTATGAAATGTGAACGGTTACACATGTAGGTTAATGTTGCTACACATGTACTATTAACTTGGTATAATATGATGGTAATAATTGTACTTTTGAAAAATACGAAAAAAAAAATTGATGATCTAAGCATGGAGTATCTAACGCGGAAATATCTTGTAAAATAAAATGTCGTAAATAGGAATTAAGTGGGTGATCTTGGAGAAAAAAAAAAAATCCTTTTTAGTTGGTGTGAAGTTCTCTCGGAGTTTAGGCAACACCATTTTACCTCATACCACCCGCCCTCAACTCTGAAAGCCTATGCTGCTAGGGACGTGGGGCATAAGGAGGCATTGAGGTCTCCTAGCACCTTGGGCAGCTTGGCAACGACTCTGTGATGACTTTGCTAACCATTTCAAACCCCTTCCCCTTTCAACTAACACCTTAACATTTTCCACACTACTCACCTTTGACATGGAAGACCACTTATCTCCACCACATTCTACCTCATATTCATTGCCCTAGACTCTGAAAGCCTATGTCGTCAGGGGCATAAGATATAGTGAGGTGTTGAGGCCTTAAAGGCGCCTTGGAAACAAAAACCATGTTCGAGATTTTTTTTTTTTTAGCATTCTTCATATCTGTGGTGTGTTTTTAATTTTATACATTTTCTTAAAATATTTTCATGTTATTAATTCAATTTAGTCCCTCTTTCAGTATAAAACTAACAATGACACGTGAAAAGGCCCATAGATGCATGCCATACCCCTAAGTAAGTACATAACCAATCTTTCAAAAGAGAATATAATAATGGCTAAATCATTATCATTAACAATATGATTTGTCTAAGATAGCATCTATTTTACTATTGTACTAAAGTCTCATAATTCAGTTATTTTATCGTATGCAGTAGTTTTATCGCATAATCATTCGAGCTAAAATGCGAGTTATGGTAGCTTACAAACTTTGTTGGGATAGTGTTGGCTTGAATGGTCACATATCAAATAAGGAGAAGTTGTCACAAAGGTTTATAAAAAATGGTTCACTTCCTACAAGCTCAGACGAGGTGGAGTTAGTATGGTGGTTGCGACTAGGTGGAGCCAACAACTCTGGGAATAGTTGAGCCCTTACATCGAGTATTACTCTCAGGATCGTGGTTGCGCAAGACACTCGAGGAGAAGGTGTACTTTAAGATGTTGCAGACTGGGCGGATGGATTGTAGGATGTATGATGAGTCGCGCCAAAGGTGGAGATTGTTGGCTTTTTAGAGAAAACCTCACACCACCAAGGCCCAGATGGGTATTTATACCTTCTACTATGTACCAAATCACCCTTATTATGAATTACAAATTCTGAACTTTTAGATTTCTCATGACAAATATTTTGAAATGATACACAAATAGGGATTGTGATTTCGGTTTTTGCGTTAATTTCGGTTTTCTGATTTTAAGAAATATTTCGGTATGTAAAGAAAAACGTAAAAATTTCCAGAGTATATTAAATATGTGAAAAAATGTTATGCAAGTAAATAAATGTATTAAACATATTAAATGAAACCAAAATACCTATAATTAAAAAATCAAGGGGGTAGTTTAAAAAATCAATATATAAGTAGAAGAAGTGATAATTAGGAAATTAGGGGTGGTTTCAAAATGCAATAAATAATTAGAATAAATGATAATTAGAAAAAAAATTGAAATTTACGAAAAAAGTCCTCGAAAAATGTAATTTCTAGTAGCTGGTTTTTGTATTTTTACAAAAAAAAAAAAAAAAATTATGAAAAAACCTTGAAATTTACTAAAAAACCTCGAAATTTTTCGAAAAAACTCACAAAAAATGTATTTTTTCTTTCTCCCTTTTTTCTTTACGTAATTTCAAAAAATGAAATTTTCGGCAAAATTTCATATAATTTCGCAAAATCACAATCCTTGTACACAAGTTGATTGAATAGGTTCAACATTCACCAATAATAAAATAGGTTCAACACTCACCACCTCTCCAATGGATCCCCTAAAATAGCCAAAAAACTATTTTAGGGGGCTCATGTGAGAAAATGCAGACTCCAATGAATCCCCTAAAGCATTCCCTATTTTAGCTTCACTTTCAACTTCCCCCGAGAACAACATAGTTACGTTCGGGATGGAGAGCTCTTAAGGATTTTGAATGTGTTTTTTTTTTCTCTAAGGGCAAGACGGTAATATCTATCAGATTAAGTTAGAACCATTGGATCAAACCAAAGCTCTAATATGGACCGTTGGCCTTAGGGTTTCTCTTCATCTTCATGGCGGCTCTCCAAGCTGCCAAGGAAGGAGATCCTCCATTGGGGAGTGGTGGAGCCTCAATCGAGGTTAAGCATCGTAGTTTTCTCCAAGCCTTGGGAGTTGTGAAGAAGACAGTCATTGAAGAATAACCTATGAAGGGGAATCCCTTTCGCAAGGATGGTTGCCCGACACTTTCAATGAATGTTTCTGAAGCAAAGCGATGTGAAATGTATGTGGAAAAGTTTGTTATTGTTCTTAAGTTCTCTAGCTATCGCCCTTCCCTTGAGGCTATCCGTGAAACCATCCATAGATCTTGGGGAGTTATGGGTGATTTCACAATGGGTTTGTTAGAACCAAGACATGTTATTGTTAAATTTCAATCGGAAGAGGAAGTCAATAAGGCTTTGTCGCGGGATTCCTTTATGATCCAAGGGGTTAGATTCAAAGCGTTCCGTTGGTATCAAGGATTTAGCCTTAGGGAAGATCCGGTGCTAGTCCCTTTGTGGGTAGATCTTCCTAATCTTCCATTACAGTTTTTTCATCCACTATTTTTAAAAGAAGTTGGAGACTCCATTGGCTCATTTCTTAGAATTGATGATAGCACTCTTGGTTTCACCCGTCCTGAGGTGGCTAGGATGTGCGTAGAGATGGAACTTTCAGAAGAGCTTCCTAGTAGAATATGGTTGGAGTTTTCCGGATCCGCCGGATTTTGGCAAAAGATAATGTATCCGGGCTTTAAATATTGTGAAAATTGCTCAATGATTGGCCACACCTTTGAAGCTTGTAGAAAGCGATTGGGGATTCACAAGGTTACCCGAAAAGAGGGGGACAATGTTGCAACGAATAAAATATTAGAGGAAAGAAAAAAACACCGATCTTGGGGACTAAAGAGCCGAGAATACTACGATTGCTGCTGCTAATGTTGGTAGCATTGCGGGATATGTTGGTCCTAGCGGGGCGAAGAATGATGTGGGCGTTGAGGTGGTCAGCCAAGAGGTGAAATCAAAAAATCGGTTTGAACTTTTAGCAAGTTTAGACCTTATTGAGCAACACGATTCTGCTGTAATGAGTACCAAACCTGTTTTACCTATTGCCACTCATGGTAAGCAAGCCGAAGTTGTTTTAGATAGTGCTATTATTGAATCAAAATCAGTGGAAAAATTAAAAACGAAATCTGGTGTTCAAGGCAATAAAAACAATGATTCTGTTGTTGTTTCCTATTGCCACCCATGGTAGGCAAGCCGAAGTTGTTTTAGATAGTGTTATTATTGAATCAAAATCAGTGGAAAAATTAAAAACGAAATCTGGTGTTCAAGGCAATAAAAACAATGATTCTGTCGTTGTTTTGGAAGGATATAATATTTCTAATCTCAACTCAGAGACTCAAGATGGTAATGTCACGGTTTTGGAAGCTAATTCGAGTGGTAATGGACTTTCTATTATGAGTTCGATGGAAAGGAAAGTGTTCGAATTCAAATCTGATTGTTTAGCAGCTGGGTACACCTCTAGTGAAATTGCACAAGCATTGCAAGCGAAGTCGGAGGAGGTCGAAACAGGGCCTGGAATTGGTGCCAATGGAATTGGCTGTGAAAGAGGTCGAAACAGGGCCTGGAATTGCTGAGGTTGATTGCGTGATTGTAGGGTCTAGCCTGGCGGATGTTGCTGGGAGTGTGATTACAGCACGTCCTGGCCGCGTGACTACAACACGCACTGGATCAAGGAATGCACGTCCTGGTTCTTTGGGAGTAGGATCCGTGACTGCAAGGAATGCATGTTCTGATTCAGCACATCCTGGTTCTTCAGGGAATGCATTGAATGTCCCTTTGGGAATAGGATCCGTGACCTCTAATTGCATGGATACAGGGAACACGGTCGCTGTGGGAGGAGGGGCAGTGGTCGTCTGTAACAAGGTTGTTGTGGAGCCAATTCTGGCGCTTGCGCAGAACGCTAGAGAGGTCGTTAATGCTTCATACATCGTCTCTGATCAGCTGCAGGATATTGAGGTTCAAGATGTTGTTATGGATGTAGGAGACACGTTGAATAAGGCGATTTCCTAGATTAAAGAAACCAGCCGGCTACGGAAAAAGAAATTAAACATTAACACGCTTGAGAGCACCAATGGTGAAAGTGATGACATTGGTTCAGAGTCTGAGATTGGTCTGCAGGCAGCAGCTTTGAGTAGTGGTTTGGAGTTAGGTGCAGTGTCGGTGGGAGAGGCTAATAAGAAAAAGAGTAAGACAGCCAGGTTGGCGCATTCTCCGGGTACGCGTCGCAAAGCGAGGCCGAATGTTCCTAGTGCTCACATCAGAAATGTTTGACAACATTATGTTTTGGAATGTCGTGGAGTTAGCAATAGAGCTACTAAATGCAGATTTAAAACAATGGTTAAAGATTTCAAAGTGCGCCTTATTATGATTATTGAATCGATGATTGAAGCTAGTCGTTTCTTGGAGGTTGGCAACAAAATTAAACTGTCAGACTTTAAGTCTAATGAAGCAGAGGGCGGCAAGTTATGGATTTTTTGGGATTCTGATTTAGCGGTCTCGGTATTGGATGTGTCAGATCAATGCATTCATTGTCATGTAATTGTTTCAAATAATCAATTTTTCTTTAGTACTTTCATATATGCTAAGTGTACAGTGGAAAAGAGAAGGGCTCTATGGTCTCAGATGGAGTTTTGGCGTCTCAAGTTAATGGTCCTTGGATGGTGGGAGGGGATTTCAATGCTATCGCTAGTGAGCAAGACAAACTTGGCGGGAACCCTCATTCCTTGGATAGCATGTCGAACTTTTCAGATTGTATTAAGCATTGTGGTTTGATTGATTGTGGCTATAATGGTCCGAAGTATACTTGGTGCAACAATAGGCGTGGTGGTGACCGTATTTGGGTTAGGTTGGATAGAGTGTTTGTTAACTCTTTATGGCTTACCAATTTTCCTAGCACGAGGGCAGAGCATTTTCAGCGCACATTCTCGGATCATGCACCAATATTGGTATCGTTTCCCATGCAGGCTAGGACAGGTTTCTCCCCTTTCAGTTTTTTGGATATGTGGACGACCCATCCGTCTTTTCACACCTTGGTGGAATCGGTTTGGGGTCAGGAGTGTTCTAATAGGAGGGCGTTGGGTGTTGTGGACTTTAAAATTAAAGCTATTCGTAAAGCGCTCACCCAGTGGAATAAGGATTTTTTGGTAATGTATTTAGCAGACTGAGGGCTCTAGAGGATGAAATGAGTCAATGGGAAAATAAACTTATTTCAGGTTGGGAAACGAATGACCATTATGGATCTAATGTGGATGCTAATTGGGACGTCAACGCTTGCTGTAATTTGAGCAGATGTCAAGTAGAATACATATTGACTCTTAAGCAGGGGGAATTGTTTTGGATGCAGAAAGCGGGGGAGAAAGATTTCAAGGATGGGGATGCCTATACCAATTTTTTTTTTGCCTCGGTCAAATCTAAACAGAAAAGGTCGATCTCCTCTATCATTTTGCAGTGTGGCAAGGCGATATCGGATTTGGGGGAAATTCTTAGTGAAGCCAATAGATTTTTCCATCAGCTTCTTTCTTTTCAGCCAGCTCAAGGAGTTGATGTTGACTTGTTGGATTGCATTCCTTCGGTTGTCTCGGTTTTGGAGTATGATCGTATTGTTGCTAGCCCGTCTTTGGAGGAAGTAAAGAGTGCGACCTTTGACATTTCGAGGAATAGCGCGCCAGGTCCGGATGGGTTGACAGCGGATTTCTTTCAGTCTTGCTGGGAGATTGTTGGTGTTGATATTTGGAAAGCGGCTATTCAGTTCTTTAAAGGTGAAGCCTTGCCTGCGGCTTTTTCTGCCAATTTTATAACTTTGTTGCCTAAGGTGGACTCGCCAGGTTCTTTATCTGATTTTCGTCCTATTAGCCTTTGCAATGTTATTTACAAAATTTTCAATAAAATTCTTTGCAATAGGCTAGCCTTACTGCTTTCAGGTATGATAGGCCAAGAACAAGGAGCTTTTGTTAGGGGTAGGTCCATTGTGGAAAACATTGGTTTGGCTCAGGAAATGGTGCGTGACATTCATAAAAAGGTCATGGGTGGTAATGTTGTTCTTAAAATTGATATGGAGAAAGCTTATGACAGGTTGGAGTGACATTTTCTTTTATCTGTGCTTAAAAGATTTGGGTTTTCGACTAGAGTCTATCATCTTGTTTCCAACTGTATTGCTCATTGTGGGTTTTTGGTGCTGTTGCAAGGAGTCTATAATGACTATTTTAAGTCATCCCGAGGGCTGAGACAGGGGGACCCTCTTTCACTGCTGTTGTTTGTTATAGCCTTGGAGGTATTTAGTCGAGGTCTAATGGGGGCCTTTGCAAGAGGTGACATATGTCATTATTATACGCCGAGACACTGTAGGCATTTAACGCATCTTCTGTACATAGATGACACACTTATTTTTCTAAATGGGAGAAAGACTTCCATTTCAGGGTGTATCAAATTTTTGGAAAAATATGTGCGTATTTCAGGGCAAAAAATTAATGCAGCTAAAAGTTCTTTCATGGTAGAGGAAAATGCAGCAGTGGAACGTGTGGTGGATATTAAGACTCTTACAGGTTTCCAATTTAAAGGTTCTCATTTGAAGTATCTGGGAGTGCCTATTTTTCAGGGAAGATGCAAAATTATTTATTTTGATGAGTTGGTTAATAAAATTCAAAGGCAGATAAGTGGTTGGAAGGCAAAACATGTGTCGCCAGGTGGGAGATTGACTTTGATTAAGCATGTATTGAGCTCTATTCCAGTCTATACGTTAAGCTCCATGTGTGTTCCTTATCAAGTAATCTCTAGAATTCATAAATTATTGGCAGATTTCTTTTGGGGCGACTATGAAGGCAAATAAAAAAAGAAATGGATCTCTTGGGAAAAAAATTGTTTTCCTAAGGGCGAAAGAGGCTTGGGAGTTAGGAACCTTGGTACTGTCACTAAGGCCTTTCGCTTGAAAGCTCTTTGTAGTGTGATTAATTCTGATTCTCTTTGGGCAAATTACATGAGGTGTAAATACTGGAAAGACAAGGTCCCAGTTTTCTATCAGCTTGAGAAGACTAATGCTTCGCCTTTTATGAAGAAGATCATGAAATATAAAGGAGTTTTTGTTGGCAATAGTCTTTGGCGCATTGGTTGTGGAAATTCGAGTTTCTTTGCTTCTAACTGGAACACTTCGTCAGTTTTCTTGAGAACGGGTGGTTTGGAGGCTCAAGGGACCTGGCCCACGATAGCAATTAGTCCTGACTGTGTCTTGAAGAAGAAGCTCGCCACATCGATTCGTGATGCCGTTAGGGTTCCCTCCCCTCCTACTTTTCCCCAAAAAGGAGGTCGTAGTTTGGAGGATGACTCTTCTACCCGAGAAGATGAGAAAGTAAATCAAGTTCTTGAAAGGAGCAAAAATGAGGTTTCCCGTCCTTTAGACGACCGTGAGAAGAGTCTTATTGCTTCGTACGATTTACCCGTTTCTCCTGACCTAATGATTGATGACTCTCACATCATTGAAAATAAAATGCTTCAACTTGGTCTTTGGCAGTCTAAGAATCCGAAGAATACTAATACCTTGGACGACTTCGAGTACGATCCGATACTGGAGGATCGAGTGGTTACTCGAGCTCGTGGTTTCAAACTCCCCCTTTCTTCTGCTGTTATTGAGACCTCGGGATCACCTGCTACTCCCTCAGCTTCTTGTCCTATCTCGGCTGCTCCCAAGAAGTTATGCTGGCCTTCTGAGATTGATGTGCAGGACAACGCTCGCAACCTCATTGGCGGTTGGCTAATAAGGCTTATATGCCTGTACGTCCGCCACGTCGCCATGATGAGGGCCTTCAGCACCTTATGGAAGGGATGACTCATTTTACTTATGCGGCCATGGGGTCGAATTGTAAGGCTTTTCGTGATTAGGTGGCGCTCATCGAGCGGAAGATGGCAAGACATGTCTTAGTACTTTTTCACATTCTCTGCCAACTGGATTCATTGAAAGCGCAATGCATAGTGCATGAGAGGGCTGCAGATACTGACAAAGTTCGTTGAGGGAGCTTGAGGCCGTTCGAGATACGTTTGCTTTTGACCTCGAAACATCTGAGGTTGAGCTGGGTAGGTTGCGGTCCCGTATGGATGTTGCTGATAAGGAGTTGTCCCGAAAGGTTGAGCGTGATGAGACCATTCATTCTGTTGAATAATGTTATGTTAATCTCAAGGCTTCTGTAGCTCGGACTGCTCAGCTAAATTTTGAGTTCGTTGCGGCCAAGTCTGCGATTTTACTTACAGCCTTTGATAATGAATTGGCGTCGATCCGAGCTGAGCTATCATCTGTTACCGAAAGGCTAAAGGCTGCAGAGGCAACAGATTGAAAAAGAGTGGTCGATGGTCGTCACGACTTCTTGGATTTCCTAGAGACGCAAGGCTTAGATTTGTCCAAATATCGTTGCTTCACTGAGTGATCTAGTTGTCGAAAAAACTTCTCAGCATTTGTCTGAGCTTGCACCACCTAGTGATGTTGCTGCTAACATCAATGTTTCTCCTTAATTGTCACTCTTGATTCCTTTGTAACCTCTTTTTTAGAAGATCAATGGAAACTTTATATTTTGCATTTGTTGTGTCTAGTATGTCTAGCTGATCAGCTTTTTACTTTCGACATTGCTGGCAGATTTCTAATTCGTTTATCCGAATTTTTATGAATGACTTCAATATTCAACATACTTTTTTTTTTTTAGAAAGCGAGTTGGGTTTTTATAGGAACCCATAACCTATCAACATACTAGTCGTGTGGAAGCTCTCTTTTTACGGAATCCCTTTCTATATCTGGATAGTGATGTTGTACATTATAGTCGACGAGAAAAAGTTCGACTCGCATATCCTGATATTTTATTACTTCGGGGTTGATCAGGCTAGAAGTTTCATGTTTATGTCCGATTTGTTCGTCCTGTACATATATTTATTGTTTGCTCGATACTCTAGTCGTGTTGAGTATTTTTATGAGCGAGATGTTCAATCTGACTCTCTTGTTCTGACTGCATTTTTTGTTGTTTTGAACTCAAAATGGAGGATTGAACGAAGAAGTTTATTGATAATATCTTCTTAAGTGTTATACATTCCACGACCATGGTAGCTTTGCACCCTCATTATTTTCCAACTAGTATGTTCAGGGTTTGTTGATCTTTATTACTCTATATGGTCCTTCCCAATTTGGGTTTAGCTTGCATGCGCCTGGTTCCTTTTGTTAAGCTAGACTTTTCGGAGTATTTAATCGTTGATGTCAAAAGTGCGGATTCTTACCCTCTTATTGTAATATCCTGTCATACGTTGTTGGTAGACCACTGTTTTGATAGAAGTCACTTCTCACTTTTCCTCGAGGAGGTAGCCCGACTCTCAGTGCCTCGACGTTATCTTTAGCGTGAAATTCTTCGGTCCTAAACGTCAACATATCGATCTCCATAGGTATCATTTCTTTAGATCCGTATGCGGGGGCGAAAGGTGTTTCTCCTATCGGAGTTCTTTTTATTGTTCTGTATGTCCAAAGGACGCTAGGTAATTATGATGTCCACAATCCTTTAGCTGCTTCGAGCCTTGTTTTGATTGCTTCCAAGATTGTCCTGTTGGTGACCTCAGCTTGCCCGTTTGCTTGTGGATGGATGGGTGTCGTTGGATGTTTAGGTTTTCACATAGCTCTTTGACATTTTTGCCTTCGAATTGTTTCCCATTGTCCGCGACAATTACCCTTGGTATCCCGAATCTGCGTATTATGTTTTTCCAAACAAACTTCTCGACTTGGGTTTCTCCTATATTTGCTAGGAGCTCTACTTCTACCCACTTAGTGAAGTAGTCTACTGCTATGAGGAGAAACTTCTTTTTGTCAGATGGGGGGAGTGTTCCTACGATGTCCATTCCCCATTGTGCAAATGGCCAGGGACTACTCATCGAGACCAGGTTTTGTCCTGACATGTGAGTGTACATAGCAAATCTTTGGCACTTTTCACGTGCGCGAACGAGTTTCTGAGCATCTGCTTGCATCATTGGCCAGTAGTATCCTAGCGTGAGTGCTTTATGGGCCACCGTTATTCCCCCTGGGTGATTTCTGCATGTACTATGGTGGATTTCTTATAGGACATATTCAACATCTTCTGGTAAAAGGTACCTTAGCAATGGACTTGACGCAAACCTTCTGTAGAGTTTGTTGTTAATCATTGTGTATCGTGCCACTCAATTTCGTAGTTTTCACGCCTCCATCTTATCTGTTGGGAGTTCTTTGTTTGATATATACGCTAGAATTGGAGTTGTCCAGTTGTTTTCTTGATTTGTGGCGCATGCTTATTCCCCCATGTTTTTAAGTATGGAGCTTCCTTGCATCATGACGAGTAGATTCTCATTCTCTTAGGCTGTTGATGCTTTGCCAGTTCGTCGGCTCTTTTGTTCTTCATCCTTGCGCACCATTGAGTGATCGCAGCCTGGAGGCCTTCTATCAGGTCAGTGGTTTTTTGGTGGTAGGCCTTCATTTGGGCGTCTTTGACTTGAAGTTCGCCGTTCAATTGATTGACCACCATTTTAGAAACAATAAAGACACTGATGTCTTTTATTCCCATGTGTTATGCTAACTGTAGCCTAGCTATCACATCTTCATACTCAGCTTCGTTGTTTGATGCTTTAAAGTTGAATTTTATTGCTTTCTCCAACGCGAAGCCTTTAAAATTGTATAGGACTAATTCAATTCTGCTTCCCGCCTCGTTGGATGCTCCATCACAGTGGAGGATCCACCCGTCAGTGATTGGTTTGTTTTGTTCTTATTCGTTCTTGCTTTCCGCCCGTTGATAGTTGCTTCCTGTGAATTCGGCGATGAAATCCGCCAATGCCTGGGATTTGATACCGGTTCTGAGGGGCATAGCTAATATCGAACTGCCCAAAATCTATTGCCAATTTCACCATTCTTCCCGATAGATCTGGTTTGTGCAACACCGATCGAAGTGGCTGCTCGGTCATAATTGTGATTGGATGCCTTGGAAGTATGGTCGTAGTTTTCTTGAAGACATGATCAGGGCGAGCGCCAATTTTTCTAGAGCTTGATAGTTGATATCCGCATCCGCAAGTGTTTTGCTGATGTAGTAAACTAGTTTTTGCATGCGTTTTTCCTCTTGTACTAGCGCGAAGCTTACCGCGTGGTTGGACACAGATAAATATAAATACAGTGCCTCCCCCGTGTTTGGTTTTGTCAGTAGCTCTGTGCTCCCCATATATGCTTTTAGGCTTTGAAAAGCTTTCTCGCACTCTGATTCCATTCGAATGTCTTGTTTCCCTTCAAAATTTTGAAGAAAAGTAGACATTTGTCTGAGGATTTAGAGATGAATCTGTTCAAGGCCATCATTCTTCCATTAAGACTTTGCACACCTTTTATGCTTATTGGCGACTGCATGTTGAGAAACGCATGTATCTGTTTTGGGTCGGCCTTTATTCCTCTTGATTGACCATGTACTCGAGGAACTTCCCTAATTCTACTCCAAATATGCACTTTTCCAGATTCAACTTTATTTTATACTTTCGCAGTTGGGAGAAGGCCTGTTCGAGATCTGTGATATGGTCTCCTCAGTGTGAGCTTTTGACTAGCACATTGTCGATGTAAACCTCCATTGTTTTATTGATTTGATCTTTGAACATTCTGTTCACCAGCCGTTGGTACGTTGCTCCCGCTCTCTTTAATCTGAAGGGCATTACCCAATAACAGTATGTACCCCTTTCTGTTATAAAAAATGTTTTTTCTTGGTCGATATGGTGCATCTGTATCTAGTTATACCCAAAGTATGCATCCATAAAGCTCAACAGTTCGTGTCTGGCGGTTGCATCCAATATCTGGTCTATTCTTGGAAGTGGAGAACTGTCTTTTGGGCATGCCTTATTCAGATCGGTGTAGTCCATGCATACCCTCCATTTGTCGTTCTTTTTCTTTACTAGCACCGTGTTTGCCAATCAGTTCAGGCAGCGAGCTTCTCTTATCATCCCTGCATTAAGTAGGTGGTGCATTTCCTCATTTATTGCCTGATTATGTTCTGGAGTCACCGACCTTCTTTTCTGCCTAACCGGCTTTTTGTCTGGGTTTACTTGTAATTTATGAGAAATGACGGACGAGTCTATTCCTACCATGTCCTTCATTGTCCATGCCAAAACATCTTGATTATCTTTTAGCAGTTGAATTAGTTCCTTGGCGAGCTCGGGGTGAATCTTTTTGCCAATTTGGACTGCTTTCTTTGCTTCGTTGTCTAGGTAAACCATGATCGTTTCTTCTCCCAGCTGTCCGGTGTTCGGTCCGATCACGTGGGCTGGTTGGAGCCATATTATCATTCGGGAAGTTGAAATTCGTTTAACCAGGTTGTTGTGAAAGCTCATCTGGTCGTTGCAGTAATTGCTATTTGTGGGGAGCTTTTATCATCACGTAGTGACACTCACGAGTCGCTGGTTGATCTCCTTTTATTCTCCAAACACCATTGTCGGTTTGGTATTTCAGGCATTGGTGCAAAGTTGAGGAAACTGCGCCCATTTTGTGTATCCAAGGCCTCCAAAGTAGCATGTTGTACGCAGAAGAAACATCGACGACAAGGAAGTCTGTCAATAACACTCGTTGCTTTTCTGGTTCTCCTGCTTCGACTGGTAACTGAATCATCCCCAGCGGATAACATTGTTCCCCGCTGAAACCCACCATTGGTTGATCGCTAGGTAAGAGCATCTCATCAGTGAATCACATCTTTCGAAACGCCGTTAGGTAAAGGAGATTGGCTGAACTACCCGTGTTGACCAGCACTCTCTTGATTTCCCACCTGGCTATCAAGACCAAAATCACTAAGGCATCATTGTGCGGGAAGTTATCCCCGCCTGCGTCGTCGCTGGAAAAGGTCATCGTCCTTGCGTATTGTGCTGATGGCTCTGGGTATTTAATCTTTGCTCGTAAGTCTTTGACTACTCGCTTCCATGATCGGTTGGATTGCTCATTTTCTCCGGTTGTACCATACAAGGCTTATATTAGCTCATTTAGTTGTTCCCTTGATGTTATTATTTCGCCTTCGGGCTCTATAGGCTTAGTAAATTCTCCAAGTCGTCCTTCTCTAACATGGCGTTCGATCTCGTCCCCCAAGTTGCAAAAATCTTCGGTATCGTGTCCGTAGTCATCGTGGAAGGAACAATATTTTCTTTTGTTTCGTCTTTCTGGATACTAGCCTCGACTTGTTATTAAAGTCGTGAACAATTTCTCTGCTAGTCATTCATGTTTGGGCTTTTTCAGTTGTAGCCTCCCAAAGTTTCGTTAGCTGAATTCGAGACTGTTATTGGTTCGATGTCTCTTAAGCTGGGTGCTTTCTTTTCGAGGCTTGTTGCTCTCCAGGTTTTGGGTGAGTTTGTCCACCATTTTGATTATGTGGTTCATCCGAGTCATGAACATCTCTACGCGAGGGTCCAAGGGGATTCCCCAAGATATTAGAGACGTTTGAATCGTTATATGTTGAGGCTCCCTTCTTTCCGGCGCGGTTGGTTCGACGGTTGTCGCTGGGTTGATATCATGATACATGTTGCATCGACCATCGCCGGATTGAGGGTTTGTAGAGTATTCCATTGGCTTTGATAGCTTATTGATCGTTAATCAGATCTCGGTGAGTTTTGTTACTGTGGATATTCTTTTTAGAAGGGAAACTTATCATCCCCACGGATGGTGTCATGCTGATGTGTCCAAATCTCGCCTCCCTATGAGTTTGACCTGCAAAACATATGTTTGACTGTCAAATACCACATTTTTGGTAGCCGAAGGCACTCCGATGCTTAAGTCAACAACTTTGTTTGAAGAATGAAGTAAATATGTACAAAACTCAGTTAAAGTTGCATACTTTTGTTGAATGTTCCCTTTACCTTTTATAATGGTCGCGGTTAATTCTTTGCGTGACTTAAGCATGTGAGGCGCAACGGAAAGATATGTTTTTCGTAACAGTTTCCTCCTTTATGGAGATGCATCTGTAGAGGCATAACTCCCTCCACGACTCATTTTTGTGCAACGTTTATCTTATTTATGAGAAAACTCGTATCAGGCCTGAATTTGGGCTTTGATTCGTGCAAGCCTGAATATTGGGCTTCGATTACGTCTTCCTTTAATGGGCTCTATTTGAGCCTTTATGATCGATTTTAACCTTCTTGAGTTTTACGGGTTGGTTCAGTAGATGGGACGTCAGATCCTCGTGATGGATGTTTTCTGCCACATGTATATAGCTGTGATGAAGGTCTATTTTGATGTATCATCAGGCATTATGAAAATTCACAAAAATTAGAATCTTCATTGATACCCATCAATATTTGGGTGAAAATGGAAACTTGATTGTAAGCATACAAAATTCTTCCAACATATGTTATATAAGTAAATTCAAAATTGGAAGAGGATATGAGATGTTCATACCTAAGTCACTTGATAAATGCTTCAATTTTTATCTGTTTGATGCATCAATTTTGCTCCTTACATTTAATGAATATATATTATACCACCTCCCCCAAATAATTGTTACCGTAATTTCTCTTTCCAACGCCTTTGAAGAAAAGCCGTGCTGATACTTAAATGATTATTGTTGGTGTATCTTAATGCTGATAGGCATGGCTGCCTGTAAACACGTGCAATTTAACTTGGCCACAAATCTAGAATCCTGGACGTTCTTAATTCTCAACTCTATTAGGGGGGTGTATTGTATCTGGATTTTGTGGGCAATTTAATAAATTCCATGGATTCTGAAAATCCAAGTGTATTCAATTTGGATTTTAAAAAGTCTACAAAAGTCTAGGGGTATTCAATCAGGATTTTAAAAAGTCTTTCTGAAATCCACAAAGTCTAGGGGTATTCAATATGGATTTCAGAAAGTCCACAAAAGTTTTAGGGTAATCAAAATATCATTCATATTTATGGATTTGGAAAATCATGGATTCTCATGGACTTTGTAGTGTTAGGTATAAATAACAAAGTTCAATAGCTTGCCAGCCTCCATATCAAAGATTTCAACGTGAAAAAAAGTCTCTCAAAGTTCTTCCTTGTGCCAGCCGCGAAGAGGTTGGTTCCCATCCTCTTGTTTTCTCGATTCTTTTTCTATCTTTGCATAAAAGTGTTCATAGTTGTATCGTTGATGATTTTGGGTTAGGGTTTGGATTAATTAGGGTTTATAAATCGTTGTGTTATATATGATAGCCCCTTTAGATCCCTGGAAATCGAAAACTATTGAGTACTTCACTTTTCCTTATACGATGCTGAATACATTAAACAAGCAACAATCTCTTTGTTTAATTGACGATACTCATGGCTTATAACATAAACTATGGATTTATAAAATCTACATAGGATAAGGTATGAAGTTACCAAAAATTCTAGCTCATTCATAAAATAATTATACCTCTGTAATGAAAAATAATGTTTTGAAGCTCAAAACATCTCATCAAATTAGGCCAACGGTAGCTTAGGTTGCTAAAGTCGTCATTGTCAGGCACAGTGAAGTCTTCAAATACTTTACCAGTGAATATAATAAAAACCAAACAGAGAAGTGGAATAACTTTAGTCTGTTGAACACCCATTAAGCATTATCTGTTAGCTAAATCCTGAAGCAAGAATTTATGCAATTTTATTAACTTCCAAGTCACTTGAAATAAAAAGATCAGAACTCTACATGACAACATGAACACCTTTGAACACAAGCTAGCATTGGGTCTACTAGTATATTTGGTTGGATATTATGGCTTACAATCCCTTGCGTATATGTTTTTGACGCCGGTTATCTTCTCAGGTATGTTTTTAATGGTTAATTGGATTATATATGCTATATATATGATATTTTGCTATAGTTGGTTGCGTATGACTAGATTTATGTAACTATGGTTTTGACTTCCATGTGTTTGGATCATGACCAGATGAATTTCCTCCTGAACCAAAAAATGATCCGGTAGAGAATGATGAAGATAATTTTGAATGGGATGATATTCAAAATCAAGAGCAGCAAAGAGAAAATGCTAATCAATGGAGAATGAGTATTGCTAATCAAATGTGGGCAGCAGCTCAAGCAAACGTCAACGTTGCTAACAATGATAATGAAGAAAGTGACCATGATCATGAAGGAGAAGAATGATCATAATACAATTTTATGGACGTTTACTTCTTATTTTAAAGATGTTAATTAACGACCTTTTCTTTTTCTAGTTTTTTTTAGCACATGTATCTCTATTTTATGGACTTTTTTTGTTTCATCACTATTTACCAACTTCTTTTTTATCTTGCAAATAATTAGAAATCTGTAAAAGTCATTCATACAAAGTCCGTGGATTTTCATAAATCTCTAGAAAGTCTGTAGCAAAAGTCTATGGATTTAAGAAATCAGCAGAAGTCCGTGGACAATTTAAAGAGTCTGTGGACAATTTAAAGAGTCCGTGGACTTTTCAAATTATTTATCAATTCCATAAGAATCCATATACAATACACCCCCCTTAGTATTATTATCATGTTGCTTTTGATCCTTCTACTTTCCTCCCCCTGTTCTTATCAACAATGGATTCTTGGGTTACTTTGCTTTTCTTTCTAGTTCTTGCAATCCTATATTTGTTTAGAAACAAGTATAGGAACAATAATAAGTTACCCCCTGGACCCTCTGGACTCCCAATTATAGGCCATCTTCATATGTTGGGTGATCTTCCACATCGCAACCTTCAAAAGTTGGCCCAGAAATTCGGATCCATCATGTACATTCATCACCAGAAGCAGCCGAGTTGTTTCTCAAGAATCATGATCTCGTTTTTGCCAGTAGGCCTAAAGTCCATTCTTCCGAGTTCTTATCTTATGGGCAGAGGAACCTTGCTTTTGCAGAGTATGGTCCTCGGTGGCGCCACCTTCGCAAAATTTGCATGTTAGAGCTGCTCAGTGGTGCAAAGATTGAGTCCATGAAATCCATGAGAAAAGAGGATTTAAACTGTCTTGTTAAAGTGCTTAAAGATGCAGCTAAAGAAGGTGCTATTGTGGATGTGACGGATAAGGTTGGAAAGCTTATTGAGGACATGACATATAGGATGATAATTGGGCGTAAGGGTTATGAAGAGTTGAATTTTAGATCAAGCATTGAAGAGATCATGAGATTGACTGGAGCTTTTGATCTTGCTGATTACATTCCCTTTGTTGGGGCGTTCGACATTCAGGTATGTAATTTATAATAATATATAATTAGCATTTTAGTTAGCTAATCTTTATCATCAAACTTGTGTTATACAATATAACTTAGAAAATCGCATTCTTGGTATACAATTAAGCCACAAGTCTTGACAATTGAGCTAGTAGGCATGAAATACATGGAATGAACATGGTGCATGCAATAACCTATACAATGATTTTTAAGTTTGTAACTTTTTAATTTTTATTTGTTAGAAATTTATTCACCGATAACTTTTTAATAACTTGTTTACAACACAATGCATAGCTTTATACCTGTCAAATGTGCATTTTCTTAAAAATTAAAATAAAAGTCAATTAGATCACTATACCAAATTGACATTTTTGTAACAACCCCCAAAATAGTATCACTTTTGAAGTGTAACAATTCACCTAACAATTTTACACATTTTCACAAACAAAATGATACAATAATTGTATCACCATGAAGAGTATGGTTATAAAAGTGATACTATTCATGGTGATCCAACTTATTATATCATTTTTTTTGTGTTACTGTTTTTCATTTTTTTTTACTAAATTTAGTTTTGACTTGAAATTGTTTGGTGAATTGTAACATCTTAAAAGTGATACTGTTTTGAAAGTTGTAACAAAAGTGTCAATTTGATATAGTGGATAACTGTTAATGAATTATGGTAGAAGATAAATTAGTGTGTTTACTCTTCTCCAGGCCTCAATTTCAAGTGTTTTTAAAAATTTGTCCAGGATCTTCATGCCTATAATCTGCAAATATAGGCTCTCTGCGTGGACGTTAAATAGATTTGTCCAACTCAAATGGAGATCACCCACTCTCGGGTCTAGGTTTTAATCTCACACCTAAAGAAATTAATTGCAAGCCAAGCAGAGATGGTGATATTTTGATTAATCGGCTGGATTGATTGTGAAATCCATGCCCCCTCAAATTGCCTATGGATATTTTTGTATGTGAATTTCAAATTCAAATTCAATGAGCTACATAATCAAATTCAGTTTTTGTGAAAATTTTCCATTTTAGGAAACATTCATTTTGCGTGTTTTAGTTCCAATTTACGTCATGTTTGCTTTTATGATGTTTCTTTAGTAGTTTTAGACACGATTCTTTAGAAATATTCAAAAACATTTGTCTGTTTTATTAGTTTTATTTCTTGGAGTTCTTAGGGGTTTTTTCACATAATTTTCTTAAGAAAGTTGAGTGAACAGAGAGGGGTTCTCACAAAAAGGGTTCTCATCGAGGCTTGCAGGGGGTTCTCACAGGGTTCACAGAGAGGGGTTCTCAAACTCTCAACCAGTGCTTTCTCTTCAAGTGAAAGGGTTCACAGCGAGGGGTTTTCAATGTTTGCTTGTGAATTAGAAAAACAGCGAGGGGCTCTCAGTGTTTGCTTGTGAATTAGAAAAACAGCGAGGGGCTCACAGCGAAGGTTCACCTAGAGGGGTTCACAAAGTTCTCAGAGAGGGGTTCTCAGCCAGAGGGGTCCTCAACGAGGTTTTTAGTGAGAGGGGTTCTCATCGAGGTTTCAGGGGTTCTCATTGAGGTTTTAGCTTGAGTTTTCTTCATCGAGGGTTTAGCTTTGAGGTTTCTTCAGCTTGAGGTAATTTATGGGGTTCTTCAACGAGGGTCCTCAGAGTTCTTCATCGAGGTTTTTCTTCTCAGAGGGTTTTCTTCTCTGCAGTGTGTTTCTTCATAACAATTGTATTTTTGCAGTATAACGGTGGTGAGGGTTTTCTCAACAGACCGGAGTTTTTTCGGCAAGGGGTAATAGCTTTCAGTTTTTATAATCTTACTTATTGCTATGATGCTTGTATGCTAGTGAAATTGTGCTTGTATGCTTGTGAAATTGTGCTTAATCTTGTGAGAGATGGAGTTCAAAGATAAAAATCTTTGTTTGTTGAAAATTGATAGGAAATAATTTGGGATCCGAAGGTCAAAAGGAGGTTTGTTATTGTTTGAATCAAGCTCGAGGGTTGGAATCAAAATTTTTGTTGAATTGCAGATGGGAGAATGGATTGGGTTTCAGCTTAAGAAAGTTGTGGAATCAGGCTTTAACGCATTCTCAGCCAGTTGGAAGATCAACAATAGATGAGTTATGGTATTGAAAGAGGCCAATAAAGGAGGAATCTTCCTTTCTATTATGGTGGTTTGGGGTTCAGGGTCTAAAACTCTAAGGGTGCCAGCTGATGTGGAAGGGGCGGGCTTGAAACAGCTTGCCCAAGCTTTGAAGGAGGTGGTTTTAAATAAGGTGCCTCAGCCTTGTCCTAAGCAACAAGTTAGAAGAGATAGGGGTTCGCCTTTGCCAGGGCCTAGTGTTGTCCCACCTTCGTGCAACAGAACTTTTGTTGAGGTAGTGACCACCGATCTTTTGTGTGAACCCTACTTCTGCTGCTAGTAAGGGCCCTTTTGCAGCAACATCTATCAACCGGGATTCCCCATTGATTTCTTGTCTCAAGTATGGGGAAATCATCTTCTTCCAGATCCCGTTGCAAGAAAGAATGGTGCGAGATCGTTGATAGAGTGTCTGATTCGGTGATTTAATGGACACATGTTGCTCTTCTGTTTGGCCACACAGTTTTTCTGGTCTTCGCCAACTCTCCACATGTGACCTCTTGCGAGGAGCAGGAGTCGTCTCCTAGGTTTCCGACACTGAGTGATCAGTCTCCCCAGCAAGACCCAGTTCTTCCCCTTTCTTCTGCTTCTCTTGTGCTCAGTGGGTAAAGTAGGTAACCCGGTGTTCAAGTCGCCTCGCCCAACTCAGCAGGATAAAGGCAAGGGTATTGTTGGGCTTTTGCCTTGCCAGGGGCCCACGTCCAATTTGAAGCGTAATTTGGCCAAGTCTAATGATCAATAGACTTCTGATAATTATTGGAAGGTTTTAGAAGCTGTGGATGAAGATGTCTTCAACTTGGACCTCTTATTGACCAAAATGTCTATGCAGGCCAACAAGGATTGCAAGCTAGCTAGAAAGGCCCAGCGTGACAGAGCCTCTGAATGGGCTAATTTTTCAGTTTTTCCAACCAGATCCAGGTTCATGCTCAAACAAAGATCCACCAAATCAGGCACAACCAACACAGCAGGGCGGATAGAACTTAAGGGTTGTAGCACCGTTGCTGGGCTGATAAGGAGCGAGTCTTCAAACCAGACATTCGTTATCTCTTACTTACCCATCGGGTTTCGAGCCACCAGCAGAACAAAGTGTTGGAGTTCATGGTTTGTCCACAAAACTGTGTCTCTCATTTGGAGAGTTGCTCGTCTACACCATACCATGTAGGTGCTCCCCCAGGCTTCAAGGTCCCTTGGACGAACAATCTTGGTTTTGTTCTCTCTGGTGAACAGACTTCTTGGCAGTCTTCAGGGGTATTTTCTAGGGTCAATGACAGCGTGGAGCTCTTTGTCTCTGACTGCCATTTGGCTCAATAAGAGGCATCAGATCGTTCGGCTTTCAAAGAAATTGGCTTGGCAGAGGGAGTGGACCTCAATCAGGATGAATAAAGGGCTCTAGGTATGGTTCTAGCGGTTGCGCAAGGTTCAGTATCTGACAAAGCAATGGACAGGTGCAGCAACCTCGGGGTCGAAGGTCCTTCATGAACCTCAAAATTCTTTCGTGAAACTATAGGGGCTCGGGCATACTGAGAGGCAAAGGGGTTGTCGTAGATTGATTCAGATAATCGTCCGGATCTAGTTTTCATTCAGGAATCGAAATTGGAGAGATGCTCTAGAGAATTTATCAAAAATTGTGGGGTGATAGTTCTTTTGATTGGGCTATGGTGGAATCCACGGGCAGCTCAGGAGGCCTTTTAGCTATCTAGGATGCAGATCTTTTGCAGATGAGGGAAGTGTTGAAAAAAGTTTTTTTTTTCACTTTTTATTCAATTTCAAATTATCTCAGACAACTCTTGTTGGCTAGGGACTAACATATATGGTCTATGTGATCCTTCGCTTAGAGAACCCTTCTGGGAAGAACTTTATAACACTGTTGGTTGGGTGCAATCGCCATGGGTGTTAGCAGGAGATTTCAATATTGTCCGTCATATGAATGAAAAAAATGTTGCAAAAGGAGGTCCATGAGCATGCAGAAATTCAATCAGTTCATTAATGAGGTGGAATTCATTGATTTCAGTCTAAAAAGGGGAAAGTTCACATGGTCAAATCAAAGAGATCGCCTTATTTTTTGTCGGCTTGATCGATTTTTGGCTTCGGTGGATTGGATTGATAAATTTGGTGATAAAGTCGAATGACTCAAGGGTGCAGCGGGTTCTGACCATCACGCGATTTTGCTTGCGAACTCGTCTATTGGTGGCAACACTCGCCTTTTTTTCCTTTGATAACAGTTGGTTTGATCGCCCAACCTTGGCATAGGAGATGAAATCTTGGTGAAACAACTCAGTAGTCTCTGGCCACCCTGGCTACTGCTTATGGTGGAAACTTAAGGCAATCAGATGTAACCTTAAAAGTTGGAGGACTAAAGTTTGGGGTAAGACCAATTTATGTATTCAAAATATTTCTGCTTTAATTGCTGACATTGATGCTGAGAAAGATATCAGAGACCTGACTGCCGAGGAGAGGTCTTGTAGAGTGCAGCTGCATCAGGAGTGGGCAACATTAACCAAACGAGATGAGGAGTTTTGGAGGATCAAATCTGGGATTAACTGGGCATGTCATATGGATCAGGGGTCTAAATTTTTTCATAACTTGGCTAATAGACACCGACTTTTTAACTCTATTGTAGCTCTTAGCATGGAGCAGGAGTTGGTAATGGATGATGTCAGCATCAGAGAACTCACGATCTCTCATTTCAAGGAGTGTTTTTATGAAAAGGAGGAGTGACGACTTTTCTTCTCGGGGATTACCTTTAAGTCGATCTCTCAGCCTATGGCTACCTCCTTGGTTGAGAATTTTTCAGAGATGGAAATTAAAGCGGCAATGCAAAAGCTCAAATATGATGTTTCTCCAGGTCTTGATGATTTCTCAATGGTGTTCTATTTGAAAATGTGGGAGATAATCAAATTTGATTTTCTGAAAGTTATTAAAGATTTTAAGTCTAGAAATTTTCTGGATTGGCGATTGAACACCACTATCTCTTCGCTTATTCCTAAATGTGTGGGAATGCGGACGGTCAAGAATTTCAGACTTATCAGTATTTTGAATGGGGTCTATAAGATCATTGCTAAGGTGTTTGTTGATAGATTGAAAAAAGTTCTTCATTCAATCATTTCTCATTTTTCAGAGTGCAACAGTCAATGGAAGGCAGGTGGTTGATAACCCTTTGATTACCAATTTCTCACTGAAGATTAATGGTCAACTGCATGGGTTTTTCAATAGCTCTAAAGGCTTGAGTCAAGGTGATCCTCTGTCTCCTGTTCTCTTTACTTTAGTAGCAGAAGGCCTAACCCAAATGATTCTTAAAGCGGTTGATGCTGGCCTAGTGAGAGGGTTCTCTGTCGCAGAAGGTAGTCCTCCTGTTTCTATTCTTCAATATGCAGATGATACTATCTTATTTTGTGATGCATCTGCTTCTCAGGTTCTTGTTCTAAAAAGAATTATGCTTTGGTTCGAAGTTATTTCAGGTCTGAAAATCAACTTTCACAAATCAGTGGTGTTGCCTATTGGAGATGTCCCTCATTTGCAGCAGTTGGCGGGTTTATTTGGTTGTGCAGCGGGTCAGTTTCTAGTTAAGTACTTGGGCATACCTTTGGGTACTAGTTTTAAAAGTAAAGCTGTGTGGAATGAGACGATCAAAATGATGGAATCGAGACTAACGTCTTGGAAGCGTAAATTCCTCTCAAAAGCAGTCAGATTAGCTCTTGTCCAATCCACTTTAGCTTCTATCCCGTGTTCATTCTGTCTCTTATCAATGTTCCATTTTCAATAGCAGCCAAGATGGAACAGATCATGCGTGACTTTCTTTGGGGTTCCACTCAAAACTCTAGAAATATGCATTTAGTGAGTTGGGAAAAAATTTGTTGTCCCAAATCTCAAGGTGGATTGGGCATTCGCCAAGTGATCACTTTCAATTTTGCTTTATTTTTCAAGTGGCTTTGGCGATTTGCAGAAGAAGATGGCAATTTATGGAGATCGCTCATCATTGATAAATATAGCGCAATAGATGGGAGTGGGATAAGAAAACTAAGTACTCTCCCTATGGATGCTCTTTGTGGAAGTCCATCTCTCGGTGCGCAAGTGTTTTCTACCCCCACACCTCTCTTCGATGTGGCAATGGTGATCTCATTTTTTTCTGGCATGATTCTTTGTGTAACAACCAAAAACATGGGAGAGTTAGCAATTTTTTTCTGGTTTAATGGCGATTCTTGAGATCTTTCCTTCCGAAGACCCTTAAATACTGGAGAACTAGAGGAGGTTGCCAAATTAATGCATCCGTTGGATAGTCAGATACTCTCGGAGGGCTCTGATAGTTTGGTGTGAAAGGGTAAAGGTGTGGGCTTATCGGTAAAAGAATTTTCTAATATGTTGGATGCCCCTAATTATGAGACTCATTCCAACCCCTTCATTTCCTCTCACAAGAATATGGTTTGGGTGAAAAATCTTTTTCCTCGGATAAATTTCTTTAGTTGGCCAGTGTTGCATGAGAGAATCTTGATTAAAGATAGGTTAAGGAAAAAAAAGAATTCACCCATAGAGTCTTTGTGCACTTTGTAATGAAATTGATGAGACGCTGGATCATTTGATGTTTCATTCTCCAAATCCATTTGGAGCAGTTTCTTGTCAAAATTTGGTTTGAGTTTGATGTTTCAAGGTTCCATTTTGGATTGGCTAAGTTGGTGGTTCCAAACTAATCATTTTCGGCGGGCGGAGTGGTTATGGTGTAGGGTTCCTCACGTTCTCATGTGGTGTGTGTGGAAAGAGAGAAATATGAGGGTTTTTGAAGGGCTTAACAGATCAGAGCATTCTATTTTTATCGAGATTAGGGAATTGTTGTGGATGATGGGTTCGGCTTGTAATTTGTTCAAGGACTTGGTTTTTGACACCTTCGTGATGTCTTGACATTCATTCCCTTTGTCCTTTGTTTTCTTTCTTATCTTTAATAAACATCTTCGTGTTTGGCAAAAAAAAAAACATATATAATCAATGAGTAAGTCTAGCCAACCATGTTTCCCAAAAAAGCTAAAAAAAAAAAGCTAGCAAACATAACGGGCTAGAATTATTGATTATCAATGTAAGTCCTGAGTTGTGAACAAATTTTATTTTAGTAAAGCTTTCTGCAAATTTTTCAAAAATATGAATAAAATAAATTTGATACATAAGTTTGTTTACAAATTATACCCTAATTAATGAGTCTAAATTGATGTTTTGACATAGGGATTGCATCGTTGTATGAAGGATGTTAACAAGCTTGTGGATGGATTGTTAGAAAATATCATTGACGAACGTGTAAGAATGCAACACGGTCAAAGTAAATATAGGGACTTTATTGATGTGATGTTGTCTTTGTTGGAATCTAACGGACAAAATGAGGAACAAATGGATCGGTTGTCAATGAAAGCAATCATCTTAGGAGAAATTCTACCTGTCGAGAAAGTGGGCGAGGAAATGGGTGAGGGAGGGTGCCTCGCACGTGTCCTCGACCTTGGTTTCAAAAAAAAAAAAAAAAAAAAGAGGGAATCTGAAGAGAAATGAAAAAGCGATTTAAGAGGGAGGGAGGAACAGTCTCCCTCTCCCCAAATACACTCGACACAGAGAAGAGGAGACCGAAATCGCCCTTTTCTTCCCCTTCCTCAGATCCAAAAGAAGAAAAAGCCCTCCCTTTCTTCCCCTTTCTCAGATCGAAGACGAAGAGCCAGCCCTAGATTCACTTTTCTTCTCAATCGAAGACAAAGAGCCAAGCGGTGTTTCTCTCTTTTCATCTCAGTCGAAGAAGAAGAAACCCAACCCATCTCAGATCGAAGACGAAGAAGCCCATCTCTTCATCTTCTTTACCAACTATCAAACCATGAGCGATACTCTCCCTCTCTCTCTCTCTCTCACATACTCAGTCCTTACTACTTATGTCGTGTCGTTGCTTTCAATCTCTACTTCTAATTCAATTCGCTGGATTCTTGTTCTGTTTTTTTTATTTTCCTTCATGTTTGAGCAAGTGATAAGTGTATGTGATTATGGAACAAAATTTATTGAATATGGTCTTAGTTGTGCGTTTTTTAAGTGTTTAGGGGTGCTTGAAAGATATGAGGTTCATTACAAATCAATGATCTGATTTCAGGGGTGTTTAGGGGTGCTTGAAAGATATCAAATCAATGATCTGATTTCAGATCGAAGACGAACATGAAGGTAAGCACATTGATTTTAGGGGAACAGTTATTTATAAGGTATTTCTAGCCCTTCTCCACTGATACAACAGAATGTCATGTTTTGTATTGCCTTCATTTCACAAGTTACAAGTTGATTTCCATTTTGTAATTTTTTTTCTCTGAATACTGGAAAGTTGGGTTGGGAAATTCAGGATCATTTTAGTGAAATTTTGTGGGATTTAGGATCATTTTAGTGAAATTCAGGGAAAGTTGGGGTTTTTTTTGGGATGCAAATGTGATAGATTTGGGAGACATTTTTTGTGTGAATCTAACAAAGAGTTAGAAGATTCTTTTTGAATTTCCCTGGTTTTGGATTTTTTACATTTTTTACATTTTTTTTTTTTTTTTTTTTTGTGTTTTTTCATTATAAAGGGGTTAGTGGTGATTTAGTTTTTTATTCTCGTGAGAAGTTTTAATGACAAGAAAGGCATTGTTGAGGAAGTTCATCAGTAAGGTATTCAACTATACTTGTGAATGAATCAACTTTAATTCATTCAATTATATTTATTGTGTTTTGAGTTTCTTATTTAAGGTGAAGTGATCAAGGAGGGTTCATCTTATTGTTCATGCATTTGGGGTCTCTTCTTTGAGAGATGGGGCATTTTGCAGTAGTTTGGGATCAGAGAGCATCAATTGAGATCACCAAGGATTGGAATGGTATAAATCAAGTCACTCTTCGATCCCCACGAAGTGCTTCGGCTAGGGTTAGTTTTAGATAATCTTCCCTATTTGCTTTGTGTTTGTGTTTGATGAATTTGTTTTAATGTTTGTATGTAGATTTTGTGATTAGAATTTTAGAACTATTTCAAGGATTGGTGTAATTAGATTAAAATAGTTATATTTGTATCGATTGTGATTTCGTGATGAATTGCTCCTGGTTCTTCATTTGTTGATGATTTCTCTGTCAGCAATGCAGGTTAGCTTACATGGTGGTTAGGTTATTTCATGGAGGAGTGATCGAGGGGGAGAACTTGTCAGATCAATTAAGCAGAAAAGCTTTGGTAAGCTTAATTGATTTGGTAAGCTTAATTGATATGAAGGCAATGTCAGTAACTTGTCAGATCAATTAAGCAGCAAAGCTTTGGTAAGTTTTCTTTCCACATTAATGAAAATTTTATTTTGAGCATCCATATGTGGATAATTTTTCTTCCTCTTACTGGCTATTTTTCTGAGTTGTTGCCTTGTATGTTTGTGGGTATGTTTTACTTGGAGGTTCTCATCACAAACGGGTGTACAGTTGCCTAACTTACAAGCTTGACTGGGAACACTTCAATCAACAACCATGTTGAATAAGCATATTCACTTCAAGCAATATACTTGGCAGCAAGAGCTAGTGATCTCATCAAGATGCCTGTCAACAACAATGTTGGGCATATTCAATTCAAGCGAACATACATGATAGCGTCAGTTAAGGATGAGATGTTGCAGATCTGCAGGAAGCAGATGGAGTTACTACACCTGCCGAAACGCTGAGATGATAATCAACAACACCTTCTTTCCTTAAGTGGTCAACAACAAATTCTCCATGTTATTGACAGAGTAAATAATGTTACAACAACTCCTTCTTTCCTTCTACCTGGTCGGATTTTGAATGTTTGTAGTGTAAATAATGCTATAGTTGCATTGCCTTTTTGGTTTACCAAATTATGGATCACAACAGGGGGTTTGTGTTAAAAAGCTGTTGTTACACTTTGGAGTTTCAACTGAAGGATTCAATAGGATGTATGGTTACTCGTTTGTGAATAAGAAATGTCTTCTTAAGAGATCCGATACATTGAATCACAATTTGAAAACAAATCATTGTTGTCGAATAAGTTAATTGGTCATCAGTTAGAAATCCATTGTCACTTGATTGAATCCATTGTACTCCCTGGACTGGAAGGCTGGAGCTCTCTGTTGTGTCTTCCAGTTACTGCAGCAATCGACGTGAAGAGAAGATCTTCCTCACAAAAGATTATATAAATGGAGTCTCAGGTTCAGATAAAGTAAACAAAGTTCCTCCAGAAAACTAAGTTTGTGTTTCTAGCACATCACCCTCTAAATAACCTTCAAAACTTGGGAAATACAATTACAAATGCCCAGAAGAAAATTTTGGAAGCCGAGAATAAGATGCACGGTGATCAGTACAATATAGTTGTATTTGACTAATATGGGAAGTTGAGCACCTTCCCCTTTCAAGGTCAAAATTTCTCTACAATTTACAAGTGGAGATATACACAGATGTCCGACCCATTCACCATCACTACAAACTAATGGGATAGCCAGAGTCAAATGGAGCTCTCTGCTTGGACAACCAAATATCACATAAAAAACTACATCATGCATTTTTGGATTTCCTCATTTAGAAGCCTGGTCACCAATCCTCGATCAGCAGCATGTTCATCATCACTTAATGCACTGTATAATGAGCATAGTTCTTCAGGATTTGCTTTTCTGAACAGTCCCTTGAGCACATCAGACTTGACTGATGATGGCTGGTGATTCCCAAGAGTGTTGGTCTCTTGTTTCTTCAGTGGATATTTACGTAATGGATGCAAGAAGTCCTCAGCTCGTGACCGGGATTTCCAGTACTCTGTACATACCCTATTTTGGTCGAAGGCCTCTATATGCTGACCACCATGTAAGCTAACCTGCATTGCTGACAGAGAAATCATCAACAAATGAAGAACCAGGAGCAATTCATCACGAAATCACAATCGATACAAATATAACTATTTTAATCTAATTACACCAATCCCTGAAATAGTTCTAAAATTCTAATCACAAAATCTACATACAAACATTAAAACAAATTCATCAAGCACAAACACAAAGCAAATAGGGAAGATTATCTAAAACTAACCCTAGCCGAAGCACTTCGTGGGGATCGAAGAGTGACTTGATCTATACCATTCCAATCCTTGGTGATCTCAATTGATGCTCTTTGATCCCAAACTGCTGCAAAATGCCCCATCTCTCAAAGAAGAGACCCCAAATGCATGAACAATAAGATGAACCCCTCCTTGATCACTTCACCCTAAATAAGAAACTCAAAACATAATAAATATAATTGAATGAATTAAAGTTGATTCATTCACAAGTATAGTTGAATACCTTACTGATGAACTTCCTCAACAATGCCTTTCTTGTCATTAAAACTTCTCACGGGAATAAAAAACTAAATCACCACTAACCCCTTTATAATGAAAAAAAAAATGTAAAAAATCCAAAACCAGGAAAATTCAAAAAGAATCTTCTAACTCTTTGTAAGATTCACACAAAAAATGTCTCCCAGATCTATCACATTTGCATCACAAAAAAAAACCCAACTTTCCCTGAATTTCACTAAAATGATCCTAAATCCCACAGAATTTCACTAAAATGATCCTGAATTTCCCAACCCAACTTTCCAGTATTCACAGAAAAAAATTACAAAATGGAAATCAACTTGTAACTTGTGAAATGAAGGCAATACAAAACATGACATTCTGTTGTATCAGTGGAGAAGGGCTAGAAATACCTTATAAATAACTGTTCCCCTAAAATCAATGTGCTTACCTTCATGTTCGTCTTCGATCTGAAATCAGATCATTGATTTGATATCTTTCAAGCACCCCTAAACACCCCTGAAATCAGATCATTGATTTGTAATGAACCTCATATCTTTCAAGCACCCCTAAACACTTAAAAAACGCACAACTAAGACCATATTCAATAAATTTTGTTCCATAATCACATACACTTATCACTTGCTCAAACATGAAGGAAAATAAAAAAAACAGAACAAGAATCCAGCGAATTGAATTAGAAGTAGAGATTGAAAGCAACAACACGACATAAGTAGTAAGGACTGAGTGTGTGAGAGAGAGAGGGAGAGTACCGCTCATGGTTTGATCGTTGGTAAAGAAGATGCAGAGATGGGTTTCTTCGTCTTCGATCTGAGATGGGTTGGGTTTCTTCTTCTTCGACTGAGATGAAAAGGGAGAAACACCGCTTGGCTCTTTGTCTTTGACTGAGAAGAAAAGTGAATCTAAGGCTGGCTCTTCGTCTTCGATCTGAGAAAGGGGAAGAAAGGGAGGGCTTTTTCTTCTTTTGGATCTGAGGAAGGGGAAGAAAAGGGCGATTTCGGTCTCCTCTTCTCTGTGTCGAGTGTATTTGTGGAGAGGGAGACTGTTCCTCCCTCCCTCTTAAATCGCTTTTTCATTTCTCTTGAATTTCAGATTCCCCCCTTTTTTTTTTTTTTTGAAACCAAGGTCGAGGGCACGTGCGAGGCACCCTCCCTCACCCACTTCCTCGACAGGTAGAATTTCTCATCATCTTAGACATGTTTGTAGCTGCAATAGACTCAGAGAAATTCTAAATGTCGAGGAAATGAGCGAGGGAAATGAGGTGGCGAGGGTGAAAGCCGTTCATTTCACTCGGGATGCGTGCGTTGACTTTTCGCATACGCATCTCGAGCGGAATGAACGGCTTCCACCTCGCCACCTCACTCCCCTCGCCCGTTTCCTCGCTGTGTAGACTTACTCATAGACTCATCAACCACAGCAATAGAATGGGCTCTTTCAGAACTCTTTAGGCATCCAAGAGTCGTGAAATGTGTTCAGTCAGAGTTAGAAAATGTAGTTGGCATGAATAGAATGGTGGATGAATCAGATTTGTTGAAGCTCGAATACTTGGATTCAGTGATCAAAGAAAGCATGAGGTTACATCCCGTCGGACCATTGTTAATTCCACACGAATCTAGAGAAGATATTACAATAAATGGTTATGATATTCGTAAGAAGACAAGGCTCATTGTGAATGCACGGGCAATTGGGCATGATCCCCAAGTTTGATCTCCTAATGTAGAAGAGTTCTATCCTGAGAGGTTCATTGGCAAAAATATGGACTTTCAAGGTCATGACTTGCGATTTATACCATTTGGGTCAGGTCGTAGAGGATGCCCCGGGGTACACTTGGGTGTAACAATTGTTCGGCTAGTAACTGCACAATTGGTTCATTGTTTTGATTGGGAGCTACCCAATGGCATGTCACCTGTTGACTTGGACATGACTGAGAAATTTGGTTTAACATTGCCAAGGGCAAAACATCTACTTGCTACACCTAGGTTTCGCTTGTGCTGTAACTGAAGATTTTCATACTTAGTAAGGTACGCATGCAGTGCTTTATGAGGCTTTGCTTAATGGCATAGATCCTAAAGATGTCCAATCCCAACTTCCGCTCAAATCAGTGCAATCAACTTGTGAATATATCTACTTGAGTGGCCAAAGGCGTGATGGCTCAATGATTGAGCAGTGACGGATGATATCACTAAATCACAAGATTGAATCCAACCGGCGGCATATAGGGTGGGAGGGGTTAAGGGAAAAAAAATTTAGTGCAAAAATCATTAAGACGATGCTCAATTCCACTATCCTATGAAACAAGGCATTAACATTTGGGAAACTTTTGACTTGGAAACTGATAAGGTTATTTGCCCAAAATAGTATGGGTTTTAGACAATGTTATGTGAAAACATTTTCATGAATATTGCTTACAAAATTCCCTTTTGTGTGTCCATAATAGTTGTGGTATTTTAGTTTTTTTTTTTACATTTGAAGTCGTGGATTGAGGAGTTTTGGTGTATCAAAGTGTCTAGGCTCCTTTTGCATTAACTTATTCCATGGTGGGTTTATCCAATTCTCACTTGTTGACCAATCTCAATAATACAGTGAAAAATGAAGCTTTTATAAATCGATATAGAGAATTAAGGCCGGCTTTGCTAAGTATATAATTTTGTAGGCTATATACATAGCCAATTTTTATCCCTATGAGGTACATGTCTTTTTTTAATGTACTTAAAAAAAATGTACACTAGGTTGGGCGGTTGCAAACATAACAAACATCCTTGGTAAAAAAGGAATAAATAATTTTAGGGTCTGTTTCCTATCATTACTACAAATTTAACCTTTTATAAAGGCTAAAAACCGTCATAAACAGTTTTCTATCTTTGGTAAAAAAAGGAATAAATAATTTTAGGGTCTGTTTCCTAAATATCGTCATGGATATCCCCTTCTTCAGTCATTGTTTCCAGAATCTATCGTCACGGATATCCTAAATATCTTGATTAAAAATTCCTCGGAACCTGATAAACTTATCTGGTTACCAGATAAGAAGGGTCAGTTTTCAGTTAAGAGTGCTGCAAATGCCTTCTTTCAGGATCTCAATGACACCTCCACTTCGGAGGATACTCCCCTCTCTCTTTCCCTAGCCTTGGTTAAAGATATTTGGCGTATTAAAGCCCCACCAAATGCTCTTCACCTGCTTTGGAAGATCATCCAGGACATCCTTCCAACTAGAACTAAACTTGTAAAGCTCCATGTTCCTATGGAGAACATTTGTTGCTTCTACCAGAAATACGAAGAAGATGCTATGCATCTATTCTTCCTTTGTCCAATGATTCCCAAACTATGACACCTCACACCCATCCCCATAGCTTGGGAAAGAACATAAACACTTCATTAAAACAAAACTTCTGGCCCAATTTGCGGCTGTCCTCCACACCATCTGGCAAGAATGTAACCTAACTATGTTCGAACACAAGTCGGTTACCTCTCAATCCTTCATCGCTAGATTCAACAACACCTGAAAATCTTGGAATTGCCAATGGTTCACTAGCCCCTCTCAAATTTCTTCCTTGGGACAAGAGATCACTAACATTGACTCTGTAGCTTCCATTCTACACTTCTCAGCTCCCTAGAAGGTGACAATTGAAACTAATCTATCTTCACCAAATTTGACTCATGGACCATGGTTTGAGAAAGAAACTAAAAATCAGAGTGTTATTCAGTTGCAACTCCAGTCAGTCAGAACTCATCATATTAATGGTCAATCTATTTCGCTTAATAGGATTCATCTTACTTTTGATCCAGATAAAGTTATTGTCACTTATGATGCAAATTTTTTTGACTTTGCCAAACAGGGAGCAGTAGGGATTTTTGTAGTTACAATCTTTGGCCAAGTTCTAGCTTGCATAGCATGTCCTCTACTAGGGAGGGTCCATGATTTCACGATGGTAGTGTGTCTTGCTACGGAGGCGACACTTTTGTTAGTACAAGCTTGACAGTGAAATAAAGGCTTTCTTTTAGGTGATTTTGGCTTGCTTAACACCATTTTGCTAGAAGACAAGCGGCGCGCCTTTTATCTTTCAACTGTAATTAGTTTTGTAATTATATTCCCAAGAACACTGAATGTTGAAGCTCAATCGCTTGCACAACTTAAGACTTGTAACATCATTAACTTCAATTTATTAATACTTAGTCGAACCGATTAGCAGTATTATACCAAGTTGTTAACACCATCTCTTGGAATCCTACATATAGTGGTATCAACAATTGTACCACAGTTTTGCAAGTATGACACATTTTTTTTTATGAAAGCATATTGCGCGCGCGCCCGTGCACACACGCACACACACACACACACACACACACACACACACACACACACACACACACACACACACATATATATATATATATATATTAGGGGTGGGCATTTAGGATCGAAAACCCGGACCAAACCGACAACCGGACCGATCGGGTCGGTTCGAATCAGTTTTAATTAATTAAAAAAGTTTCGGTTGTAAAAGCCCGTCCCGACCCGAAATTTCTTGTTCGGGCCTTGGTTTCCATTTTTGAAGCCCGTCGGGTAACCGGCCCGACTCCTCGACTCCCTCCATGTGTGCCTTTATTCTCCTATTCCTGCTTTTCTTCTTTGCCATTTATGTTTTTCTTCTTCTTTTCTTCTTTATTATCTTCTTCTTGCTTTCCTTCTTTTCTTATTTGAACCAAGGGACAAAGAGCATGGAGAGAGCAGGGAGAGAGCAGACGTCTGCGGTGTTTGGCGGTCTGATGATGTGGTGTTTGAGGAAGCAAATGATTCGAAAAAGGGTTCAGGAGGAGGAGGAAGATAATGGTAGGTGCGGTTGATTTCCTCCGCCGTTCATGTCGCTAGAGAGGACCATCACCACGATCTCTGGACGAGTAAATAGTGGCGAAAATCGGTGGATTTCTACTCTGCGGTGTTTCAAGATCTGATTTCAGAAGGGATCTTGATTTCAGAAGGGTGTTTCAAGATCTGATTTCAGAAGGGTGTTTCAAGATCTGATTTCTGCGGTGTTTCAAGATCTGATTTCAGAAGGGTGTTTCGAGATCTGATTTCGTCGAACTCTAAGATGTGTTTTCAAGATCTGATTTCAAAGTTTGGTTCTAAGATGCGTTTGTTCTAAGATCTGATTTTTGCTACCTTTGAATTCTACGATGTGTGCAAAGGACCGAGACCGACCCGAAACCGGCCCGTAATTCGGTTAACCGGGACCTCGGTTACCCGGTCAACTCGGTCCGATTTCGGGTCTCATAAACACGGGCCCGAATTTCTCGGGCTGGTTTTCAATTTTTAGCTTTTGGGCCGGTTACCCGTACTTGCCCAACCCTAATATATATATATATATATATATATATATATATATATATATATATATATATATATATATATATATATATATATATAAACTGATACTTAGTCGAATCGATTAGCGGTATTAATAAATTGGAATTGGACTCGCTCTTATCGGGATTCAAACCTTTGACCTACACTTTCATTGAATACAATCTATGCCACTATGCCAAAGATGTACTGAACCGATTGGTTCGGTTTAAATTCGGTTCGGATCGGTTTCGGTTTTTAAAAATTAAAAATCGAAGTGGTCGGTTCGGTTTTCGGTTTCTATGTTTTAATCGACCAAACCGAACCGACCGAATATATATAATAAATAATATATATTTTATATATAAATAATATAATATGTTTAAAATAGTCGATCGGTTCGGTTTTGGTTCGATTTTAATCAGTTTGGTTCGATTATGGTTTGCATAAATTAGAATCGGTTTGATTTCAGATCGATTTTGTTAATGGTCGGTTCGGTTTCGGTTTGAAAATAAAATCGATTTTGTTCGGATCGGTTCGGTTTTATCTTATCTCCTCCTCAAGATTCGCGATTAAATAAAATTGTTGTTGAATAAAATTAAAAGCTATTTATTTTCAAATATTCAAAAAAAAAAATCTAGAACTTGACCGTCTTTGTAATACCCGCCTAATTAAATAAATATAAAATTTTCTAATTTATTAATTGTGGCGTATATTATAATCTCATTTATTGGGAAAAAGATTTTTGTTTGTCATTACTAAATAAAATAAGGTGTGTGTGTGTGTGTTTAGCCAAAAATTTATAAAACCCTAATGTTGATGGATTGTTACTCAATTGTATTTGGGCTTGGTTTTGGGCTTTTATTTAACTAATGATTAGGGTTTTATTTTGTGAAAGAGGGTGGGTGCATTCGAAAGTTCGGTGGGGGCGAATAGCCACCCACCATATATAAAAAAAAAAACAAAACAAAACCCTTTTCTTTCCTCATTTTCTTTTCTCCATTTCCTTCTTCTTTTGTGCAACAGGAAGAGATGCTCTTCCTCTTACCCTTTTCGGCGGCGATGAAGGTTGAGATCGGTGTGACGAGGAGAGGCGGTTAGATCTTAGGGGAAGCGGAGGCGGCGATGGTTGTGGTGGTGGAGGAGAGGCCTCCGCCGCCGTGCTCGATGTTTCCTCATCTGATGGTTTGGCAGATCTCATTTTGGATCGGAGATCTGATGATGATGGACGGTCAGGATTTGACCACGCAACAGGATGTTGTCACTCTCGATATTATCGAAGAAGACGTGACTCGATCTAAATCGATTTACTGTGACCAGTGCCGAGTCATTGGATGGAGTGGTCATCCAGTGTGTCGTAAGCGATACCATTTCTTGATTCGAAAAAAAAAAAAATGGTAACTCACCAGATGTGCCTTCACTTCCAGCCTATAATAGAGAGGATGTATCAATTCCTGGTCCAAGTAATCATGTGGAAGAAAATAGTCAGATTGTTGAAGATCAGTCCACTCAAGTGTTACCTGATGTTGAATCAACTCCAGTGATACGAGAGTGGTTGGTTCAGTGATGGTGGCGAGATGGTTGTTGATAGGTGGAGGCGATGTTAAGTTGTTGCAGTGGCGTAGATTCTGCTAATGAGTTTCTCCATCCCCTTCATCTTTACAGCGAATTTCTTCTCTCGATCTCTTGTTCATGTTTGGTTGTTAGTAGTATGCATCTACAAATTTAGTTATAACAGTTCCAGTTAAACAGCCATTGTTTGTATAGCGAGACATTGTAAGTTTTAGGAGATCCAATTCCATTAAGAAAGGAGCCACCTCCTCCTGAATATTTGAAATAGATCTCCAGATGTTGTATGCCATATGGAGATGTGACTTTCTTGGCAAAGTTGTTAGGTATGATTAAATCATGAGATAGTCATTTTGGGTTTAGATGCATCTGTTAAGATATACATGATGAACCTCCACATCATTTAGATTGGATCAGGGGATTGAACTTAAGTTTATTGGTTTAAACCACTAGTTGGTTTGCAATTCAACTCAAGACAAGTTTAGAAGAACCATTTTTTTTAGTAAGCTTTTGTGGACTGGTGATTATATATGTTGAATTTTGCTGCTCATTACATGGTTTTGTGTTATACTATAAACTAGCATATTATATATGCATGAATAACTAATGAAAGATCTACTTATGTGATCCATTCAATTGTTATGTTGAATTTGATTTAATCGTATTGTTATGCGAATTGGTGTGCATATTGTTTTTCATATGATGCAAATAGATGAGATATGTGAATTGGCAATGTGCCAAATATTATTTGTTCCCCAAGAGAATGGTGGACACTATGGTTGATTTATTTATGGTTGACAAAGAGTCAACATAAAAGAGTTTTGAGTTTTAGTTGATATATTTTTTTTATGCTCTTTTCCACAACTCTAAAAAAAAAATGTGAAAAAGAAAAGAAACTTTTTGTATGCAGACTATACGTGTGATATTATTATGGTATGCAGACTTGCTTGCATATCGGTGCACCGTTCCAATTGAGTTCGGTTGTACGTGTAGATGTAGGAAGAATACTTGCCAGTGATCGAACTTCGGGTGAGATGACATGTTCCTCGAGGTGGCACCCCACTTGGAACATGTACGCTCCGAGTGATTTCGATGGTAAGGGAGGCACACTTGGGTGAGGTGTGTTCGGCACATGGAGGATAGTGCGATTGTGGAAAAGAAGTGAGATCTATTTTTTTTTGTATATGCATGATTACCTTAAATGAAGGAACTAAATGCTCATTCAACCATTGAATGAGAACTACATGTCTTCCTAAAGGTAGAAAAATGTGTTTTGTTAATATTTCAATAATAGTCTAATATGATTATGAATTGTATTGTTGTTGCATTTATGAGGATTGATAACTCATAAATTTTATTTATTAGTAATAAATAATGCATATTTATTTATTAGGATGATGACACCTTTGCCTCATTGAGGAACTACCTGTTGGTGTATTTGTGTATTGTTTGTGTTTAGCTTGATGTTTATCACGCGCAATTTTATTGATTTTGGGATGAAGATTTCTCACACCAGCTTTATTGCTGACCCAAGTGAGTTTTTGCTTATTGGGTACATTCCTTTTGGAATGTAGCCGATTAGCCTTTCAGGTTTAGAGATTTTGAGCTGCGTTACTGGAGTTCCGCTAGTGAGCTAGCCATGTCAGTCTTCTCCGGGTTAGATTTTTATTTGTTCCAGATGTTTAGTTGTTACTGCTATTTGTTTCTGTTGTTATTGAATTTTTGCGTCCCGAGTTTTGGGGGAAACGAATAATCCTACGTGAATTTTTGGATTTTCATTTTCTTCGAAAATCGGGGCGTGACAGTCTTCCATACTAAAAATATGGAAGTTTTGAATAATGTGTTTTCATAAACAAAATTATGGGATATTGAGGCATATTCTGTTTTATTTACCTACTAAAACTTTGTCCAAATTTTGAAAAAATAGGCTCAAAGTTTTATAAATAATAATAAACAAAAATACAATGACATATGCTTGAAAAATATTTATGATGTTTGTCACCGATAACTTAGTAACTTGATTGAACCTTTTTAGGGAGTGGGAGCGAGGGAGGTCCCCCACCGCCCACCCTCCTCGAGATGCACACCCCAATCATTTCGAGGAGGGTGAGCGGTGGGGGGGGGGGGGGGGGGGGGGGGGGGGCTCCCTCGCTCACTAGAATTTCAGAACTTGATTTTTTATGACGCTTGAAGTTGTTAAACAATATAGTTATTTTAGGACGGTTCATTATTAGTTGTCAATAAAAAGTTATTATGCTTCTTAAGAGTGTTTGTCATTAGATTTAGAGGAAATATAAAAAGTTTTTTTTTTAATTTGACACTTTTTGATCATCGTTTTAAAAATTATTTGAGCTTAACTCTCGTTTTCTTATGAAACCGTTAAGTAATCAAGATTTATTTTTAAACTTTTTTACCCTTGCTCCCCCTCCCCACGACGGTCAACCAGGCTGACTACCCGAGCCAGTTAGAAATATGACTCTTCTTTCTTAGTGATAAAATTGAGCTGTCAAACATAAACACCATCTTTTCGTACTGAGGCGGCTTTTCAGTTTTTATGTCGTTTCCGGAGCAAAATTTCTTCAACCTGATCACCATGAATATTCACGTGTTCTATTTATGGTTTAGCTATTAAACGTGTTCCACTTCCGTCTTATCACTTTTTGTGGAGCCCAGTTTTTATGTCGTTTCCGGAGCAAAATTTCTTCAACCTGATCACCATGAATATTCACGTGTTCCATTTATAATTAAGCTATTAAACGTGTTCCACTTCCGTCTTATCACTTTTTGTGGAGCCCTTTCTTGGGAGCGAGGGTAGAGGGATGGGTGTAATCATTCATTTCCCTCTAGAAGCGATGCATGCACATTTCCCTCGAGAGGGAAGGGTTATGTTTTTTTTGTGACAGATGCATGCACGAGTAATCAGATGATACTCCAGCTAATGGGTATAAATTAATACCATCATTAGCATTGGTTCATCACATTCATTCCACTAGCTAGTGCTACTGATCCCAACTCTTAGTTAATCCTTCCATCAAACCAACTTATCAGCAACATATATAAAAATTATAATGTTGTCATGGGTTGCAGTGATTCTCTTTGCAGTCCTTGTAGGGTTATGGTGTGTTGATTCATTAATGAGAGGAAGAAAGAGCAAAAATGGATGTGGTTTACCTCCTGGACCAATGGGTCTCCCATTCATTGGCCATTTTCACATGTTGGGTGATCTCCCGCACCGTAGCCTTCAGAAATTGGCCAAGAAATACGGACCGATCATGCAAATAAGGCTCGGTATGGTTCCAACCATAGTCGTTTCTTCTCCAGAAGCGGCAGAGTTGGTGCTAAAGACTCATGATCTCGTGTTTGCTAGTCGGCCTAAGCTTCGAGCCAACCGAGACCTCTTTTACGGGGAGAAGGATATGGTTTATGCTGAGTACGGTCCACACTGGCGTCACATGCGTAAAGTGTGTACGTTAGAGTTGCTCAGCTCAACCAAGATTGAATCCATGAAGTCTATGAGGACGGAGGATGTTGAGAATTTTGTGAAGGGGCTCAGATGTGCAGCAGAGGCTGGTGAGATTGTTGATGTGAGTCAGAAGGTTGGATCACTCATCGAGAACATGACATATAGCATCGTCTTTGGTCGTAAGTTTGATATGTTGGATTTCAAATCAAGTGCACACGAGGTGATGAGATTGTTGGGAGCTTTCAACTTAGCTGATTATGTACCTTTTGTTGCACCATTTGATCTCCAGGTGTGTGTTTTGACATCTTTCATTTCATTTTATATATCAAACAATAACAGTAAATTGATCTTTCAGGTGTGTATTTTTTTTCTTTTGTACAAAGTGGTCTCCAAAAATTTTGCTTTTGGCCGATTATTCACTTTCTTTTTTGTGATGCTAATTTCATTAGGGACTACGTAGCAGCATGAAGGCTGTTATCAAGGTTATAGACAAATCACTGGAGAGTATCATAGATGAACATGTACGAGATGTTAAAACAAAGCAAGGCCATCATCAACAGATCGATTTTGTGGATGTAATGTTGTCTCTAACAGAATCCAACAGTGAACATCAGTTAGATCGAGCTTCTATGAAGGCAATCATGTTTGATGTGATTGGAGGTGCTATAGACACTTCTTGGGTTTCAATTGAATGGGCATTTTCAGAGCTACTAAGGCAGCCTAGAGTCCTGAAAAAACTACAGTCAGAAGTAGAAAATGTAGTCAGTATGGAACGAATGGTGGAAGAATCAGATTTGGCAAAACTTGAGTACTTAGATGCGGTAGTAAAGGAATCCATGAGACTTCATCCGGTCGGACCATTGCTTGTCCCGCGTGAATCCAGGGAAGACATCATACTCAATGGTTATTACATTCCAAAGAAGTCGCGAGTACTTGTAAATACATGGGCAATTGGTCATGACCCAGAAGTATGGTCTGCTAATGTTGAAGAATTCTATCCAGAGAGGTTCATTGGTATTGATATAGGATTTATCAATGGTAAGGACTTTCGGTTTCTTCCGTTTGGATATGGACGTAGAGGGTGCCCCGGAATGCAATTGGGGGTGGTTGTGGTTAAGATAATACTTGCGCAATTGGTTCATTGTTTCAATTGGGAACTTCCTGATGGATTGTCAGCCGAGGATATAGACATGGTGGAGAAATTTGGTCTTGCTGCTCCAATGGCTAACCATGTACTTGTTAAACCCACGTTCCGCCTGAACATTTAAAATTGAAGGCCATCTTGCTTTTAGATTGTTTTTTTGTATAATAAGTTGTAAAATGTAGGCGGGCGACGAGCAGAGAACTAGCTTCCAAAGGCCTAAGCAGGGACTGGACTATTATTAATATTATTTATTTTTTCTGTACTATAAATTAGCATAATTAATAGCATGTAAATTACTTCTAATCCAATAATACATATTATGATCTTAAAATTATGAAATGATATTAACCTATACAACCTCCTTATTTGAATCACTAGCCGGAGACATCTCAAAATAATTTTAAAAAATAATTAAAAAAATCTCAAAATATTCATGCCATCCCATGGGATTACTGTTAGTGTGTTTGATCAAACTGAGGAAGAATTTTTCAGGAAAGTAGTGTAAAATGAATGAGGAGGCCAAAAATATTTGGCAATGACTACTCCACGTGACCAAAAGTGTTCTCTCACATCATCAAAGCATTTTTTTTTCTTCCACGCCACCTATTTTATTTCTCACACAATCAATAAAAATTCAAAAAAAATTTAATTTTTTTCTCTCCTCCCCTCACTTCATCTTCTTTTCTTCCTTTCTTCTTCTCTTCCCTTCTTTTCCTCCCTCCATTTCTTCTCCACCAGACACCGCTATCATCACCATCACCTCGCCACTGCCACTTCGCTCCCTCCCACCACTACCACTTTTCTCCATCAAGCACAACTACCACCCCGTCACCTCTCTCACCCTCTTTGTCTCTGAAAATAAGGTATTGTCCCTTACTTTGGTTCAACATATATGCTCGATCGTGATCGATTCTCAAGCTCATCAAAACACAAAAATTGTAGTGCTCTGAGTTATCTAATAAACATCATTTCAATCACTTAAAAATGTTTTGAAATGAGCAAGTTATGGTCATTTTACTAAAGTCGCTCAAATTTGTCTCACAATGAAAACGACGTAGTGTCCTTGACCTTCGGCCAACTTATATGTTCGATAGAGACCGATTCTCAAGCTCATCAAAACACGACAACTATAGTACTATGAGTTATCTAATAAACACAATTTGAATCACTTGAAAATGTTTTGAATGAGCAACTTATGTTCATTCTACTAAAATCGCACAAATATATCTCGCAATGCAAAAATCTCGCATTGGTTGGGGCGAACATACTTTTTTTCCAGACAGATTTGTGCGACTCTATGGCCATAACTTTCTCATTTCAAAACATTTTCTAGTTATTCAAATTGTGTTTGTTAGATAACTCATAGTACTAGAATGGTCTCGATCGAACACAGGTTGGCTGAAAGTCAGGGATACTACCCCGTTTTCACTTTTTCACACAGATTTGCGCGACTTTAGTAAAATGACCATAAATTGATCATTTACAAAACATTTTCAAGTGATTCAAATTTTTTTTCTTAGATAAATCATATTACTACAATTATTGTGTTTTGATGAGCTTAAGAATCGGTCTCAATCGAGCACATAAGTTAGTCGAAAGTCAAGGACACTATCCCATTTTCATTGCAAGACATAAAATGACCATAACATGCTCATTTCAAAACATTTTCAATTGATTCAAATTGTGTTTATTATATAACTTAGAGTACTACAATCTTTGTGTTTTTATGAGCTTGAGAGTCTGTCTCAATAAATGGTTTAAATTGGTCGAAAATTACCCTATTTTTATGTTACAGTTTTCTCAAAAACAGTTTTTAGGTGGTATGGGTTAGTAGAAAAAAAAACTACATGGTGGTGTGAGAAAGCGCTTTTGGTGGTGTGGAGTAGTCGTTATCAAAATATTTTTATATGAAAAAACTCAAGAATATAGCCATTTTTAACATCATAGCGAGCTGAATTTTTTATTTACTTTCATTGTCTCCCCTACGTTGTGAGGTTGGCTTGTGATGTATAAAGCTGCATGAATTGAATTGTGCCACTCTATTTCGTGCATGTTTTATTCTAAAACTTTAGATTTCAAGGAAACATTTCCTATTTTAATTTCTGTAATTATTTTTAATTAATCAATATTATTATATCGTAACTTACCCCTAAACATATTAAGAAAGGCAACAATCACACACAAGTCACTTGTGGTTTGCCACGATGAACATGTACAGTTGCTATAAACATCTTGAAAATTGAAACTGAGAGAGAATTTTAAGATTGGAACTAAAGTTCTTGGGGAACCAAGAAAGGTTGAGCCAACAAACCAAGTAGGTTGGAGGGAGAATTTGATTGTCAACGGATGACATTCAAGCCTTCCCACTTCCATTTCCAGTCTAACTTAGCAATCTAAGGTAACATTTGAACCTTGGTTGCAAATTAGTTTGATGTTTTTTATATATTTTTTTAAAAGTAGATTTTTTTTTTTTTTTTACTTAGATTTTAACATGCATCATCATATCAATCTTTTTTTAAATGCCTTAATGGATATACTAGAACTCTGACTGAAAGTCTCGTAAGAACTTGCATATGTTTTTTTATTAATCTTAACTTGTGAGACTAACTGAAATCAACTTAACGTTGAGTTTTGTGGTTATGAATTGGTCAAGGACTAAGAGTGATGTGGCAAGACGCAATGCAAAGCACAAACTTTGTGATCAGTTAATTATGTGTGTGTGTGTGTGTGTGAGAAGATATATGGTGTCATTTAGACACGTGTGTGTTTAATGTCATTGACATTGTGTAGAAGACTATCTCCACTTGTATTCTTCGATGTCAATAGTGAAGCTATACTCTTTGCCATGTGGACGTAGGCAAACTTGCCGAACCACGTTAAATCACTTGTGTGGTACGTGTTTTATTTTATTTTTCATTTATTTTACATTGTCTTGATTATATTTTGGGGTTGTTCGTAGGTGTGTGAATTGGTGATTATGTATGAAGGTGTTGAAGAACATGACGGAGTCGTCAAGTTCAAGTTTCAATTCTAGTTCAACATTGATTAACGTTACAATCGGTAAATTTGATAAACGAAAAGTTCAATAGGAAAAAAAATTTTGGCATGCGGCAATGTGAAGATTTGGATGTATTGTTAAACAAAATTTAGAGAATGTTTTGGGTGATAAACCGAAAATCATGGAAAAAGAATATTGGAACAAGTTGAATCGGCAAGCATGTGTGTCTACCGACTGTGTTTAGCGAAGGAAGTAAAATATTTATTTATGAAGGAAACCTCCGCTAAAATGTTGTGGAAAAAGTTGTAAGATAAATATATGACGAAGAGTATTCAAAATAAGTTCTTCCTCATGAAGCAAAATTTTCGGATGAATATGAGACAATGTGTTAGTTTGTCTGAGCATTTGGATGAATTCAATCATCTAATTGCCGACCTAATGAATTTAGAAGAAATGGTTCTAGAGAATTATAAGGTTTTGTGTCATTTCAATTTTCTACCAAAAGAATATGAGCATCTCATGACAACTTTGCTAATGGTAAAAAAAAATCATTAAACTATGATGAGGTTGCTACAACATTGCTCAATTATGAGTTCAGGAAGATGGACCTCAAAGTCCATAGGGATGAGGCATCTGAAGCATTGACTACGAATAGAAGATCTAAAAATAAAAAATCTGGCGGTAACAGAGATAAAATATGTTAAATCTTTATCCAAATCAAGAAGTGGATCAAAAGGTTCCGGCGAAAGATGAATGTGCTTACTATCATTAGAAATGGCATTCGATCAAAGATTATCTAAAAGTCAAAGCCAAAGCAAAAGGGAAGAAACGCACCAATGTGAATGTTGCCGAAGGTAGTGATGAAGATTCTGATGAGTGTTTCATATCTATATCAACGTTATTGTGTTCCACTGACTAGTGGATTGTCTATTTGGGTTGCATTTATCATATGTGTCCCACATGGACTGGTTTTTTAGTTTTAATAAGCTAGATGATGGAGCTGTTCTAATGGGTGATGATCAGACATGCAAAATTAAATGGATAGGTACAATCCAGCTCAAGACATTTGATGGTATAATTCGAGATTTGAAAGAAGTCAGGCGTGTTCTTGCTTTGAAGAAGAATTTCATCTCAGTGAGTTCCTTGGTTACTAAAGGTTACAAGATAACAGTGTCAGATGGTGTTCTCAAAGTTGTGTTTGGTACAATGGTGGTGATGAAGGCAATCGAAAGAGGTAATTTTTATTTCTTGACCGAAAGTACAATTACGGGTGATGTTGCACTTACCGAGACAGCAAGTGCTTCTTGCGATACTACTAGATTGTGGCACATGTGTTTAGGGCATGTTGGTAAAAAAATATGCAAAACTCTTGTGAAACAAGGTTTGTTAAAAGGTGTTAAGACATGCAAAAAGCAGACAAGAGTCAAGTTTGGCACCGCTATCTACCATACTCGTGGGACTATTGATTATTTCCACTCGGACGTTTGGGGACCTGCCAAGCAAACATCATTGGGAGGTATGCGTTATTTCTTCACTTTGATAGATAATTATTCAAACTGTGTGTGGGTGTAGATGAAGTCTTGAATGTGCTCATTGAGTGGAAAAAGATGATTAAAACTCGGACTAACAGAAAAATTAGAAGGCTCCATTCAGATAATGGAAGTGAATATAAAGTTGATATGTTCTTGCAAGTATGTTAGAATGAGGGCATTGTCAGATACTTCACGGTTAGAAGTATTCTGCAACACAACGCATGAACTGTACATTATTGTAGAGGGTTCACTGTATGTTGTCCGATGTTGGATTGGGCAATATGTTTTGGGCTGAGGTTGTGACACATGTCTGTCGTCTCATCAACAGCTTGCATACTATTGTGATTGATGAAAAAATTCCTATTGAGGTTTGATTTGGAAATCCCCTTAATGATTCTGATAGATTGCATATCTTTGGTTGTTCTCTTATTTTCATGTTCAAGAAAGTAAGTCGGATCCCTGAGCCAAGAAATTTATTTTCTTCGATTTCATGGATGGTGTAAAAGGCTATAAGGTATCAAAGATGATTTTTATTAGCAAGGGTGTGACTTTCGATGAGGCTTCTATGTTGTAGCCAAAAAAATTCTCAGTAAGTGGAGAGTTCGACCATCAAGAATTCGTAGCAGGTGGAGATTGATGTTAATCTACGTATTTCAGTTAGTCATATATCTAAAGTTGTACCTAGTGATTCCACAGTGGGTGCAAATGATGACACTGATAGTGAAATTGCAATAGATACAATAGATGATGTACCAAAAACTTAAATTCATGAGTCAATTGTAACAAGTAAGCTAAAGAGGAATATAAAACGTCCTTAAAGATTTAGTGACTTCCAGTAGTTGAGGATGAAATGTCTTCTACGTATTAAAAAACAATTCAAAGTACCGAATATAAATAGTGGAATAAGGCTATGGATGAAGATATGCAATCTCTTCACAATAGTGAAAACTGAGAATTGTGTAGTTTACCGAAAGGTAAGAAAATTGTTGGATGCAAATGGGCATACACAAATAAAGAAAGATCACTTAGCGGTGGTGTGCGCTTCAAGGCAAGATTAGTTGCGAAAAATTATGCTCAGAAAGAACTAATTCATAACCAAATTTCTTATCAGAACAAAAAACAAACGCCACCTTAGAGTCTATTAAAAAAAAAACCCCTCTTAATGTTTTAAAAAAAAATCGAATTCAAACGGATTAGGAAATACATAGATTATGTGAAAGTTAGTCCTTGAAATGCATTAAAAGGAAACCAAAGTATGTCTATTTGTTAAGAAAAAAAGCTGATTTTAATCCCTTCAAAAAAAAAAAATTTGATAAACCATTAAAAATCCGTTTGATTCTTTGCTTAAACTTAAGGATACCCTAAACACAAGTCTCAAAGCATGTTTTGGGACTCCCCCAAGTGATGCGATTCATATGAACTTTTTATGACGTTACCAAACATACCCTTGACCAACGACTTGAAATTGAATCCTCTCAACGAGCTATAGTGCGATCTTCTCCGATAAGCAGCTCGTCTTCTCTCCAACCATTTCGCCCAAAACACCATCGTTTGATTTCACTCACAAAACAGTAATTAGGGTTTTAAGTTTAAACCCTAATTTCTCACAATTCGATCAATCTCTCCCAATTGGATGGATCGACAACAATGGAGTCGATAGAAACACTGCCACAAATTCCCGATCTATCTCCTCACCTGTTAACATTTCTTAGAGATAAGTTTCAGAGAAGAGAAGATATTTTCAAAGGCTTCGATGTTGTAATAGAATTGCAGAAGCAGTGCTCGGATTTGGATAAAAGTCTTGTGGATCTCAACGGGAGACTTGAATCAAGTGTGATCAAGTATGCTTCGCACTCGGGACGTGTGGAAGATCTGTTCGATCGAATCAAGGTCAATTTGAGCGATCTTAAGTCTTCGACGTGCGTTTCTGAATCCTTTATAGGTTTGCTTGGCTTTCCTTTTATGGTTAATTCATGTTAGATGTTGTTCTTGTTGTTGATTTGTTGAATGTTGATTGAATTGTGGATGTTTCTTGGAAATTTTGATGTGTAGATGGAAGAGAAGGAGAAGGGTTGGGGAGAGAGAAGCAGATTCTGGGGGAGGAGCTGCCGGCATTGGCGAAAGAAGTGGCTAGAGTTGAGACTGTTCGCATTTATGCAGGTAAGTCTGTAGAAGTTGTTGCATGAAACTAGATGATAAGAATCTGATTGCATTGTGAGTTTCTTTTAATTTTAGGACATGTTTTGATCAGCTGCATAGTTAAGTGTAACACTAAAGAATTATCAATATGTCTATACTTCGGACATGTTTTAATTTTAGGACATGTTTTAATTGTAATTTTTCTTTTTACAATGTGTCTGTACTTCGGAAACCCCCTTCAACCGTGCATTGTCTAGTCCTTGTACAATTTTTCATATGTTGTTACCGGGTTGTACTACAAGAAGATTTGCTTAGAAAGGAATCTTACCGTAGGTGTTCTTCGGGATTTCGGTTAATGTGGGATATTGTTCCCATTGACATGATTAATACTGCTAAAAAGGAATGGGAGTGGGATGAAGATGGCTCAAAATCACTGTTTACTATGTGATCCAAGAAAGTTGATTGTTTATTAATTATTATAGATAAAGATATATATTTGGTGATAAGGGGAAGCTAATGTGTGTCTTATTTCTTCCTATAAGGGGAAAGAGAAGTTAGTTAATCTATTGGATTGATTAATTGTACCTGTGAAGGCCGACCAACACATGCTTAACCTTTAAAGTTCATTTTTTATATGACAAATGCCATTTGATTCAGAAACTCGTGGTAAAGAAGGGTTTGGTGTTTTGGATATTAAAGGCTACAGTTTCAGTTGGTGTAGCATTTTCTTGGAGATTAGGAAATTTACTATGAAGGGTGCATTGTGAATGGGAAGCACATGGTTGTAATTAATATTTTCTATTTTGGTTGGTTGTTTTGGTTTATTTGGTAGTTCATGTAGGTTATCTTAGATTTCTTTTATGGTGTGATTTGTTGTTTGCAACAAATAATTAGGTTTTGTTTAGTTTGGAGTCATTTCCATGGAAATCATGGAAATGATCAGGTTTGGAGCAAATGAAACAGGTTTCAGCCGTTTGGTTTGACTTTCAAAAAGTGGAGAAATCTACAGGCATGTGATTGTTTGGAAGCAAAACTGAGGTAGAATGCCAGGTCAAGGAAAGTTGACCCAAAGTTGATCCAGGGAATCCAAAGAATTATATTTACTTCCATGCTCTCTAAATCAAACACAATCTTATTTTACCGACAAGAAAAAAAAACACCCACATGCCCCCACCCACCATTGCTAATTTTCCATAATCCCCACCTCTGCAACCCTTCAAGTTTGGTTGCCTTTGCTCAAACTCCACCATCACCTACCATTTTTCACAACATCCACCATCCCCTCTGTGAACGCGGTTGCCACCCCCCATGGCCATCCTACAGCACCTTGTTGCCACCATTGTTCGAGCTTTGTCGTCACCTGATAAAACTTCACTCTTCTCTCTTCAGTTTCAAGACTTAACCCCTTTTGTGGTCCGATCAGTAGACTTCCAGCCCTTTCTGCTCATCCCTGCAAAAATGGAGTTATAACGCAGATATAATCCCAATATAATGCTTGACGGGGGTGAGCCGTTACTTTTGACATTATCACATTTTGGTATCATGGCTCTAATATAACGACTGTTATTGAAATAACATTTTTTTTCAATAACATCGTTTTAAAGTTTTGTTCTAATACATAAAAAAAAATAATAATAAATAAAAAATTCACCCATTTCATCCTCGATTGAACTAGAACCCTAGACTCAGAGGAAAGACAAAGGACCAGGGCTCGTCATCATCTATCAACAAAGAATAAGACCTCGCCCGTTGATAGAAAACGAGAAAAGAAGAAGAATAAGGAAAGAAGACGAAGTTGATCGCACTCTCTGTTGCAATCTTATTCTCATACAAAGGGAAGATGTTTTCTATTAATTTTTGATGTTTTTTAATTTAATGTTATGAATCTGATTTACTTTTTTTTACTCTATAATACATTAATTCTTAGAGGCGGTATAAAAATATATATTTTAAAAATATTATGTTATACACCGTTATATTCTATTATAACTTATAATACTCCTGGACCGTTATGGGTTCGTTATCCGTTTTAACTGCATAGATCTGGATACCTCCTCCTCATTTCCCTACTAAATCACCACCTTACGGAACTACGCCCTTATTGACTCATCCTTGCCCCTGTCCTCACCAAACTACACCTTTATGCAAAACTGACCTTGCCCTTGTCCTCATCGCTCCCATCCCTTGGATTGAGGTTTGTTGTGGAAGACAAATTTGGTTTCCTTTTAGTTTATTTGCATACCTAGTTGGTGGGTGCATATTTCACGTTTTAGATTGTTGATTGGATTCTATTAGCAATTGGATTGTGATTTCCTAGTTTAGAAATATCTTAAAGTTTATTTCGATTTAGAGAATTGATGAAACTCAATAAATTTTAAGTATTGTGATTGTAATTTCCTGGCCTAGTGTTAAAAGATTCCATCACAGTTATCAACATCTTACGGTAAATGTTATGCATGATGTGATACTTGATATATAATGGTGTTTTTAAATCGTTGTAGGCACTATATTTCGCAGAGTTTATCTTCTGTAATGTCCTTCCTTGAAGAAGATGTTTTGGGTTTTCCAAATGCTAAAGTTGAATCTCCGTCTCTGGAGTCTCCGAATGTTCTGACATTTGCGTTGATCAGAAATAAAGATAGTTGTTGTTATGGGTGGGCATGTAGTTGATCCGTCGAGGTCTCGTAATTTTTTCTCATATTTTGGAGTAGTGCGGATTTCCTACCAAGGGAGATGTTTTGGTGTTACACCATACCACTTTTGCCTTCGTGTGCTCGAATCCCGCTGCTAACCAATAGCTGATCGAAGTGTTAGTTGACGTGCAATGTCTCCGGATATGGTAGTTCTCAATCACACCTGCCATCGCATATGGGAAAAGTGGTCTCTCGTAATAGCATTGTGAGATCGTAGCCACGCTGCTGCTTGTGGCCATCCTCATCTGTCTGCTTTTAACCTATTTGAGGAAGTTAGAAGTGGGGTCGGATGTCTCTTGAGGAAATCCGCAGCCCGTTGTGAGGTCTACAATGTTGTAGTACGAGACTTTTCAGGGTGATTTGACAGAGCAATCTGACTGCTCAGTCTTTCAATCTCTTCTGCCACTTCGTCTTTATCTTGGGAAGGTATCGAGCACATTCCATTCTCTTACCTTTGCTGTCACTTGCAGATTGCTTGCATCGGAGGGTTTGCAAGTCTTTTACTTCAGTTCGCACTGTATTCGGATGCTTATAGTGCTCAGTCTTTGTATCCGCCTAGGGTGTTTGCAATATGTAGCCTTTTGTATCGGCCTTAGGGCGTTCGTAATAAATAGCCTTTTGTATCTGCCTGAAGATGCTCGTTACATCTTTTCGATAATTAATAGAGTTTGTCTTTCATAATTCTTCATTTATTTCTTAAATGATTGAAAGTCACATAAGTCTTTTAAGAACATTCTTTTAAGAACTAAAACTCAATATTGACTATGGAAAGGGAAACCAACAACTTAAAGCAAACTAACTGTTGACCGAGAGAAATTGATCCTGGCCTTGAAGTGGATTCGGGGTGTTCTCGCAGATCATTAGGCGGACTGTCGAGGCGTTACATAAGTTACTGAAGAGTAAACCTTGCATAAGGGCTGATCTCCGTGCCGACGGAATGTGTTCCTGCTTGCCAAAGTTTTTTCGACTCATTGGGCGGAAGAGCTTGTTGCTCTTGTACCGCTTGAAAGTGATGTCTCTACCGTCTTTTGGCCTTGCACTAGGTTAGGTTGCTCTGCATGATGTAGTTGAATTTGTGAGTACTCTATCTATTTCAGTGCGGTGTAGTGGCAGCCTCGTGTCGTAGGTTGATCTCCACGTATTGTTCATTCAGAGTGGTTAACAATATACTTAACACACTGTTGAAGGGTGGAGACCACTGCTTTCATCTGGTGGAGTCAATGTCTTCCCAGGATGAGATTGTAGGATGACGGTGCGTCTACCACCATGAAATCCAGAAATAGGACTTTCCTGAGCTGCTGCTCTCCTGCTACCGTAGCCAACCTTATCTTTCCAATGGGAAAACACTTCTACCCGTTGAATCTGATCAGTGAGTGTTCCGAAAACGTTAGGTTTTCCTCTTTACGGTCCCTGACTCTTCCAGGGTGATGTGTCTCTGGACGCTCTTGAGGAGCCGCCATGTCGAGAGGGGGCTCCAGGGTGAGGTCTTCATAGAGTTTTTCCTCTTGGAGGCCATCACGGCTATATCGTCTCTACACCCGTCGATGAAGGTCAGCTCGTTGTTGAAGCGTGTGACATACTCTCGGAGTATCTCGCCGGACCTCTGCCTCAGGGAGAGTATGTAGTGAGGACCTTTTCGAAAACGTTGGCTTCTGATGAAACGCGTCAGGAATTCCTTTGCCGGCATTTTGAAGGAGTTGATGGACTTCAGCGGAAGGTTGTGGAACCACGTCAATGTGGAGTTTTTCAGACTAGTGGGAAATGTCTTGCACATGATGGATTCAGATCCTTCTTTCAGGGTCATTACGTGCTGGTAATGGCGCAGGTGGTCGAAGGGATCGATGGTTTCGTCGTAGGAGTTGAGCTTCGGAGGAGTGGACTTCCTCGGTAGGGCCTCGTTCATGATCCGATCCACGAATGGTGGGACGGAGAGACGGTACAGTACGCCCGGGTCGTGCGCCCCTCTGCGGAGGGGGTTCCTAGGACCGAGCCTCTCTGTCCTGGCGTTGACCTTAGTGTTAGTCGCGCAACCTCCTTTAGTCCAATAAGAACTGGCGGGTGTTTGGCTTTCCTGCGCTTGCTCCCTATCATTTGCTGAAGGCGGAGGTTTGTGCCAGTCCTGGTCTCCATTAGCGGGTGGTAGATTGTGTCGCGTGAGAGCCCCTACCGCTTTGGTGATTAGCTGTATTTGGGACGCCAGCATATCGATTATGGGATCTGTCGCTGCTGTCGTTGGTGCGGGACCGTGAGTCAGCTGCGCGTGCAAGATAGGAGCTGCTGAAGGACAGCTGGAACGTTCGACGTGTCCCCTGGTTCTCTGTTGTTACGTGACCTGGTGGTCACCATCTCTCTGAGTCTTTTGAAAGGAGACGACGATTAGTGTAAAGTTATGAACTATGTCGTCCCCACGGACGACGCCAAACTGATGCAGTCGTTTTTCGCGTCCTGCTTTAACCTGGTTCCTGCTGATCTGTTGACCTGCACAAGTAGTACACGTAAGCCACAGACCACTGTTGTGGTAGCCGATAGCACTCCGATGCTAAAGTCAAATAGGGCTCTGAAGAAGGTGTAATGCAGTAACAGGGAATTTGTAGTGTACCTTAGCTTACCAACCTCATGTCTTATTTATAGTGCGAGGAGTCCTGGTTTAACTAGACCATCGTAAGCGTAGTTTAGGGAGGAGATCTTCGTGGAGATCCTTCTCTAATTAGGAGTTGTGTTGTAGGAGGGAAGTTCCCTGTTAGCTTTGTGCTCGTAGATATGCGGGATATAGTTTTCAATCCAAGAGCAATCCTTAGAAGAGAGTTTCCCTGTGTGGAAGATACTCTAGTGTTTGCTTTCTAGTTGGAAGCGGAGAGCGGCTATAGTTGCCCGTTCGAAGCTGATCCTTGAGATACTTGCCTAAGGAGGGCTTACGGGTATTGAAGATAGTTGGAGACTTGTGGGCCTATCGTGTTGTGAGAGTCCGGGTCCGCCTGGCTGACCGAAGTGAGCGGGCTTAGAACCGCTTGGGCCGGATCAGTATTGAGCTGATGTTGGGGCCTGTAATTCCTCGAGATCATCATGACACGTGTACGGCTCAGGGGTGTGACCGGTTTTATGTATCATCAGGGCCCATTTGGTTTATCGTAATTGACTTTGGGTTCATTTTGATACTATTTCAAGATGGGGTAAAAAATAGCATAATTAACCCAACTAATTTGCCTTGACTAATCCATAGACAAAAATATGCTTACACTAACAGATCTAAACTTTAAAAAACAAACACCCTAAATGGAACTAAAAATCTAACCATGAAATGGATCCAAGGACTATCATATAAATCAACTAGCCCTTGGTTCTTCATTAACTCTGTCCAAGTACTCGTTGGCCATAGTTGTTTTTATAAAACACTACCAGCATACGAGATAACCTGCTAAGAGAGTACTCGTGCAGGAGAGGGGGTGGATTTTGGGGGGTTTCCGCCTTACACACAGAAGCAGCTGGAAATCAACATCTCTGGGGAATCAAACCTCTTTCCAAATCCCTTGACTTGATGAGAAGGGTAAGGGTGGTGTTGTTGGTGGTAAGGTAAGATGAAGATGGATCCCAAACTCTGAATTTGGTAAAAATCACGCGACTCACTCACAGCTAGGGTTTCACTAAGAATAAATTTTAGGGAGTTTTCATGCCCTTTCATTTGATAAGGATCTTAACTACTAATCTCAAGCATGTGCCTCGCACATGAGATAACACCAACATCGTTAGTTATCATCTATGTTGCCAGTAGCTCCGCCACTCCATTTTTATTAAAAGTGCCTAGGTAAGCGCTACCATACTAAAATGTATATTATTTCAAAAAGCTTCGCTAGGGCAACACTTTGCCTCGCCAAGGCTCTAGTATTGGACATTTTTAGGTTTAATAAAAGTATGATTGGTCAAGGTGAGTTGACCGGGTCGACTATTTCATTTTGGATCCTAGATTGAAATATTTTCAAAATGGACCTAAACTCAATTACGATAAACCGAATGGAACCCAATGTCAAAATGATCATAATAATGATAATTTAAAAAAAATTAGAAGTTTTAATTGACAATTGGACTTTAGGATTTATTGAAATTATATTGATTTTTATTAGAATATTAAAGCCCACTTCAGTTTTCCATGGGCCTTTGTCCCATTTTTTTGTTCACAACAATGCCCTTGTGAGTTTAAGGTGTAGTTGTACTATTGGTACCCATCATTTATGTTGTAATCCCACACCTCTGCTTGATAAGTGGCTATATTCACCCTCCCTACAAGTTCGAGTTTTAGGGGGATTAACAGTTTAGCATGATATAAGGGAGTTGGTCCTTGAAGGCCATGTATTTGAGTCTTGTCCAATAGATTCGCTGCTAGATTTTTCATATTTTCCTTGCGTTTTCGCTGAGGGAGTATTGGAATATTAAAGTCCACTCTAGTTGTTCGCGGGCATTTGCCCTTTCCTTGTCCAAGGTAATGTCCGTGCGAGTTTATTGTGTAGTTGTACTATTGGTACCCACGATGTACACTGTAGTTCCACGCCTATGCTTCCGCTTTCGATTAATATGTGATTGTATTTAGCTTCTCTAACAGTTATTGGCAATTTATCAATTTCCATTTGTCATCTTCTTTTTCTTGTTCCCTTCTCATTTTCTCCAACTTGAATTTCTCTATTCTTCGGGGCTGAGAATTCAAGTTTTTTCAATTATGTTTTTGTTAAAGTTTGTATTTAGTACGGAAAATCTTGTTTCATCATTCAAATCATAACAATTACCTCATTTGTAGTGTACCCTTTTTCAATCTTGCAGTGATGTCCAATAGTTTCAGTTGCTTAGATATTGCATTAAAAAATCAGTTCACCGCATATCCCAACCATAAAGCTCAGTTTTGGCTAGCACAGTTTAAAATGAAGATGACTAGAAATCGTGATGCAATTAATGGGATATATCTAATGTTTGAGAATTTTTTAGAAACTAGAGCAACATACAATATGTTCCTAGATTGTTCTCAACCTTCCTATCAATTGAATTGGTCCATAGTTTAGATCACTGACAAATCCTTGAGCTATTGTCTGCTTCTCTTGTGATTCCAAGTTCCAACCAATATCTTTGATAGAGTCGGGCAAAAAGGTGGTGCTAGATTTATATTTAGCAGGTAGTCCTTAGTTATTCTATGCTAGATTCATATATAGCATTTTCCTTGTATTAGGAACCTTAAGGTTGTTTTCATCAGGAACCTGCAGAGTCTTATGGAAATCTCTTTTTGAAATGATGGCGCCATATTAGTTCAAGCTGAAGTTGTTGCTCCAAGAAGAAAGATGTCCTTCAGAGTGGTGTCATGCCCATAAGGCCAATTGATAAGTAGGACACAACATCCTAGACAATGGTAGACTTTATGAATGCTTGGTTATGTCTTTTAAATTAATCCTGGCCTGAACTTTCATGAGGATGATGACCTTTTACTGCAATCAAGTGGCATACTATTACATAATCCGTTTATGGAAATATCAGCATTCATTTGGAACCCTACTACTATTGCCAGTGGTTTATGGAATTATGGTATGATTTTGGTGGTTGAGATTGAGCGAAGTTTAAACTGCAGGATTCAAGGCTAATGAGGATCTTATCTAATCTAGAAGAGGGATTTTCATGTATGGGAATCGGAAAGTGTCTAATATGCTGATTTTCCACCTTGCAATTTCAGGATGACATTTTGAGATTCGTGGAGCCAAATAGATTTCAGCACTTCATCAGAGCTAAAGTTGTTTTACAGGAAACACTGAATTTAGTCTTCAATCACAGGTATGCTACTGAATGGATTTAGAGAAAATTGGATCATTCAACTCTTAACCGTGAGAATGAAAATTGATTTGAGGTTGAAATGAGGTTTTCGAGCTGAACTTAAGAAAGAAAGAAAGAAATTAAGAGAGGTGTGTATGGTGGTGTTGGGAGACGGGGGTGAGGGCGGAAGCTTAATCTTTACAATCAAAGATGTTTGGACTTTGGAGTGGATGAGCTAACAGTGGGTTTTAATCATAGAATTTCTTCAAGACTGCAGCAAGGGGAGCCTTGGGATAAAAAATTTGCAGGTGCAAATGGTTGATCCCACATGTGAAAAAGGATGATCAATTTAGTCAATATATACCCTCTTTGCCTTGTGGAGTGATTGCATCACTTGTACTCCATTGCCCATTCACTCGCAATGTAGGGTCTTTTTTGCTGCTTTGATAAGTTGTGTTAAATTTCCTCGTCAAAATGGTTTGCATGGAGGTGGAACTTTACGATTTTATTTTTGCAAAACAATACCACGTGAAAAAGGAAGATCACTTTAGTTAATGTACGCCCCTCTCTGCCTTGTGGATTGTGATCGTATGATACTATACTTTCTATTCACTTGTAATATAGGGTCTCCGTTTTGAACATATCAGGAGTGAATCGGTCTATAACCTCAAAGTAGGAATGGAGCTTGTGGAGGAAGGGGATACATCCCCCCACCCCAAATACATAACACCAAAAGTTTTGAAACTTATAGAAGTATCTGAGCTTCTTATGAAGCCAAATGTTTTGGCTCCTCACTAATTTTCTTTAAGGACTTGGAAGGAATAGTGCGTGTAATAAAACAGTTGTCTGTGATTTGCTCAATGCTCACAGTGGCCTCATGCTCAATAATTTTGAATGCTTTGAGATCTATTTTGTCATTTTTTGTGTAATTGAATTCCACAAAAATGAAATTCCAGATTTGAATTTGAGTAAAGCTCTGTATCAAAGTATGCCTTTACCACTGATTAACACACACTGCAAGTCAACATTAGGCAGATAACCATGTCCAAACCACCAAATTTTGTTTTAATTTATATTTAGTTTGCAATAACTTATTCTACTTTAATCAATAATAGTCTCTTTCATTTTTACCCTTTTTTATATTTAGTACTCCTTGAAGTTTGAACTGAGCCAACTCCAGTTGATTTCTTAACTCTTAAGCAAGTCAAGTGTTTATCCTTTTTGAAAACTTCCATATAGCAGTAATTTGAACATAAATGGTTTATGGTTAAATCAGTAGGGTTATGATTTGGTTGTGCATTAAATTTTGGCATCAGAGGGGTTGATCCCTTTTCCATACATCTGTCGCACAACCAATCATAATTCTTCCATCCTCTCACGGCCTTTGTCAAAAGATACCTAAAGTCGAATGAAAAAGGAGTACACAAATTTCTGCTGCCATCATGAGTTCGATCAAATTTTGTTGCAACTTGTCAGAACAATCCACCTACAAGTACTGGATTCTAGGTCTAGACCTCCACCATCCTCGTCGTCACCTCTTCTGCCCATCATGACCTGTGTTAGAGTGGATATGAAGATCTGCTCAGATCAAAGTCAATCACCATTTCTCGTCATTTTTTCTTCTAAAACCAACATAACACTTTCCCCACATATTGTTTTCCTTATTTCTTTAAGCTAATCTCTTCACTACAACACGCCTTAGCCAAGCTAAGATCCAACGATCTAAATCTTGTCCAAACCACAAGAAATGTTGGAAGTTCCTCGGACTTCACAATCCAAGCAATGGAGGTTGTGAAGGAGCTTCACAGTTCAGACTTCATGTATTGGAGATTCAAGCAGCATTAGAGATTTTAGGCCACAAGGCACTAACATTGCTTGGATTTTATTATTGATTCGAGTCAAGGGGGCCAAGGGGCTTTTATTAAACATTGTCATATATTTGATGGTATTTTGGTGGCTAATGAGCTAACTGAAGTTTGAGATGTGGTTCTTTAGGTCCTTTATGTAAACTTATCAAAGACTTTGAAAAGGCGCCCCATCACGTGAATTGTGAGTTCATGCTATGGTGTATGAAACAGTTGAGCGTTGGGGATTTATGGTTTGGTTAGGTGAAGACATGCATATCAATATCACACTTCTCAGACCTTGTGGGCTGATCCTCCATTGGTTTCGTCAAGTCTTTTATGATTCAACAAGTTGATCCATTGTCCTCATTTATCTTTCGAGGGTAACCTTTCGATTATGTAAAAGGATTGGCCATCCCAAGGCTTGACGGGTTTATCAGGGAACCGGTAGTTAGGAGGACGGTGACGATGCCTTTGGTTAGACCTGGGAGTTTCTTGAAGAGAGAGAGAATTTGTAAGTCTCAAGCGTTGACTCGGTTGATTTTCCTTGTGAGGCTTGTGATATTGGCTATGATAAGGCTGATGGAAGTGATGCTGAAAATATGGGGTTCGATATTATAGAATTGGCGCATGAGAAGACAATTTGGAAGGGAGAAAAGACCGAGTGAAAATTGTTGTTTGTGTTAACTTTGGGGTTGGGTCTTTTGGTCATTGTAAGGTTTCTTGATATATGCTTGTTGCTTTGTTTTATTTTATGTTGTTATGTTCAACATTGATAGTGTAAATCTGATATTTTCATATTGCATTTCATGTGCTTCTTATGTCGCTGACATTCACTTTCTTGATCAGTTTTTTTTTTTTTTTTTTTTTTGAGCCCGGATCGTCTACTCTCAAGTGTAGAGATTTGAACTCCACACCCTAAGAAAAGAACATGATATAACCACTTTTTAGAGATTAGTTTGGTAACACAAAAAATACAAGGGCGAGTCTACAATTAATTTTTTAGGGTGTAAATGTTGAAAACCCTAGAGATGTGAACTCTATAGCGGAATTAATTTGGTAATACATAAAATACATGGTTGGGTTTGCAATTAATTGCGTTAGGGTGTAAATGTTGAAAACCTTACACCCAGGAGTAGTTGATCTCCATTCTTTTTTTCCTTTTTTATGAGTTATGACTTAGGGATATTGTTTTTTTCCTCTTTTTTTAATACACTTCATTGTACCATTCACATTAGAATAAATAATAATACATATTATATAATAAAATGCCCTCGCCCCTCGGGATCCCTGGACTTGGATACCAAATGCCACAAGCCTACCAGTCGTTGGCAAATTCATCCATGATATTTATTTGGGGATAAACGCCAATAGCAAGGCACGAGACAACCCAAAAAACACTTGATCGTAATCAAGTTTGTAAGCTTACTTGGGTATTGAGCATTTATTTCTAAGTGTCAAAATTGAAATCTTTTCTTATATATATATATCGAAGGAGTGTAACTGGTCTGGTTGTTGAAAGGGGTTGTGCAGTGCTCTCTTTATTGTTTAACTATGTAACTTTTATTGGGCTAATTAATTAAACTCGTTATTTGGTTGTATTTTGTAGAAATTATGCAACCAAATGTACGAGAAATTTTGAGAAAGTCATCTCTGTTCAAACGTCAGTGAAAAATAAAAATATCTAATCAAGTTTGGTACTTGTGAACTTTGTAATGTATGGTGTGAAGTACTAATCAATATATATGAAAACCTAATAGTCTGCAGGGATAGTTTGAACTAGATTTAGAGTTTTATGGCCATGCTGAATTGGTGCTCATTCTAGTGGAATGAACCAATCTATGACAACAAGACTGTAAGATCCATAATTGGACTGTCTAATTGGCTGCACTAATTGCTTTAGTGTTGGCTGATACTAATATTGGCAAGAAACAGGTTGACAAAAGAGGTTAGTCAATGGGCTTCAGTGTGGATGTTTTAGGCACGCCTGTTGCTTGCGTAGAACATTTTGATTTAGGTGAACCAAGAGAGTAACGTCACATACATTTTGGTGTTGTTTGGTAGGCTACTTGTGACCTATCTGATGGTACTCGAGTGTATTTTGTTTTATTGTAAATATCAACTTGTGACATTTGTTAAAACAATTTTATTCCAGAGACAGCGTTGAAACTTGACACTCTGGTTGGTGACATAGAAGATGCAGTTTCTTCTACTTTGACGGCAACTTCAAGAAAGCTACCTTCAGGGGACAATTTGGAAGTGAGTAACCTCGATATGGTTAAACGTACCTTATCTTACCAAAACTATGTTTTCACTAAAATTTCTTTGTTTTCTTCAATTTCCCAACTGCCAATGCAGGAAAAGCGCCTTCTTGCCATTGAAACTCTCAAACTTACAGAGGATGTTGTAGCTTCAGTTACGAAAACACGTCCTCAGTGGACACACCTCGTCTCAGCAGTTGACCACAGAGTTGATCGAGCTTTAGCCATTTTAAGACCCCGTGCAATCGCAGACCACCGCTCACTTCTTGCTTCTCTTGGATGGCCACCACCCCTTTCCAGTTTGAATTCCACAAATGTTACCTCTGAGAAATCATCGGAGGTCTTGAATCCTCTTTTCACAATGGGAAGGGACCTGAAAAAACAGTACTGTGACAATTTTCTTGCCTTGTGCAGTCTTCAGGAGTTGCAAAGACAGCGAAAATCCCGGCAACTCGAAGGTTATAATCGTGAAACAGTTATTTACCAACCACTTTGGGCAATTGAGGAACTTGTAAATCCTATTTCTTTGGCATCTGAACACCATTTTTCAAAGTGGATCGAGAAGCCAGACTTCATTTTTGCCCTTGTATATAAAATAACGAGGGATTTTGTTGACTCCATGGATGACTTGTTGCAGCCACTGGTTGATGAAGCGAGACTGGTGGGTTATAGTTGCAGAGAAGAGTGGATTTCGGCAATGGTCACTTCATTAACAACATATTTGGCAAAAGAGGTATTCCCTATTTATGTTGAGAAACTTTCTGAGGACGGTTTGAGTGGTCCATCCCAAGCTAAAGGCTCATGGTTACATCTTGTTGACTCGATGATAAGCTTTGACAAGCGAATTCAATCTCTTATTGCACATTCTGGAGTTGGGAGTTCTCTGCAGGAAGATGATAACTTGCAGAGGATCTCCTCATTGTCTGTATTTTGTGATCGTCCTGACTGGCTTGAGTTATGGGCAGAGATAGAGCTCAGTGACATATCAGATAAGTTGAAACCTGAGATGGAAAATGAGAGAAACTGGAAAATGAAAGTTCAGGGAGCATCATACGTGTTGGGTTCCGAAGATTATAAATCTCCAGCAATTACCGGTATAGTTCTTCAACATTTATCTACTGTGACTGAACGTTGCAGATCATTGCCTAGCATTTCGTCAAGGTCAAAATTCATAAGATTGGCAGGTGCACCTATTATAAGGAGATTTCTTGAGTGTTTGCTTCAGAGGTGCCAAGAAGCAGAAGGATTGACTGCTTTAGCAGATGATGATGCTCTAATAAAGGTCACAAACTCTATTAATGCAGCTCGGTACTGTGAGTCTGTTTTGAGGGAATGGAGTGAAGATGTGTTCTTTCTCGAGATGGAGGTAAATGAGTATGACATCTGTAAAATGGACGAGAAAAGTACTTCAGACATTGGAGCTGTAGGTCTGGAAAGTGGTGTTTTTCACGAGGAAATTAGAAAACTAGAAGAGTTCCGAACAGAATGGGTTGAGAAAATTTCAGTCGTCGTATTGAGAGGATTCGATGCAAGGTGTAGAGAATATATGAAAAACAAAAGGCAGTGGCAGGAAACAGGGGAAGACGATTGGACTGTGTCTAGAACGTTCGTTGGGGCTCTGGATTACCTGCAAGGGAAGGTATCAAAACTGGGAATGGAATTGGATGAGATTGACTTTGTTGTGGTTTGGAGAAGTTTGGCGACTGGGGTGGATCGCTTAATTTCTAGCGGCATTTTGATGAGCAATGCAAAGTTTTCTAATTGTGGTGTAGAGAGATTCAGAGTTGATTTGGAGGTTTTGTTTGGTGTTTTCAGGGCTTGGTGTTTGAGGCCTGAAGGCTTTTTTCCTAGGGTAAGTGAGGGTTTAAAGTTGTTAGGAATGGATGAAAATCAGCTAAGAAAGAGTATGGAAGGAGGGATGGAGAGATTGTTGAAGGAGAATGGGATAAGGCATTTGGGTTTGACAGAGGTAGAGAGGATATTGAAGAATAGGGTTTTCATAGGTTGATGGCTCTTTGATCTTTTCTTTACATGAATCAAGCTAGAAGAGGTAAAATTGGATAAAAATACATAGGTTGTATTACATTTTCAAAAGCAACAATTTGTACATCAGTTTTCATTTCTCAAACTGTTTTAATTTTTTTTCTTTCTGAAATACCAATAATTGAAGAAACTAAATTTTGTCTGTTACATATTTTGATGCTTTGGTCTTTTGAATTTGTATGGATATATATATGTCTATTGTTTGGTGCTAATTAGATCATTGCGAGGCTGACAAACCTGCATCATGGCGCGAACTTCTGATCGAGGCTCATCAATCCAACTGTATCAACTTCAACAGACTAACCAGTCTTCTGTATTAATTCCACAGGCTTTGCACATTAGGAACACTTGGGCTGAGTTGTACTTGAGCTGACAAAGGGTCTTTTGAACTTCATAACCATGTTGCAGCTGCAGCTGGTTAGTTGTACATGCATTGACGTACATAATAAGTTTCCAAATATTCTGGTTATTATTCCAAGATTCTAATTACAGGAACTGAGTTCATCGGGGGAACAGCTACTACTTGTTAGTGACTCGTGACTTTGACATTGACATGATTCGATTGTGTATTTTCTTAACCAATCCACTTGCTCTGATAGAGTCTGTTTATAAATTCAATGCAGGTTGTTGTGGTTATTTGGCTGGCTATGTGCCCCGCGTCTGATAGTGTAATATCTGCTGATATTACAGCGAAACGGATGTGATCAAACAAAAGCAGGTATGAAATCCAAAAGTGAGTGAATTCTACAAAAGCAAATTAGAATAAATGCTCTGCTTGGTTTCACAGTAACGATGCAGACTGGACAAGATGAATCTGGAGCCTGCATGGTTCAATCTTTTGGGTTCGCACATTTTGATATCAGGATGGTCTCCAGATGGGATTATTGAGCTCTATAATTTGCTGCTTCTTTTTTATGATAGGGGCCAAGACTATAACATATAAAGCTTCGTCTCTTCATTCTCCATTTACAGGGAATGAGAGGATCGAGAATGCCACCTCTTTCTCTATCCCCCAAGCTTGAAGGTGTTGGGGTGGGGGGAACTGCATATCCCAAGCTCAGTCTTACTTTTGTGAAAATCTAATATCTTAACTATAGTCATAGTAGAATCCAACCAATGAGGATAATGAATTAAACCATTGACCTGGACTTGGGGAGCTTACGTCCAGTGTTTTGAGAGTTCAGATTGTGCTCTTGTACACCTCAAAACTGGATGTCTCTATTCAAGTTTCAGCATTTATATTATGCTATATTTTGATGAAACCTCCACATCTGTACTGTTATAACAATACAAGGGTGGGATGATATTATAACAACAGAAGATACCTAGGCACCCTGAGACGAGGAAGGGCGTAGCAAGCCACGAAAGGATTCGGGAAGTTGAAAATAACAAAACAGGGCGCGGTTTGGAAGAAGCAATATGTTACTGAGCCATTTTATTGGAAATAATGAGGGCGTCTCTGAATACTCAAAGTTACATATCCGAAGCGAGTTTTCAAGAAACCAGATGAGTTTTAGCAAAAGCGGCTTTGCAGGGTCGTATTGATTGGTTGAAGGGTCTGAAAGAGAACGTTGTTCTGCGGGATGAACAATGATTGTGTTTCAACTCGAACTTTGGATTTTCTATTTTGCTCTCCCAAATTTATGCTATTTACAATTAAAATTACTCATTCTCTAACTATATCTAGGCTCCCTACATAATTTATTTGAAACTCCCTAAATATTAATAAACTATAAATAGGCCTTCACATCTAACTTTTGGATTTACTATTTTACCATCAACATTTCATACTTTTTACAATCCAAATTAGCTATTCTCAAACATTGATTAATTATACATATTCACTTAACATAATTTATTTCATATCCCCAAATTATCTATAAATAAATAGGCTCCTACATCTAACTTTTGGTTTTCATTTTTTCCTCCACATTTTATACTTTTTAATCTAAATCAGCATCTCTCAAACATTAATTAATTATACCTAAATTTAAAAATAATTTATTTTAATTCCACTAATTATCTATAAATTATAAATAGATTTTTACAATAGTGAAAGTGTAATCTTTTGTTACAATATTTCACTCCATAGTATTTTTTAACCTTTTAAATTTAAATTATTTAAATAAAAAATAAAGACTATCTTTCTTAGAAATCTTTAGGCAAAATCTCTTAAATTAATTATTTGACTTATTAAATTTTTTTTATAAAATAAAAATATTAAATATACGCACATTGATAGCCCATCTACACCCTAATGTGGAGTAACTATACCAAAAGTAAAGGCAAAACCAAATGTTATTGTCTTTTCTATTGGGAAAATTCTATAGTGTCTAGTATGTTGTGCCTGATTTATGTCTGGATGGTGCTATGCATATGTTTTTTGCTGATGCGACAATTAAAATTTGTTTGGAGAGATGATGTGATGGTGGGTTTGGTCATGGATAAGATGTGGGATTTAAAATTTATTTTGATGGATGGGATAATGGGTTTGCCAAAAGAGATGTCACGTCAGCAAAACATGTATATGGCACCATCCAGACATAAGCCCAAGCCCAAAAGACCAGGCACTGTAGAAGGACTCTTTCTATTGATAGTGACTTAAACAATTCAACATTGTAGCCAATTTCTTATTTCAGTTTCAAACTTTGATCCCAATTTTTAGAAGGCAACGACTACTCCACACCACCATATACTCTTTCTCACAGCACCATTTTTTTCTTACTTTCTCACACCACTAATAAATATGCATAATAGAGAAGCCCAAACCCAGAACGAAAAAAAATGCAAAATTGGGTAACTTTCGACCAGTTTAAACCTCAATTGATACTGATTTTCAAGCTCTTTAAAACAAGAAAGTTGTAATACTATCAGTTATCTAATTAATACAACTTGAATCGCTTGAAAATGTTTTGAAATTAGCAAGTTATGGCAATTTTACTATAGTTGCTAAAATCTGTCTAGCAATGAAAATGGGATAGTGTTCCTGACTTTCGGCCAACTTATGTGCTCGATCATGACCGATTCTCAAGTTGATCAAAACACAAATATTGTAGTATTCTTGGTTATCTAATAAACACAACCTGGATCACTGGAAAATGTTTTGAACTGAGCAAGTTATGGTCATTTTACTAAAGTCGCGCAAATCTGTCTCGCAATAAAAACGAGATAGTGTTCCTGACTTTCGACCAACTTAAGTGTTTGATCGAGACAGATTCTCAAGTTGATCAAAACACAAAAGTTGTAGTACTCTAAATTATCATAAACACAACTTGAATAATGTTTTTGAAATGAGCAAGTTATGGTCATTTTACTAAAGTCGTGCAAATCTATCCAAAAAATTATTTGTTATCCGAGTTCACTGCAGGGAATTTGGGATAACCCGAACTGTTCTCTGCGTTTTGCACAGGACACTGCGGGTTATCCCAAAATTCCCGCATTGTGCTATGTGTTTCGCACGGGACACTGTGGGTTATCTCAAAATCCCCACAGTGAATTCTGTGAACAGAATTTTTTGGGACAGATTTGTGTGACTTTATTAAAATGACCATAACTTGCTCATTTCAAAACATTTTCAAGTGATTCAAGTTGTGTTTATTAGATAACTTATAGTACTACAACTTTAGTTTTTTGATGAGGTTGAGAATCGGTCTCAATTGAGAGTTTAAATTGGTCGAAAGAAGAGAGCTGACGGTTGTGGAGAAGAGGAGAATAATGAAGGAGGGAGGGGACATAGATATCATGGGTAGGGGTGGGCATCCCATCCCGCGATCCCGTTCCTGTCCCGTCCAGTCCCGATTTTTTCGGGTCTTAATGGGATTGAATAATTTCATCCCGATCCCATCCCGTCCCGATCTAGAATGGGATGGGATGGGATGAAGATTTTCAATCCCGCCAATCCCATCCCGTCCTGAACTAATTTATTAATACTAATTATTAATATTTTTATTTAATTATTTATTTTAGAATTGTGGATGCCCATACAAAGGCGTTACGAAAATGACTAGGCTCGATGGTTTCTTCTCATTGTGAATGTTATGCTTAGATTCTGATGGTGCCAGTGTCACTGTTCTCTTTTTTTTTCATGAACATTATGTTCTTGGATGGATATGTGTCATTACTTGTCGAATGAAGGTCTAGGTCCTAAGCTTGATAACAAGAATGGGATTTTAAGTTTAACTGATAAAGGATGGTTCATGACAGACCAATTTGCATTGGATGTTATCTTCCATAACAGAATGAAGCAATACAAGTGTTTGACAAAGAATTCTTCATTGGCTTCAGCAATCTATGTTCCATTCTATGCAGGCCTAGATGCTGGTCGGTATCTATGGGGGTTTAACACATCTATGCGGGATTATACTTCACATGGCCTAATTCAGTGGATCAGTAATAAACCCGAATGGCAAGTGTTGGGGGGAAGAGATCATTTCATGGTTGCGGGAAGGATAACTTGGGACTTCAGGAGAGCCAGAGACGTCGATTCAGATTGGGGTAACAGTCTAATGTTCATGCCAGAATCTAAGAACATGACAATTTTAGTTATTGAATCAAGTCCATGGCATAGTAACGACTTTGCAATACCTTACCCCTCATACTTCCATCCTTCAAAAGATAATGAAGTGCTCCAGTGGCAGAAGAAAATGCGGAAACAAAAGAAAAAGTACTTGTTTTGCTTCGCAGGTGCACCAAGGCCAAAACTTGTGGATTCAATACGCAGTCAGATCATTGAGCAATGTGAAGCATCAAAGGGTAAGTGTAAATTGCTGGAATGTTACAAAGGAACATACAAATGCAATAGCCCAGTCGACATAATGAAAATGTTTCAAAATTCAGTGTTTTGTTTACAGCCTCCGGGAGATTCTTACACTCGGAAGTCAGCTTTTGATTCAATACTAGCTGGGTGTATACCAGCTTAGATTCTGATTCCACCATTTAAGCTTTATATTATACTCATGGGTGCTTGCAAACTGGGGCCTGCAAGTGAAGAAGATTGGCACGCTGATCCCGTCCCGTCCCGAACCCGTTTGGGATGGGACGAGGGTTTTTCCCATCCCGTCCCGATCCCGTATGCGGAATGGGATAGGGATGGGTATATCTCGTCCCATCCCGTCCCGTGCCCGCCCCTAATCATGGGCATTGTTTGATTTTGGCGAGGGAAATTTTGAAAACTGAAAATCAGGTTGAAAATATACATTTTTACTGTTCATTAATCAATGTTTAAGATGGACTGATCTTGAGTGTAAAAATATGAAATGTGGAGGGCAAAATGGAAAATCAAAATGTTAGATGTAAGGGTCTTTTATAATTTAAATAATTAGAGAGCTTGAAATAAATTATATTAGGGGCTTAAGTATGATTAATGAATGTTTACAGGAGCTAGATTTGAGTGAAAATAAAAAATTAGATGTTAGGATTTGTATAATTTATAGATAATTGGAGGGCTTTAAAATAAAATGGCCTTAGGTGTAATTAATAAATATTTAAAAAACTTGGTTTAAATAGCATGAGTTTGAAATGGCGAAATAAAAATTATTATTGAAATTCTAAACATTTAAGGGTTTATGTATAGTTTATAAATAATTGGAGACTTCAAATAAATTATATTAGAGTCTTAAGTATAATTAATAATATTTGAGAGGGGTGAGTTTTTATAATAAATAATATGAATTTGGGATGGTTAAATGGTAAATATGTGTAATAGTTTTTCATTTAAATGACAAAAATACTCTTGGCTACTATTCACCTACCTATTGATTTTTTTGTATATATGATAGAATTAGAAGGGCATTTTGGACAACACAAAAATCAAGATAAAAACACACAAAAAATATTTTAATATTGTATCTACATGTACGTGTATCCTCAATTTTGGATATTTATTGTATCTCCGTATCGATTATAAACCATACTAATACCCGTATTCGTATTCATATTCATATTCGTATTCGTATTCGTATTCGTATTCGTATTCGTGCAACCCAAGTTGCAAGTCACTTTTGGGCCAAAAGCAGTTAGGTGCCCTTGGAACAATGTGAAGGTAGACAGTAGATAGACGATCCTTGTTAATAATGAACAAACATGAGTTTGATGTTTTTGTTTTTTTTAATAATGAACATGAGTTTGATATTCATTCCTTCTACCGTTCTACGTTTGAATCAATGCGTGTTTGGTTAGCCCATTGACCGTCGTAATGTAATGGTTTGACCATTACAATGTAATGAGTCAAAGGCATTCCTGCGTTTGGTATCACATAAAACCATCGTAATGGTCATTTCCATTACAGATTTGGTTGTAATGGCCATTCCTACCTCCCCCCTATGAATGGTCATTACCATTCCCATTGTAATGGTCAAAGTTATCTAATGACCATTTTTACCCTCCTCACCCTCCTCCATTTTAACTGAGTGAGGGTATTTTTGGAAATAAGTTTTACATTATCACCTTACCATTTTAAAAGTATACCAAACATACATATTTCCATTACCATTCCCATTCCCATTTTCATTCCCATTACCATTACCATTCCTATTACCATTCTCATTCCCATTCCCATTCCATCAAATAACCAAACGAGCCCTAAGTATCCAAAACAACTTTTTCATGAACCAATATCCACTGTGAACCTTGAAATATGTGAAGGGGACAAATGATAACGTGATTTTTGTTTTTTATTTTTTATTTTTTTTTAAGGCAAGCATGTCGCTGGTGTGTACAGAACCAAGGTGATCTTCATTATTACCCAAAATAAAACCCATTAAAAGATTAAATATGTATAAGTTAATCTTCCACCTAGATGATGAGCTAATTCATGGAATTTGTCAAAGGATTTAGCATAAAGATTAGGAGGAAATACTTTTGCCCATAAGAACAAGAAATTGAATCAATATTTAAAAATTGTTTTATTAAACCACAATTAACATGTTATCGGAACATTGGTTTCAAGAGATCGTGATGTTCAATTTTCATAGACTTATTAGATTGGTGTAACTACAAGGATGTACAAGTACATATAAACAATATAATTATTATGAATGATTAAATACTTGAAAAACAAGAACCCGTCTAAATGGCAAGGAAACCAGCGAGGGAGGGGGGGGGGTGCAACCCTCCATCACCCTCAGGATGCGCAAAGGCACGCATCTCGAGGGGGATGGAGGGTTGCATCCCTCCCCCTCACTGGTTTCCTCGCCAATTAGAATTCCCGGAAAAACAATAGTTAAGCAAAAACATAACAAAGGAAAACAACACAAAAACAAAAATAACACATGCAAAGCACCATCCTATAGGTCCACAAAAAAACTATTAAACATGTGAAGTAGCATTTTCCATCCCTTTCAAAATGTCAATTGAGAGTGAAAGGTGATGGAAGCTACCCCTCTAAGAATCTCAAACAACCGAATCCCATTAGGGTTTTAAAGGGTCTCCATACCAACAAAACAAAACAAAACAAATATGCAATATGATTGAAAAAAGTAGTAAAGCTAAAGCACCCTCCCTGTAATGCAAAACAAACTTGGACCCTCCCCCTCCAAGCTCAAAGTTGAGTGTGTTACTTAAATGCACCATAAATGATGGATGAGTGGATGATAGCCCATGAGATAGCATAAAGTGGTCTGCCAACTTGAACTTTAGTGGTGGGTTTTGGATTCAAATGCTCTTTGGGCTCACCTTAAAAGGAAGAAAGTAAAAGTAGATTTTATTTTCTCTATATGTATCCTTTTGCAGTTTGCAACATCAACACACATAACATAAAATATGCACCTCTCTCTAGTCATCAATCTAAATGTTAGATTTTAAACATTTTTTTTTTTAATTTATGCCTAATTAGGAGACCAGCCTTGCCCCCCCCCCCCCCCCCCCCCCCCACTCACACATTGGAAACCACTTAATGTCTAAGGGGCTATGGTATCCATACCTCCACCATCTTTTTACATGTCTTGGCCATCTTTTCATTAAAGAAAATGATAGTGGGGCAGAAGATTATCTATAGATCTGATAGAAAATATTTTGATGTGTTTTTTTTCCCTTGAGCTCACTCTACCTTTTTCATATCTTCCAAGATATGGTTACAAGATTTGGATGAGTCACAAAATATTGATCTTACTTAAATTAATGATTAACTGATATCGACGGGGGCAGTTGAGAGGTTTCTTATATCATATGCCATATACTCTTGAGTTTCATGTGAAGCAATTGTGTTTAGTGGCAATAATTGTTGAGAAAACTTTGGACTAAATTTGAAAAATGGGCCAGCATCATAGAGTTGAGATTTAAATATTAATGTCTAAAGTCTAAGCCTTTTTTTTTAAGGCAAGCGTGTCACTGGTGGTTATATAATTTAATACGTGAAAATTAAATCACCACAATCTTAACCATCCAACTAGACTACCATTGAGTCTAAACCCATGCCGCCATGTATTAGGGATGGTAATATTAGTTGATTATTGATTTACAAGGTTTGTCAATCAATCCTTATCAATCTTAAACAGGCAGAAAGGACAGATTTCGAATACTTGATTTGTATACTTGAAGGAGAAAAAAGTTGCAAGAGCATCCACAGCAAGCCATTTCAATTTAACCCCATCCACCTTGAGAACATTTCTTTGTTTATTTGCGCATATTATATTAGAGAAACAAAAATTAAAGCAATGAGCTTAGACTCACCAAAGTGACAAGGTGGAATGAGGTAGGGTTCCTACTTCCTACTCCAAGGAACCCTTTCATAAGGTGTATAGGAATGTAATTATTGGCTTATTGTGGTAAGATAAATATTAGGGGTTTAAGTTTGAAAATTAACAAATAAATATAGTCTGAACTCTGAACCTCATTTTAGGGATTGGATCGCTATGATGATCTAATAAGTAAAGCGCATAGAGAGTTCAAACTCTGGCTTTCCACCATTAAACTTTGATGAAGATAAATTGTTCTCCAAGTAGGGCTGAACAAAAATCAAACGAATCGGTTGAATCGTCTAATTTGGTTTGGTTTCAATCTCGGTTTGGTTTAGTTTGTAAAAGTTAAAAATAGAAGGGATTGGTTCAGTTTTTTATGTTAGGTTGAAAAAATCGAGAAACTCAAACTGATATATGTTTATTTTTTAATTATATATTGTATATATAAAAGTTAGTAAAATATTACATAGTTTTTTCGGTTTAGGTCGGTTTAGTATAGTTTTCTTTTATTCGATTTTCAATTTAATTGAATTTCATTTTAGTTCGATTTAGTTCAGTTTCATTACACATTCAGCTTTATAGCATGCGGTGACGAGTAACAGAAGTCATGTATGCACTGTGAAAGTGAAAAATGGCTTGGGGGCATTGGTCTAAGTTAAAAGTCTAACCTCTTCTTAATAGGCAAATTTATAACTAGAGATGTTTTGTTTGTTTAAGAGGTAATGATCTGTTTTCAAGTTTGTTTATCATTAACAACAAATAATATGGGAGTGTAAATATTTTTTGGTTTAATGATAATTTTTGGGATATTTTCTTTTGAAGACCCTTTAATATTGAGGAACTAGAAGATGTCGCCAATTTAATGCATTTGTTGGATAGACAGATGCTCTCAGAGGGATCCGATAGTTTGGTGTGAAAAGGTAAAAGTGTGGGTTTTTCGGTGAAAGAATTTTTCGATATGTTAACTGCCTCTCATTATGAAACTCACTCCAACCCCTTCATTTTCTCTCACAAGAATATGGTATGGGTGAAAAATCTTTTTCCTCGGATAAATTTCTTCAGTTGGTCAGTGTTGCATGAGAGAATCTTGATTAAAGATAGGTTAAGGAAAAGAGGAATCCACACAGGAAGTCTTTGTGTGCTTTGTAATGAGATTGACGAGACGCTGGATCATTTGATGCTTCACTGCAGATTCTCCAAATCAATTTGAAGCAGTTTCTTGTCAGAATTTGGTTTGAGTTTGATGTTTCAATGCTCCATTTTAGATTGGCTAAGTTGGTGGTCCCAAGCTAATCCTTCTCATCAGGCAGAGTGGTTATGGCGTAGAGTTCCTCGCGTACTCACGTGGTGTGTGGAAAGAGAAAAATAGGAGGGTATTTGAAGGACTCAACAAATCAGAGCACTCTATCGTTATCGAGATTAGGAAATTGTTGTGGATGATGAATTCGACTTGTAATTTGTTTAGGAATTTGGTTTTTGACACTTTCATAGTATCTTGGCATTCCTTGATATATGAATGGTTTTTTTTGTATTTTGTTTCCCTTTCTTTCTTTAATAAACATATTCGTGTTTGAACAAAAAAAAAACAATCTAACTATAGTTTAGCTTTAACTAAAAAATAACATAGTCAGAGGCAATTTAGAGTTTGTTTGAACTTTTCTAGATAGTTAGGTCAGGTAAGTTAGATTTGCGCTAAGTCAATTTTAATATCATTCATCATTCTAAAGATGTTCATAATGACCCAATCGAATACAATCACATGAACAAAGAACCCCTGTCGTTATCTTGGCTCCAAGGGTCTATCTCTCTATATTTTTTGGAGTTTGTTTATGTGGCAGAAAAGTCAAACCCAATGTCTGAATCATTCATCCAAAATAATGTTTGTTTGAGAGGTGTAAACAAATACCCCTTAGTTTTAACAAGAAAATACCACATGTTGTTAGGGTTGAACTTAGTCGATCTTTGGCTGAATGCCTTGAAGCATGCATTTAAGAATCACAAAAATAGAACCACTTGTTAGTACCACTTGTTAATTAACTGTTGCAAAATAGAACCACTTGTTAGTACCCTTGAAAATACTTATACTATTTTTATCGATGTTTTTTATAATAGGACTAGTATTACACGTGCATTCGGCACAGTTACCTTGACATGCCACCTCGCTTGTTGGAGTAATAAAATGCAAAGTTTCGCATCTCGAAGGGAATGGGTGGTTACACTCATCCCTCACTCTCCTTCCCTCATGTGTTCCCTCGACAATTAGAAAAACTGAATAAAATGATAAAATTTTGAAAGAGTTTGCTTTGTTTGTCATAGTTTGTCAAAATATGAATCATCTGAAAATTTCATTTAACTTTTTTTTATGAGTTGGTTGTTGTTGGACTATTAGATCGTCTTGTCTCATGTTTGTATGAATATTAATCTATTTGTCAATTTGAAATTTTTTAATAATATTCAGTATGATAAATCAAATACACTACGTAAATTTAAAAAATGATGATATTAGCTCCCCATCCCCGTACTCTAAAGGTTTTTTTTTAAAAAAGGATTTTTTTTCAAATTTGATAATAATATTATTCAATAAATTTTTTTTTTTAAAAAAAAATAAATAAAAATAATTGATAACTTAATGTTTAGAGGGATATTAAATAATTTTGATGAAAGACCTATTCATAATTATTGAATGCACGGCGGATATGACATGTGAGTAAATTGTTTTGGGTGGCTTCATAATATAATAAATTGTCTAAGGATTAAAAGAAAATTTAAATTTAAATGTACCTTAGTACCATGGTAGTTTTTTTATTTTATTAGAGTAATAATGTAATTATTGTAATATAGTATGGGGCTTTATGAAATATCACTCAAATTTAACTTTTTCCATTTAACTAAATTGATAGGGGTCATCAGATTTATGTTTATGTTGGGATAGTTTTTTTTTAAGTTGGATGTGTTTTGTTGAATATATTAGACATCGAAAAGTTTTTTATTTTTTATTTTTATTTTTATTTTTACACACCTAATTGTTTAATAAGTATTTGTAGCGAAGGGATTGGTAAACAAGTTCAATCGAGTTTTGAAGCAGAAATAATGGTGATTTGTAAAAGCTATAAATGAAGTAAAGGGATAGCAAAGCAGAGAATTGAATAGGGCTCGTGCAAATGGCTTATTGACATTTTCTCCATTTTATTAATGTTGTGGGAATGTAGCTGATTTTTTCCAAAATCTAGAGAGTCAGGCAAAGCTTTCTACCCTCCATCATCATCGAGATATCCATAATTTCCCATCTCTAAGATGATGAAGGATAGAAAGCCTTGCCTGGCACGCCTAACCTGACTCCCTAGACTTGTTCCTAATTTTTAGGCGAGAAATACCACTCTAAAAAATTATCCACCACCGAATTACTTTCTTTGTTCAAAATGAAACATCCAAGGAAAAAACGAGCCAAAATGCTTAGATCAGTTGGTTGGTCTTGTCAATTTACTTAGGTTTTACAATTTAACAATTAGAGAAAGTCGTGAGTTATATTTCACCGTGTATTGGAGATGGAACAACATCCGTAGTGTTAAAGCTCGATTTTAGCCCTACGAGTGTTTTGATTTAAAGAAAAATTTTCAAGAAAATCCACCAAAAGTAAAAGGGAAGAGGTTAAAAAACGGACGAGAAAATGAAGAACATGAATTATGTGATGATCATTATTGTCTTAGTTTCTTACATAAATGTGAAGCTAGAATTTTTTTTTTTTGTTAAAAATAAAGTAATCCCCAATCTTTTTCCCAATTCCTTTCGATTTCTTCTTTGTTTTTGTAATTTTCCTTAAAATCAAACAGACCCTATAAAAAAATAAAAAAAAAGAGGCAAAATTGATAGTCTAACTAGATGGCAATTTAGAAACAAAATTCTAGTTTTCTATAAACTTCAAAATTTTCAAGCAAGCAATTGATAGTCTAACTTAGATGGCTATTGAGGAGCTCACATCTTATTCGACCTTATTGTCCTCTCTTTGGTCAAACTTCATAAAAAACCCACTCTGTGATCTCAACCTTCTGACGCAATAGTTGATATTAAGGAATAGTTTAGCTTCTCTTTTGTTTTTGGAAGTCAGAAAACAATGTTTTTAGCTTTGCTTTGAAGATAAGTTGCGACCAAATACCAATACATAAAGTATGGTGATGATGACCCCTCCATGTTCTTGATGACAAGGCATCTATCTACAAATCTTCATAGTGACTCAACCATCAGAGAAATATGATTATTACTCTCTAGCTGTGAGATCATTTCAAAGACTTGACTCTTAACACCAATCTTTATTCAATACATAACAAAGTTAATGGCACTCCACTAAAAAGGTTTTAAAGAACTTGGTTTCTCCTTATTTTTGTTAACCCAAAGTTAAAATTTAAAAAAGAAAAAGATAAGATAAGATGGTTTCACCAAAGACTTTGTTGATCTTCATAATACAACAAGCCCCAAGTAGTTTACCAAACAAATCAGTATTCAGTATTTCCTATCCCACGAGTTTTATGGCGACCACCTAAAGCTAAAGTTCCATTAGAAAGCGTCTCCAATGGACAAGAACCTCCTCGAGAAATATAATGTTTTCATTAGACATCGTCCAAGCATGAATACCTAATAAAAGAATATTTTTGGTGTGGAAAGTTTCAAAACTCACAAATATGAATGGATTTTATTGAAAACAAAGTCATAGACACGTAAGTTCAAAGAGCGTGTTAAGTTAAATGTTGAGACTTAAATATGATAGATGTTTGAAACTTGAGATCTTGTTTTAAAACATACTTATTTGAATGAGTGAGGTCTCATCTTTTGAAACCTTATTTACTACAATAATGATCAATATTCATATTCAACAACTATAAGGAATTGAGATTTTCATAATTTAATTATTCAAAACCATAATTGTTGAATTGGATCAAATCAAAACCCACTAAAATTCTTATCTCACCTTTCAATTTATGCTTTCTAGAATTTTCTACAAACCCTACCCCATGTGTTTTTTATTTGATTGATGGCCAATATAATTGAACCACAAACATGCCAACTCAAATCTTTGAGACAACATGTGACCCTAAAAAGTTGGATTAGAAATTAGGAGGGACCTTCCTTATTACCCACCCAATAAATCCCTTCATGCTCTAATTTGGGATCTTTATGTCCTTGAAAATTAGGGTTAGGTACCTTCACCATGTGCAAAGACCCATTTCAGTATCATCACATCTGTTATTACTCATAATAATAGGTGATTTGCACATGGGGTTAGCAAGATTTATATAATTGATTCAAACCCTAAATCGAGATCGATTCAAACTGGGTACCGACAAGTCAGAACCCAGTTTATAAAATACTCGCCGGACCTTATTTTTTTAATTCCGCATTGTCTAAGAATCCCCTGTTTGAATAGATTTCGCGGAATGTAACCAAAAAAATATTAGTCCGATCTTGAATTAAGCATTCGGTAATCTTATAATATGCGATAATCAATCTTGTTTATTAAAATATTGAGACAAAAAAATAATTTAATAGAGTCTAAAAAATGATGAAGTGTTTCCTAGGAACTTAACCATTTTATTGATGAAGTCAAACACGTCCTAAAAGAAAAGCTATTTTTTTTTTCCTTTGGAGGTCTCGTGTGCTCTCTCTGTTTTTTTTTTCAAGTTGTTTATGAACAAAGTCACTTTGCTTATTTTAATCAAATGGTCATTTGGAGGATTAATAAATTGAGAATCAAATGGTTTTAGGTTATCAAAGATCCACTTTGTGTTTTTTAAGATATAATTAGATGGGATCTAGATGTCTGATCTTAGATGAGATCAACAAATTTATTCTGACTGTCACCTAAAGCTAAGGGACTTATTATACTTTTGGTATTGGATGTCAATCTCAACGCAAATGGGTTTTGATTGATACTTGATGCCGCGAAAACTTTATGAGCATCCTAAGTAAAACATTAAAAAAAAATTCGCACACATACAAGATATACCCTATCTGAACCAGATATCCACTAACTTTAAATTTAACTAGACTCGTGAATTTTTATAAATTATTTATTTATGTAATTAATATTATTTATAAAAAAAAAAATCATGTAATTTGAAAACCAGTTTCAATAAATCATAGTCAAAATTCATGACTTGCTCCACATATTTCAGAAAAAGCCATTATTGATATGCAAACATGATAAAATGGGTGTGTGTGGAAAGAAAAAAATAAAAGGGTATTTGAAGGACTCAACAGATCAGAGCACTCTATCTTTATCGAGATTAGAGAATTGCTGTGGAGGATGGGTACGGCATGTAATTTGTTTAGAGATTTGAGTTTTGACACTTTCATAGTGTCTTGCCATTCCTTGATATATGAATGTTTCTCATTGTATTTTGTTTTTCTTTCTTTCATTAATAAACATCTTCGTATTTGACCAAAAAATAATAAAATAATAAAATAAAATAAAATGCAAGGAAAGTTAGGTCAGAGCCTCATAGTTGATATACGATTTCAGTACAGAAGCCAAATGGGTGTGGACCTTCCCTTCCATCCCACCCATCCTAACTAATAAGTTGAGCTAACAGTTGGGTGTGGGACAAGGACTTGAATAATAGGGTGGATTAGAGGGGTCAAATGGTACACAGACCCTGAATTAATGGAAGCCCACCTTAAGATGGGTGGGTAGCCGGATAAACAAGTTCATCAATAATCATCCATCGTTTACAAATCCAACAACAATTAGAGAGCTTGGTTCAAATCACTGATTTATGTTTGAAATGGTGGTTTGCACACGATCGAACTAACTCTACACCTCTCCAATTTCTCCAAACTCATAAAGAGAATAATAAAATGGTTTGATCACCTACAAATCAGTGCTCTGAGACCAGACTCCATAGAAGCTCTGATAATTATCATTACATCTTCTAGTTTTCATTTATTTCGTTTGCTCCGTTGTGATTCCCACCCACCTCCTATTGAAAACCAGGGATGGCAACGGGTGATCAGGTTTCGATTTTTCATTCACATTTAATCGAGTTGGGTCTATCAAAATATACATAATACTAAACCATATTGCCAATCACTATCCTTATAAGTAGAAAGTTGGCAGCCCCTTCCTTGACTGTAGTTTTATTTTTAAGGTAAATTGTATTAACAAAGCCAATAATATTATACTCTAAACTTAAACAACAGAGTAGATCAATTTTGTAGTTATGACTCAGGCCTATCACAAATAATGTTGTATGTTTTGTACAATAAATTATAAGCCATGGGAAGTAGCTTGCATGTTCCTCGCCAAAGTACATAGTCACTTGCTCTTAGTTAAGCATGTGAAATGTACTCATATCACAAGGACAAAATTAAAGTTAATATCATCAATTATTGGTCTGAATTTTCTATAAATACTCCAAAAAACCATTAACAATTATTCGGAATTTCACCACCAGCAAGATTTTAATGTCTAGATTCTCTATATATAACTCCTTGTCTCCACCTCATAATTTTAATTTTTTTTCTTTTATTTATTATCAAAACAAATAGTTATCAAGTACATATATGTTTGTCAAATTTATACCCACTCGTGCATAAAGACACGACCATTATTATAAAAAAAATCTCCACCCCCTTTGGTCACATGCCCAATCCCCCCTAAAAGTGACTTACATGCAAATCAAAACTTCGACCACACGTAACGCTACAAACAATATGTTGCATACAAAATACATATATTACAAATATCTCGCTGCTATTAGGGAATAGACCACTTTTTATAAACTTTAATAACGACTTCTCATTACTTGATGTGGGTTATTCAAGCCAATATTAACCCAAAATATTTCAGATAACTCAAAAAATGAAATATTTTATAAGAACTTTTCTAGAGAGTTAGGTCTGGTCCAATACCGTCTATCATCTTTGATGTGCGCATCTATAGAATAATGGACGGTATTGGGTCTGGCCTAACTCTCAAGAATTTTCAATTTTACAAACTTTCAACATTTTTTGAGAGAGTAAGTTTAGCCAACTTTATTTACTGGTATCTTTTGAGTATTTTCTTATTGTTTTTTTACATCTTTTACCCTTTTTTTTTAAAACACAATCATAAACACCACTTATAGAAGATGTGGAATTGTAAAAAAAAAATTAAGAAAATATGCCAGCAAACAAGGCTGGCTAGAATTATTGTTTTTGAGAAATCACGCTTCTTTGCCAAAAATATATTTTCCCTGATTCTAGAGAGTAAGGCCGACAACGCCAGGCCAGCCCATCGACATCCATCATTTTAGAGATGGACTCATTTTCGACATCCTTAAAATGATAGATGGTGATGGATCGGCCTGACACGGAATTGACACTGTAGAAGAGGTAGAATTATTTAAAAAAAAATTAATAAAAAATGTCAGCAAACAAGGCGTCAAAATTATTGTTTTTGAGAAATCATGTTTCTTTGCCAAAAATATATTTTCCCTGATTCTAGAGAGCCGAGCTGAAAGTTCCCGGCCGACTCATCGTCATCCATCGTCTTAAAGATGAACCCATTTTTGACATTTCTAAAATGATAGATGGTGATGGGCCGGCCTGACCCGGGCCTAACGCTGTCGGTTTGGCTATCAAGCAAGACTGATATATTTTTGTCCATCTCAGCTACCTGTCGCCACGTGAATCCAAACGATATCTACCACGCCATTGTTATAGTCCATAACCACAACTTAAACTTACAAAACTACCCCTAACCATCTAGGTGACTAAACTCGTGTTACACCTAAAAGAGCTTTAAAGTGGGTTAAGTACGGCCGTCCCCAAATTCTCCTCTCATTTTTTCGAACATTGAAATTTGAACCTCAATTATTCTGTAAGCCCTTCTAGGGAGCGAAACCATTATTCTGATTATGAGCAAGTCTAACCGGCCGGCTTTGCCATGTCAAGTTTGCTTGTTTGATCGGTTTATTTACATTTTTTGTTATTTTTATCTAAAATACAATTACAAACATTTAAAAAATAAGAGACAAAAGAGTAATTCTAATCAAACAAGTCAATGACATGACAGTTCAACGGTTAGAACTTGACGAATGGTATCACTAAGTCATGGGTTCAAATCCAACTTGCAACATCTTTATGAATTCTATAATCCTATAAAAACCCTGCTTGCATTTCAAAAAAAAAAAAAAAAAAAATTGAAAAAAAAAATAATAATAAAAATAAAAAACAAGTTGGAAAACGAACCTTGAGCGTGGCTCCCACAAATAAAGTTTTATATTTTGAGCTTTCTTTATTTTTTTTTATCATTTTTTTTTTTTTGCGTTTCGTTCGACACCAGCTTTTGATCCTCTCTTCTCTCTCTATCACTTTCTCTCTCTCTCTAGAATTTAATGCCCCTTTCTTTCTCTTTTTGTTTTGACCGGTACTCCCCCTTCCCCATTTCTCTATAAAAACCCTTTTCCACCCCACACTTTTTTTCAGTAAATCATTCTTTGTTCTCTCTGCAAATACAACACTCCATCAAACCACCAAAACCTATTTTCTAATTCAACTTAGCTTTTTTTTTTTTTCTCTCTCTAATGGCGGAAGCAAATTTGAAGCGGTCAAGAGATGAAGAAGAACAGGAAGAAACGAAGAGATACAAGTCTTTTGCAACTTCGACTTCTTCACCTTATAATCAAATCCTATCGATTCTTGAAGAAGAAGAAGAGGAGCCAAACCAAGATTTGTCATCTCTAATAACTTCTTTTCAACAAGAAATCTCCTCCGAACCTGGCTCCGAACCTCTCACCGAACCTACATCAGAAGACTCCGAACCTAACAACGGCAATTTAGCCTCTGTTGATTCCTCTACGACCTCATTCGAAGACGAGGAGGACAAGGATAGAGTCATCAAGCACCTTCTAGAAGCCTCTGACGACGAACTTGGAATCCCGACTGGTGAGGTCAGTGGAGACGTCGAAGACGACGGAATCAATGGCGGTAATCGCTTCGACTTTGCCTTTTGCGACGGTTTGTGGGAGTTTGAAGACGAAACTGCTAACTACTACACTTTGTTACAGTCTGAGTTGTTTATGTGACCGTTTTGTGTTTTCAATGGTTACAAAAAAAAAAAAAAAAAGTGAAAAGTTTAGGGAGGTAAATGAAATATAGTGGAAAATGATGGGGTTCTTTTATTTTAGATTTTTTTTTTTTCCGTTTTTGGATATTCTGTAAAAAGAAACTTGGGACCTCCCTGTAAAAAGCAATGGACTTCCTTTTTGCTAACGAGCGCGTGTTTGGTCATATTTGCTTCTTAACGCTATAATACGCGGCTCTACCTGACAATGACATTGGCCCACAAATGAAGTAATCATACTCGATAGAAGATTATCTTAATATTAAGTGATTTGTTTAATAAAAAGGTTTAAAGAGAAACGGGATGTAAAGATATGCTATGTGGGGGATCACATATGATAGCAAAAGGCGCCACTTGACAAAATGTGAAGTACATGTATTTGATAAAACACCACCATTGCTAGAATAATGCCTTATTGGGTTCTTAGTGGAAGAAACTCATTTTCAATGGAGATGACAGAGAACAAGGTTTGGTTTACAAAACAATACATTTATGATTTATGATATCTTGCCAAAAGTAGTAAGGTTAGTTGGCTAACGCTGTGGAAAAAAAAGAGTTTAGGTAGCAGATTACATCGCACCACCGTTCACACCAATTATATTAACAAAAAGGCTAAATTTTTTTCCTTTTTTCACATTTAAATATTTTTCAAATCTCTCCACACATTCAAATCTCTTGCAAATATTCTCTTTAAATTGAAACCCTTAAACTTTTGAACTATTCAAAACGTCATCTTCAAAACGCATATCTTGTGACTCCAATTCAAATCATTCATTTTATCTTTGAATTTGGGATTTTTGTTTGAATTGTATATGAATCATCCATAAACAGGATAAAGACATCTTTTTATTATGATGTTAAGCATGATAATATAAAACATAATGAATTGACCAACATAGCATTCATAAATGAATGTTTTTCTTATTCGCATTGTGCAATGCATCTACGAACATAATTTTTTTCAAAAATATTTGTGTGACTTTAATAAATTGACCATAAGTTGCTCATTTTAAAACATTTTCAATCAATTCAAGTTGTGTTTATTATATAACTCAAAATACTACAATTTTTGTGTTTGATCAAATTGTGAATCAGTCTCAATTGAGCACATAAGTTGGCCGAAAGTCAGCAATACTATCCCATTTTTATTTTTCCTACAGATTTGTGCAACTTTAGTAGAATGACCATAACTTGCTCATTTCAAAACTTTAAGTGATTCAAGTTGTGTTTATTAGATAACTCAAAGTACTACAAATATTTTGTTTTGATCAACTTGAAAATCGGTCTCAATCTAGCACATTAGTTGGCCGAAAGTCATAAATACTATCTCGTTTTCATTGCGAAACATGTTTGCACGACTTTAGTAAAATGATCATAACTTGCTCATTTCAAAACATTTTCAATTTATTCAAATTGTGTTTATTAGATAACTCATAGTACTACAACTTTCGTGTTTAGATGAACTTGATAATCGGTCTCAATTGAGGGTATAAATTGATTGAAAGTTACCATATTTTGCATTTTTTTTTTTTCGTTTTGAGTTTGAATTTATCTATTATGTTGAGTGATGCATATTTATTGGTGTGAGAGAGTATAAAAAAACAAAAACAAAAACCTCAATGGTGGTGTGAGAAAGAGGATGTGGTGGCGCAGTGTAATCGCTACCAAGAGTATATGACAAAAAACGAACCAAATGTCATGACCCAGTATATATCGTGTCAACGACACAGATAGTACAAAGTACACATGTATACTGATGTTTTTGCTATGAAATTATAAATAAATAAAACGAAGAATTGGAGTTTTTTTTTTTTTTTGAAAAACGAGCTGAATTTTTAAGTATCCCATAACCTATCAATAACATGTGACCTACAAGTCAACAACCATAAGAAATAAACCCAGGTGAGTCTCGAACCTAGGAGGTGGGGGTTAAATTCACACAATCCTAATCACTAGACCATAACATCATTGACAAAATTGAAATTATTGATTAACATTAATTGACTAATATTCTCGTTGATGGTGAATGATTGCAATTTTTGCTCCCAAACCTAACACTCTGAGTTGATATTTTCCACTAATGGAGTGTATCTTTCGCAATTATATACATTATCGACTACTTTAAATGCTCTATTCGAATGCACTAAATGATGCCAACGGGAATTGTTATCCAATATGCAAATTCTAAGTATCCATTTAGCTAGTGCTCATATGAAATGGTAACTCGTTCATGAGTCAATTTCTTCAATGGGTATATCCGCTAAACTACCCATAGATGAACGCAGTGGTGGAGCCAAGATGTTCACAAAAGAGGGGGAGAATGATAAAATTTTATACAACTATTACTCGCAATTCTCTCTTACATGTCATATATATATATATAGAGAGATAAATTTTTTTTTTTTTTTTAATTATTTGCTATTTTACGGAATCCGGAATTTTAACAACTTTTCATTATTCTCCATGAGCATTAATAAGTGGAATTGTTAGGAACCGAAATCGACACCCTCATTATAAGTCGATCTATATCTAGAATTTTGAATCTTGAATAATCAATCGTTCAATACGTCCATCTCCCGTGAAAGCAACGACTCTTTTAATAAGCACCCCACCACCAAACAACAACAACAACAACAACAAAGTGACCAGCACGGCACATGAAAAAACTTGTGAATCTATTCAATACCACCACTAAATAATTGACCAATGAACCCCCCATATCCTGTGATTTACTAGTATGAGATCACACCATAAATGTCCCTATCAATCAAACTAAGGCATCCCATCCCAGTATCCAACACTGCCTTACGTAACCCCCTTATCTATCTACCTTGCACCATAATGTGTGGCGCGTACAGTCTAACTAAAATGCCAGCCCATCGATGATGATATTATTATGTCCTCGTACATTACGTTTAGCTAGCTTTATTTATGTGAATCTGTAAGTGGAACCCACACAAGTAAGCAATACTCTGTCTTGAAATCCGTGCCTTGTCTTAGTCTGGTCCCCCCTACTACTAAATTACTTGTACGAAATTCTGACGATGCAGAGTCGTGTTCGCCATGTTCAACATGGATGGATGCACATTACAAGGCATTGGTTCTCGATAGATAAAGCTGTCGGTTTGCACTGTTTAAGCAACACGTGTCAGAAAGCAAAAATGTTAGAAAATCAGGTTTTTGTCATCAGGATCACGTATCATGATTTAAAAAGAAAAATAAAATAAATTTGTATTTCAAAATTGAGGAATTCTAAATGTCGAGGAAGCCAATGAGGAAATCAGCGAGGGAGGGAGGGAGGGAGAGAAAGTGTGGACCGTCCATTCCTCTTGGGATGCGCATATGAAAAATGATGACGCGTATGCTAAAGGGGATGGGCGGTCTCCGCTCTCTCTCCTTCCTTCGCTGATTTCCTCGCCCGCTTCCTCGCTGTGTAGAAGCGCTCCTCAAATTTATAAAAAACTCTTCTAACAATGCTACATCGTGTACTTATTGTAAAACATGATTTCTTAGCCTCACTTGTCAGAAAGATACGTTGTAATGTTCGAAAAATGCTTTTGACTGTATAGTACACAGAATAATTAACTAAAGAAAGGAGGAGGAACATTTTAGATATCAGATGCTTGACATCAATGCTGTAACCACATCGAATAAATTCTCTAAATCTAAATAACTTTCTAGTTTCCGAGACCCACTAATATTATACACATTCACCGTGGGCAAATTCTCTACAATAATGCAAATTTCACCCACAATGTTATACTACTCTGTATCAGCTCATCTACAATCTTATATGTTGGCTGTTTCAAGCAAGGATTTTGATTTTGTTTTTCGAGTTAATTTTAGTTTTCTAATTTTAAGAAATATTTCGGTGTTTAAAGAAAAAATGTAAAAATTTTGAGGATAAATGAAATATATAATGAATTTTGTGAGTATATTAAATATGTGAAAAAATAATATGTAAGTAAATAAATGTATTAAACACAATAAATATACTAAAATACCTATAATTACAGAATCAATGGGTAGTTTAAAATATCAATATATAAATAAAAAACGTGATAATTAGGAAAATATGAGGTGATTTCAAAAATTAATAAATAATTAGAATGAATGATAAAAAAAAACTCGAAATTTATGAAAAAAATCCTCAATTTTAGTAACTGATTTTGTATTTTAACGAAAAACCCCAAAATTTAGGAAAAAAACATCGAAAATTTTCGAAAAAACCCTTCAAAAAATGTAAAATTTTTTTCATTCACCCTTTTTCTTTTCGTTTCATTTTTTTCTTTTCGTAATTTCAAAAAAATACGAAAATTTCGGCAAAATCACAATCCTTGGTTTCAAGGATTGATAAAACCAATTAAATTTTCTATGTTCGCTCCACCAAACAGTTTTACATATTTTCACAAAACAAAGTGATATTTGTATCACCATAAAAAAATATAGTGCTACAAGTGATATTATTCACGGTGATCCAATTTATTGTATCACTTTATTTGTATAACTGTTTAAATTTTTATTTTTTTTTACTGAATTTAGTTTTGACTTGAAATCGTTTGGTGAACTGTTTCATGAATTGTTACAAAAATGTCAATTTGATAGAGTGGATATATAATTGGGCATAACAAATTAAGCATAATAATGATGTTATTCTTATACTAAAGTGCTCCAAATTTCCAAGTCTAGAAATCATCATTCCATGATTTGGTTTGTCAAGTCTTTGAGCTAAATTTCTACACGATTGTACCTCTTTGATAATGAGGTTTGCCCAAACTTGTGACTTGATGGAACTTCTCTTGGCCAAAAATTAATCAAGTTGTGGATAATACTTTGATTTACGTAGGAGCCTCATCACCTTATAATTGTGTTAACAATTTGGAAACCTCTCCAAATCAGCATCTAATTTAGTTGCCATCACAAGTATTGCCAATTTGATCCACAGATTCCCACATTTAAAATGAGATGCATTGTTGCTAATAAATCAATTCCAATCTTGCAAGTGTGGTGTGATAAGTCATAAATCTAGAATTCATTTAAATTGTGGAAAACATTTGGTTGAGTTTAGAAGTTTTACGATGGCTTAATCTTTTATTAGAATGATTTATTCATTAGAAAATGCATGGAAACTAGAAAAATAAGAAATTTCATCATTGTTGACTGTTTTTTGGTGGACATGTACATGTTAAAGAAGCCACCATCTCCGGGAACTCTTCAATTTTAATTTTTTTTCATTTGCATTCTATTGGGTGAAGCTACCAGGTCGGGTCTATTCAAAACATTAGAAACATAATTAAAATCCAATCTTAATGCTTAATTGAACTTCCTGTTCCTCTCCTTGAATTCAACTTTAGATGTAGGCTAATTCTAGGGTGCTTGGTGCTATCAGGCATCGTAAATCTGCATCGAGATAGGAGTTGTCTCTTATCTCAATGCATAGCATTACTCTAGATGTATTAAGAAATTCTACAAGCAAGTTTAATAATGGGACTCTAAATTTGAACATTCAAGTGTTGAAGTTATTCTCGTGCTTGTAGAGCCAGTCATTTTCAGCATCTATAAGATGATAGATGGTAATGGACTGGCATAGCGTGAACCTTGCTCTGTAGATTTTTTATTTTTTTAAAGAAGAGTAAACTAGAAATTAAGGTTAGTGATACAAGGAGAATGTGACAACTTGTTATAAATGAGCACAGCACTTCTAACCGGTCTTGGTTACCTAATTTGAGGGCGAAAATACATTTTTGCTACTCCTCTTTTAACACCTTTTTGTAGTATGTTTAAAGAGGGGAGACATAAATATATTCACTCTAGAAGGAAGGGAAAGGATACGGTGTTTTCGGTAAAGACTGATTGAGGCACAATAAAGCCCACAAACACCACTCACTATCTCTTTTTTCCCAACCCAATGAACACATCCATCCACGCCTGTTTGTCTGTCTTCCTTCCAGACAGAAGAAAAGATATGGACGCAATATCAGAGGAATTTAGTGAGCAAAGTTATGGGTGAGTGCATATGTTACTCTTACCATTTTGATTTGAAGAGTGACAAGTGAGAGATGGGAAATGTGGTAAAGGAGAAATGAATGGATCACGTGAAACCAAACACATGCAAGGGCTGCAAATCCTGTTGTTAGACGAACGGGACACATCTAATACTGATGTGACAAACTCTGCAACATTGATGCCTTCGAAACGGATTATCAATGCCTGCCAAAGTGATCTTCTTACAGTGGTTTGGTTGTAACCAACAATGGCAGGTCCAATATATACCACCTGGTTAAGTCTAACTCTAAGTGTTAAATTAGATTATCGATTCTAGGTGAATATAATCATACATAATTCAATAATTTCAACCAGTGATGTTTGTTAGTCTTCTTTTTTTTTTTACAGTTTTACAGCTTTTATAAATGGTGTTTGTTATAATTTTAAAATGAAAAAAATAAAAAAGCGTAAAAAGTAAAAATTCGATAAAAAAAATAACTAACAAACATGGCTGGCTAGACTTAATCTACATAATTAGATAGGTAGACAAAAAATGATGAGTGAGACTATGAAATCAGGTTCTGCAATCAGAATGATATGGCATCATAAGAAAATGTTCTTTAACAACTTCAAGATCAGAAATTCTAGCTGGCATGGGAAATCAGCCTGGTTTGCTGTCTGGGGGGCAAAAATGTATTTTCGCCCCACAAGCAGCAAACCAGGCTGATTTTCCCAGGCCAGCTAGAATTTCTCCTTCAAGATATAAAAAAACTTTTGAGACTTCATCATTCTCAATATCACGCCACATCATTCCGATTACAAAAACTTGATTTCCTAGTATTTTTGAAAAAATATATATATCTAACCCTATTAACCAAAATTGTGTTTGCGAACAGTGCCGCGTCCTTGTACAAGGGCGGACCTGCAGAGGGAATTGATGCCCCCTCCCATCAATTTAAAAAGAGAGCTTCTAAATGTCGAGGAAGCCATCGAGGAAATCAGCGAGGGAGAGAGAGAGGGAAGGAGGGGACCGTCCATCCCCATCGGGATGCGTGCCATCATATTTCATGCGCACATCCCGAAGGGGATGGACAGTCCCCTACTTCCCTCTCTCCCTCCCTCGCTGATTTCCTCGCTGGCTTCCTCGACATTTAGAATTCCTGATTTAAAAAAGAAAAAGTATAAACCTAACATAAATTTTTTTTAATATAAACATAAAAATGCAAATATTCTAAAACTTATCAATAAATGACATATTATCTCCTTGGTTGGATGGTTGGTCTTTAAATTTTTTTATTTATTTATTTTTTTTTAAATATGAAGATTTTTATTTAAGATAAGAAGATAAACAAATTACAACTATCCATATATCAAAGAATGCCAAGAGACCATGAAGGTGTCAAAGAACAAGTCTTTAAAGAGATTATAAGCCGAACTCATCTTCCACAACAATTCCCTAATCTCGATAAAGATAGAGTGCTCCGATCTGTTAAGCCCTTAAAAAATCCTCATATTTCTCACTTTCCACACACACCACATGAGCTCATAAGGAACCCTACGCCATAACCACTCCGCGTGCCGGGATGGATTAGCTTAAGACCACAAACTTGGCAAATCCAAAAGGGAACCTTGAAACATCAAACTCAAACAAAATTCTGACAAGAAACTGTTCCAAATAGATTTAGAGAATCTGCAATGAAGCATCAAGTTATCCAGAGTATCGTTATTCTCATTACAAAGCACACAAAGAGTTCTTGTGAGGATTTCTCTCTTCTTCAACCTATCCTTAGTCAGGATCCTCTCATGCAATACTGACCAACAAAATAAATTAATCCGAGGAAGAAGATTTTTCATCCAAATCAGATTATTGTGGGAGGAAATGAAGGGGTTGGAGTGAGTCTCATAATGAGATGCAATCAACATATCAGAAAATTATTTCACCGAGAAACCCTCACCTTTACCCTTCTACACCAAACTGTCAGATCCCTTCGAGAGCATTTGAATATCCAATAGTTGCATTAAATTGACGGCCTCATTTAGCCCCCCATCATTTAGGGTTCTCCGAAAATAAAGATCCTAGGAATCTTTATTGGATAAAAAATTGTTTAACTCTTCCATTTTTCTTGTTGCTAATGGAAAAGAACATTAGAAATAGATCTTTCAGATGTTGATTGCTACACCAATAATCATACCAAAAAGAGATGAGATCATCATTGCCATAGTAAAGCGAGGTGTGAGGGTAGAAGATACTTTCACACCGAGAAATGGACTTCCACATAGAGCACCTATAGGGAGTGTACTTGGTTCTGGTATCCCAGTCCCATTTATTTCGCCCATATTTATCAATGATGAGCGATCTCCATAAAGTACCATATTCTTCTGCAAATCGCCAAAGGCATTTAAAAAGTAATGTTAAATTGAAATGTATTCACTTGGCGAATGCCTAGACCACCTCAGGTTTTAGGACAACAGATTTTATCCAAACCCACTAGATATATCTTTCTCGAAGTTTTAATGGAACCCCAAATGAAATCGAGCATGATTTTTCCCATCTTGGCTACAACTGAAGAATGAACATTGATAAGAGACAGAAGAAACACAGAGATATAGGCTAAAGTGGATTGGACAAGAGCTAGTCTGCCTACTTTCGAGCGAAATTTGCGTTTTCAAGAAGCTGTTCTCGATTCCATCATTTCGATTGGCTCATCCCACACAACTTTACTTTTGAATCTAGCACCCAAAGGCATGCCTAAGTATTTAACTAGAAGTTGACCCGCTGTACAACCAAATAAACACGCCAACTACTGCAGATGAGAAACTTCTCCAATGGAAAAATCACTGATTTGTGAAAATTGATTTTCAAACCTGAAATAACTTCGAACCAAAGCATAATTTTTCTAAGAGCAATAACCTGAGAGGCAGAGGCATCACAAAAAAAGATAGTGTCATCCGCATGCTAAAGAATAAAAATAGGAGGACTACCCTCTGTGATCGAAAATCCTCTTACTAGACCAACATTAACCGCTTTAAGAATAATTTGGGTCAGACCTTCTGCTGCTAAAGTAAATAAAAGAGGAGACAGGGGATCACCCTGACGAAGGCCTTTAGAACTATTGAAAAACCCGTGCAGTTGTCCATTAATCTTTAGAGAGAAATTGAATGTAGATTTGCAAGTGTGAAGTCAGTAGATCCATTTTGAGTCAAACCCCATGCGAGTTATTATCAAATCCAAATAACTCCAAGAAACATAGTCGAAGGCTTTTGAGAAATCTAATTTGATGACAAGCCCTATAACACATTGTTTTTTCCCTATAATCAGTAATTTCATTGGCAATGAAAGGGCTATCAACTACATGTCTTTCACTGACTGCTGCACTTTGAAATGGAATAATTGAGTGAAGAACATTTTTCAATCTATCAACCAACACTTTGGCAATGATCTTATAAGCCCCGTTCAAAATATTAATAGGTCTGAAGTTATTGACAGTCCGCACACCGACATATTTAGAAATAAGCGAGATGATAGTGTTGTTCAACCGCCAATCTAGAAAATGCCTAGTATTAAAATCTTCAATAACTTAAAGAAAATCAACTTTGATTACCTCCCACATTTTCAAATAGAACTCCATGGAGAAACCATCAAAACTTGGAAAATTTTCTGATTTGAGCTCTTGCATTGCCCCTCTAATTTCTGTCTCTGAAAAGTTCTCTACCAAGGAGGTAGCCACTGACTGGGAGATAGACTGAAACGTAATTCCTAGTGAGAGACCAAGATTTCTTTGACATAGGGATCATAAAAGTTCGCTATATTGGTATTAATTAATTAACTAAAGAAAGGAGGAGGAACATTTTAGATATCAGATGCTTGACATCAATGCTGTAACCACATCGAATAAATTCTCTAAATCTAAATAGCTTTCTAGTTTCCGAGACCGACTAATATTATACACATTCACCGTGGGCAAACTCCATACAATAATGCAAATTTCACCCACAATGTTCTACGACTCTGTATCAGCTCATCTACAATCTTATATGTTCGCTGTTTCAAGCAAAGGATTGTGATTTTGTTTTTCGAGTTAATTTTAGTTTTCTAATTTTAAGAAATATTTCGGTGTTTAAAGAAAAAATGTAAAATTTTTGATGATAAATGAAATATATAATTAATTTTGTGAGTATATTAAATATGCGAAAAAATAATATTTAAGTAAATAAATGTATTAAACACAATAAATATACTAAAATACCTATAATTACAAAATCAATGGGTAGTTTAAAATATCAATATATAAGTAAAAGACGTGATTATTAGGAAAATAGGGGTAATTTCAAAAATAAATAAATAATCAGAATGAATGATAAAAAAAAACTCGAAGTTTATGAAAAAAATCCTCAATTTTAGTAACTGATTTTGTATTTTAATGAAAAACCCCAAAATTTAGGAAAAAAACATCGAAAATTTCGAAAAAAACCTTCAAAAAATGTAAATTTTTTTCATTCACCCTTTTTTTTTCGTTTCATTTTTTTTTCTTTTCGTAATTTAAAAAAAAAACGAAAATTTCGGCGAAATCACAATCCTTGGTTTCAAGGATTGATAAAACCAATTAAATTTTCTATGTTCGCTCCACCAAACAGTTTTACATATTTTCACAAAACAAAGTGATATCTGTTTCACCATAAAAAAATATAGTGCTACAAGTGATATTATTCACGGTGATCCAATTTATTGTATCACTTTAATTGTATAACTGTTTAATTTTTTTTTTTTTTTTTACTGAATTTAGTTTTGACTTGAAATCGTTCGGTGAACTGTTTCAGGGATTGTTACAAAAATATCAATTTGATAGAGTGGATATATAATTGGGCATAACAAATTAAGCATAATAATGATGTTATTCTTATCCTAAAGTGCTCCAAATTTCCAAGTCTAGAAATCATCATTCCATGGTTTGGTTTGTCAAGTCTTTGAGCTAAATTTCTACACAATTGTACCTCCTACTTGATAATGAGGTTTGCCCAAACTTGTGACTTGATGGAACTTCTCTTGGCCAAAAAATAATCAAGTTGTCGATAATACTTTGATTTACGTAGGAGTCTCATCACCTTATAATTGTGTTAACAATTTGGAAACCTCTCCAAATCAGCATCTAATTTAGTCGCCATCACAAGTATTGCCAATTTGATCCACAGATTCCCACATTTAAAATGAGATGCATTGTTGCTAATAAATCAATTCCAATCTTGCAAGTGTGGTGTGATAAGTCATAAATCTAGAATTCATTTAAATTGTGGAAAACATTTGGTTGAGTTTAGAAGTTTTACGATGGCTTAATCTTTTATTAGAATGATTTATTCATTAGAAAATGCATGGAAACTAGAAAAATAAGAAATTTCATCATTGTTGACTGTTCTTTCATTGTTGCTGAGTGATGTGTTCTGGTGGTTTGTGCTGCGGTATGATTTGTTTGCGTGGATGCGGTTTAGAGATCCCGCGGTTGCGTGGATGCGGTGTTGTGGGTGTATGCGGGTTGTTTCGGCAGTCTTGGGTACACTATGGTTTTATTCTATTCCTGACTGGTCCTTAGTTTTTTTGTTCTTTCTTTTCAGGATATTTGCTTTAAAATTTGTTTTAAAATTTGATTTTTGACTAAATGCGGGTAACGTCGTAATGTACCCCCGCAACGTTTGTAAGTTTTATGGATATTTAATAAAGGTCTGGCATTCCATAGTTGCTCCTCCCCACTGGAGGTTAATTTAAAAAAAAAAAAGCCACCGTCTCTAGGAGCTCTTCAATTTTAATTTTTTTTCATTTGCATTCTATTGGGTGAAGCTACCAGGTCGGGTCTATTCAAAACATTAGAAACATAATTAAAATCCAATCTTAATGCTTAATTGCACTTCCTGTTCCTCTCCTTGAATTCAACCTTAGATGTAGGCTAATTCTAGGGTGCCTGGTGCTATCAGGCATCGTAGATCTGCATCGAGATTGGAGTTATCTCTTATCTCAATGCAAATCTACGGTGCCTGGTAGCACCAGGCACCGTAGCATTACTCTAGATGTATTAAGAAATTTTACAAGCAAGTTTAATAATGGGAGTCTAAATTTGAACATTCAAGTGTTGAAGTTATTCTCGTGTTTGTAGAGCCGGTCATTTTCAGCATCTCTAAGATGATAGATGGTAATGGACTGACATAGCGCAAACCTTGCTCTGTAGATTTTTTTTTTTTTTTGAAGAAGAGTAAATTAGAAATTAAGGCTAGTGATACAAGGAGAATGTGACAACGTGTTATAAATGAGCACAACACTTCTAGCCGGCCTTGATTTTCCAGCTTGAGGGCGAAAATACATTTTTACTCTCCCCTCTTTTAACAACTTTTTGTAGTGTGTTTAAAGTGGGAAACAAAAATGTATTCAATCTAGAAGGAAGGGCAAGGATACGGTGTTTTCGGTAAAGACTGATTGAGGCACAATAAAAACACCTCTCACTGTCTCTTTTTCCCAACCCAATGAACACATCCATCCACGTCTGCTTGTCTGTCTTCCTTCCAGAGAGAAGAAAAGATATGGACGCAACTTCAGAGGAATTTAGTGAGCAAAGTTATGGGTGAGTGCATATGTTACTCTTACCATTTTGATTTGAAGAGTGACAAGTGAGAGATGTGAAATGTGGTAAAGGAGAAATGAATGGATCACGTGAAACCAAACACATGCAGGGGCTGCAAAATCTGTTGTTGACGAAAGTACGAGACGAAGGGGACACATCTAATACTGATGTGACAGACTCTCTGCAACAGTGATGCCTTCGAAACGGATTATCAATGCCTGCCAAAGTGATCTTCTTACAGTGGTTTGGTTGTAACCAATAATGGCAGGCCCAATATATACCACCTGGTTAAGTCTAACTCTACGGAACAATTCTACACGGCCCGCTCTTGTGGTCTGCTTGTGATTCGGACCCTCTCAGACACGTGTCATAGGGAGGGTGTTTGATACGTGAATCCAACACCTCGGCTCTCGCAAGAAGCTCTTAAGTTCTTTGATACTCTTTCCTCCTCTTTGGCAAGCTCCATGTCCTGCTCCTCCTGTGCAACAATTAAAATCCTGATCTGGGGTGACATGAAAATGATCCAAATCCTTGCAAAGATGAAGGTCAAACAGATATCAAAACCACTACATTACAACCATGAAACTATGAAATCTCAAAGGGGGTCATACAATTCTGTCAAAGTTCTGCTTAGATCAAACAAAATCTCAAATACCCAATTGAAATTGAACCAAGTAATCGATGAATTCAAATCAAAACGAGCTAAAAAAAATTCAGTTTTGAACCCAAATGAACAATTTTTGTCAAATCAACAAAACCCCATCATAAAAAACACTCAAAAATCCAAACAAAGCATATGAAATCAATCAAATAAGCAAAGAAGGTCCACTAACCATGATATTGGCATCTCCGAAGGAGACCCTCCAGGACTTTGAGACGGGTGACATCATCATCAACAGCAAGAACTCGCATCCCCACAGGGAAGTTGTCCCTCTTTGATTCATCATCACCAGTAGTTCTTCAAACTTCCTCCACAGTCATTTTCAGCCAATAATCTCCAAAACCCATAAAGAAAACAACCCAAAGAGCTAAAAAAACCTTGCAAGTGTACAACTTTACAACACCCCAAACCCAATCAAGCCCAGAGAACCAGAGAAGATAAGTATAATAGAGACAGACAGATAGAGAACAGGAACAAGAACAAAACAAAAGCTTTTAAAGACGAATCGCCTTCGTAGAGGAGGAGGAGGCTCTGAGGTTTGAGGGTCGATCCTTCGTAGAGGAGGAGGAGGAGGAGGAGGCTCTGAGGTCTGAGGAGTCCTTCGTAGAGGAGGAGGCTCTGAGGTCTGAGGAGTCCTTCACGTGCCAAACACCCTCCCTATGGCACGTGCCTGGGAGGGTCCGGACCACGGGCGGGCCACAAGGGCGGGCCGTGTAGAATTGTTCAACTCTAAGTGTTAAATTAGATTATCGATTCTAGGTGAATATAATCATACATTGATTCAATAATTTCAACCAGTGATGTTTGTTAGTAATTTTTTTTTTTTGTTAAATTTTGGTTTTTTTTTTTTTACACTTTTACAGCTTTTATAAATGGTGTTTGTGATAATATTTTAAAATAAAAAATAAAAAGTGTAAAAAGTAAAAATTCGACAAAAAATAACTAACAAACATGGCTGGCTAGACTTAATCTACATAATTAGATAGGTAGACAAAAAATGATGAATGAGACTATGAAATCAGGTTCTCCAATCAGAATGATATGGCATCATCAGAAAATGTTCTTTAACAACTTCAAGATCAGAAATTCTAGCTGGCCTGGGAAATCAGCCTGGTTTGCTGTCTGGGGGGCAAAAATGTATTTTTGCCCCCCAAGCAGCAAATCAGGCTGGTTTACCCAGGCCAGCTAGAATTTCTCCAAGATATAAAAAAACTTTTGAGACTTCATCATTCTCAATATCCCGCCACATCATTCTGATTACAAAAACTTAATTTCCTAGTATTTTTGAAAAAATATATATACCTAACCCTGTTAACAAAAATTGTGTTTGCGAACAGTGTCGCGTCCTTGTACAAGGGCGCGGAACTGCAGAGGGAATTGATGCCCCCTCCCATCAATTTAAAAAAGAAAAAGTATAAACCTAACATAATTTTTTTTAAATATAAACATAAAAATGCAAATATTATAAAACTTATCAATAAAGGACATATTATCTCCTTGGTTCGATGGTTGGTCTTTAAAACTTACTTTTTTTTTGTTTGTTTGTTAAAATATGAAGATTTTTATTTAAGATAAGAAGATAAACAAATTACAACCATCCATATATCAAAGAATGTCAAGAGACCATAAAGGTGTCAAAGAACAAGTCTTTAAAGAGATTACAAGTCGAACTCATCTTTCACAACAATTCCCTAATCTCGATAAAGATAGAGTGCTCCAATCTGTTAAGCCCTTTAAAAATCCTCATATTTCTCACTTTCCACACACACCACATGAGCTCATAAGGAACCCTAAGCCATAACCACTCCGCGTGCCGGGATGGATTAGCTTAAGATCACCAACTTAGCAAATCCAAAAGGGAACCTTGAAACATCAGACTCAAACAAAATTCTGACAAGAAACTGTTCCAAATAGATTTAGAGAATCTGCAATGAAGCATCAAGTTATCCAGAGTATCGTTATTCTCATTACAAAGCACACAAAGAGTTCATGTGAGGATTTCTCTCTTCTTCAACCTGTCCTTAGTCATGATCATCTCATGCAATACTGACCAACAAAAGAAATTAATTCGAGGAAGAAGATTTTTCATCAAAATCAGATTCTTGTGGGAGGAAATGAAGGGGTTGGAGTGAGTCTCATAATGAGATGCAATCAACATATCAGAAAATTCTTTCACCAAGAAACCCACACCTTTACCCTTCTACACCAAACTGTCAGATCCCTTCGAGAGCATCTGAATATCCAATAGTTGCATTAAATTGGCGGCCTCATTTAGGATTATCTGAAAATAAAGATCCTAGGAATCTTTACTGGATAAAAAATTGTTAACTCTTCCATTTTTCTTGTTGCTAATGGAAAAGAACATTGGAAACAGATCTTTCAGAGGTTGATTGCTACACCAATAATCATGCCAAAAAGAGATGAGATCACCATTGCCACAGTAAAGCGAGGTGTGAGGGTAGAAGATACTTTCACATCGAGAAATGGACTTCCACATAGAGCACCTATAGGGAGTGTACTTGGTTCTGGTATCCCAGTCCCATTTATTTCGCACATATTTATCAATGATGAGCGATCTCCATAAAGTACCATATTCTTCTGCAAATCGCCAAACCCATTTAAAAAGTAATGCTAAATTGAATGTATTCACTTGGCGAATGCCTAGACCACCTCAGGTTTTAGGACAACAGATTTTATCCAAACCCACTAGATACATCTTTCTTGAAGTTTTAATGGAACCCCAAATGAAATCGAGCGTGATTTTTTCCATCTTGGCTACAACTGAAGAATGAACATTGATAAGAGACAGAAGAAACACAGAGATATAGGCTAAAATGGATTGGACAAGAGCTAGTCTGTCTACTTTCGAGGGAAATTTGCGTTTTCAAGAAGCTATTCTCGATTCCATTCTTTTTCGATTGACTCATCCCACACAACTTTACTTTTGAATCTAGCACCCAAAGGCATGCCTAAGTACTTAACTAGAAGTTGACCCGCTGTACAACCAAATAAACACGCCAACTATTGCAGATGAGAAACTTCTATAATGGGAAAACCACTGATTTATGAAAGTTGATTTTCAAACCTGAAATAACTTCGAACCAAAGCATAATTATTTTAAGAGCAATAACCTGAGAGGCAGAGGCATCACAAAAAAAGATAGTGTCATCTGCATGCTAAAGAATAGAAATAGGAGGACTACCCTCTGCAATCGAAAATCCTCTTACTAGACCAACATTAACCGCTTTAAGAATAATTTGGGTTAGACCTTCTACTGCTAAAGTAAATAGGAGAAAAGACCGGGGATCGCCCTGACGAAGGCCTTTAGAGCTATTGAAAAACCCGTGCAGTTGTCCATTAATCTTCAGAGAGAAATTGAATGTAGATCTGCAAGTGTAAAGCCAATAGATCCATTTTGAGTCAAACCCCGTGCGAGTCATTATCAAATCCTAATAACTCCAAGAAACATAGTCGAAGGCTTTTGAGAAATCTAATTTGATGACAAGCCCTATAACACCTTGTTTTTTCCTATAATCAGTAATTTCATTGGCAATGAAAGGGCTATCAACTACATGTCTTTCACTGACTGCTGCACTTTGAAATGGATAAATAATTGAGTGAAGAACATTTTTCAATCTATCAGCCAACACTTTGGCAATGATCTTATAAGCCCCATTCAAAATGCTAATAGGTCTGAAGTTCTTGACAGTTCGCACACCGACACATTTAGAAATAAGCGAGATGATAGTGTTGTTCAACCGCCAATCCAGAAAATGCCTAGTATTAAAATCTTCAATAACTTAAAGAAAATCAATTTTGATTACCTCCCACATTTTCAAATAGAACTCCATGGAGAAACCATCAAAACTTGGAAAAATTTCTGATTTGAGCTCTTGCATTGCCCCTCTAATTTATGTCTCTGAAAAGTTCTCTACCAAGGAGGTAGCCACTGGCAGGGAGATAGACTGAAACGTAATCCCCGAGAAGAAAGGTCGCCACTCTTCCTTTTCGCTGAATAACTCCTTGTAGTGAGAGACCAAGATTTCTTTGATGTTGGCTTCATCTACTACCATCTCATGATCCATGCTAAGAGCTTCAATAGAGTTAAACAGTCTACGTTTGTTGGCCAAGTTATTAAAGAATTTGATCCATATGACAAACCCAGTTGACTCCGGACCTAATCCTCCAAAACTCCTCAGCTCTTTTGGTTAACTTTATCCACTCCTGATGTAGTTGCACTCTACGAGACCTCTCCTCAGCAGTCACGTCTTGGATATCTTCCTCAGCATCAATGTTAGCAATCAAAGCATAAATATTTTGAATGCATAAATTGGTCTTACCCCAAACTTTAGTCCTCAAACTTTTAAGGTTGCATCTGATTGCTTTAAGTTTCCACCATAAGCAATAGCCAGGGTGACCATAGATCACTGAGCCGTGCCACCATGATTTCATCTCATTTTTCAGGGTAGGGTGATCAAACCAACCGTTATCAAAGGAAAAGAGGCGAGTGCTGCCACCAATAGAAGAGTTCGCTAGCATAATCGCGTGGTGGTCAGAACCTATCGCTCCCTTGAGCCATTCAATTTTATTACCAACTTATCAATTCAATCCACAGAAGCCAAGAACCGATCAAGCCGACAAAGAATAAGGTGCTCCATTCGATTTGACCACGTGAACTAAAATCGGCGAGCTATACGTCATTAATGAACTGATTGAATTTCTCCATGCTCATGGACCTCTTTTCGCAACCTTTTTTTTCATTCATGTGACGAACAACATTGAAGTTTCCTGCTAACACCCATGGAAATTGCACCCAGCCAGCAATATCATATAGTTCTTCCCAGAAGTGATCTCTTAGAGAATGATCACACGGTCCATGAATATTAGACCCTGACAAAAAAGAGTCGTCTAAAATCATTTGAAACTGAATGGAAAGGGAAAAACCCCCTTTCAACACTTCCCTCATCTGCAAAAGATTAACATCCCAAATAGCTAGAAGACCTCTTGAACTGCCAATGGATTCCACCACAACCCAATCAAAAGAACTGTCACCCCACAATTTCCTTATAAATTCTCTAGAGCATCTCTCCAATTTTGATTCATGAATGAAAACAAGATCTTGACGATTATCTGAAATTAATATTCAGCAACCCCTTTGCCTCTCAGAATTCTCGAGTCCCCTACAGTTCTACGACATAATTTTTAGGTTCATAAAGGACCTTCGACCCCGAGGTTGCTGCATTTGTCCCTAGCTCTGTCAGATGCTAAACTCAGCACTGCAACTTGAACTATACCCAAAGCCCTTTCTTCTTCCTGACATTGCACCCAGCCAGCAATGTCATATAGTTCTTCCAAGAAGTGCTCTCTTAGAGAAGGATCACACGGTCCATAAATATTAGACCCTGACAAAAAAGAGTCGCCTAAAATCATTTGGAACTGAATGGAAAGGGAAAAAAAAAAACCCTTTCAACACTTCCCTCATCTGCAAAATATTAACATCCCAAATAGCTAGAAGACCTCTTGAACTGCCAATGGATTCCACCATAGCCCAATCAAAAGAACTGTCACCCCACAACTTCCTTATAAATTCTCTAGAGCATCTCTCCAATTTTGATTCCTGAATGAAAACAAGATCTGGATGATTATCTGAAATTAATATTCGGCAACCCCTTTGCCTCTCAGAATTCTCGAGTCCCCTACAGTTCCATGACCGAATTTTGAGGTTCATGAAGGACCTTCGACCCCAAGGTTGGTGCACTTGTCCCTAGCTCTGTCAAATGTTGAAGTCTGCGCTGCAGCTTGAACTATACCCAAGGCCCTTTCTTCTTCCTGACTAAGGTCCACTCCCACTGCCAAGGCAATTTCTTTGAAAGTCGATCGTCATATGTCTCTTTTAAAGCCAAACGACAATCAGAAACAGAGAGCTCTGCTCTGTCATTGACCCTAGAACCAACTCCAGAATACTGCCTATAAACTTATTCGCCAGGAAGAACTCCACCTAAATGGTTAGTCCAAGTGACCTCGAAACCTGGGGGAGCGCCTACATGGTTTGGTGTGGACGAGCAACTCTCCAAATGCGAGGCACATTGTTCTAATGGCAAACCATAGGCTTCAACACACGAATCTGTTCGTGGCTCAAAATCTAGAATGTAAGCAAGAGACACCGAACACTCTTTGGTGTGGTTGGAAGACTCAGTTTTTCCTGCCCAACAGGGGCGCTATAACCCTTTAGGCCCACCCGTCCGACTTTGTTGGAAGATACTGGTTTAGTGGATATTTATTTAAGCATGAACCTGGATCTGGTTGAAAAAATCGAAAAATTAGCCCATTTGTTGGGTCTGTCATGCTGGGTTTTTTTAGTCGATTTGCGATCCCTGTTGGCTTATATGGATATCTTGGTCAGTAAAGGGTCCAGGTTGAAGACATCTTTCCCCACAGCTTCTAAAACCTTCCAATAATTATCAGAAACCTATAGTTTCGTAGGTTGCGCAAGATTACGCTTCAAATTGGACAAGGGCCCCTGGCAAGGCGAAAGTCCAACAATACCCTTATCTTTATCCTGCTGAGTTGGGCGAGCTAATTCCGAGACCAGTTTACCCATTGAGCCAGATAGATAAACGGGGGAATTAGGAAGCACTGGATCTTGCAAGGGAAATTGAACACTCAATGCCGAAAATCTAGTCGAAGGCTTATGCTGCTTCTCGTCGGGGAACACCTGTGGAGAATTGGCAAATACCAAGAAAGCTTTGTGACCACCCGAAAGAACAACAAGCGACCATTGAATCACCGAATCAAGCAACTGTATCACTGATTTCGTACCGTTCTCTCCTGCAATTGGAGTTGCATGAAGATGATGGCTTCCCCAAAGTCAAGTCAAGAAATCAATAGGAAAATCAAGATGGATATAGGCTGCGGTAACTGGGCCCTTACTGGCACCCGAAGAATATCTAACACCTAAGAGATTGGTGGTCAACACCTCGACAAAGGTTTTATTGCTTCGAAGGAAGACATCACTGGGCACTTGCAGAAAAGAGCCCCCATCTCGGCTAACTTGTTGCTTGGGATCTGGTTGAGGCACCTTCTTTTGAACTTTTTCCTTTAGAGCCTGAGCGAGTTGTTTTCAGCCCTTCCCTTCTATATCAGTAGCACCCTCAGAGTTTTAGACCCTGACCCCCAACCTACCATAATAGAAAGAAATATTCCTCCTTTATTGGCATCTTTTACCATCATAACTCATCTATTTTTTTTATCTTCCAATTAGCTGAGAAGGCGTTAGAACCTAATTCCACAGCTTTCTTAAGGTGACATCTTATCCAATATCCCATTTTCAGCTCTACAAAAACTTTGATTCTAACCCTCGAACTCGATTCAAACAATAACAAACCTCTTCTGGACCTTCGAACCCCGAATTTTTCTTTTCCATCAATTTTTAACAAAAGCAAATTTTCGCCTTCTAACCCCATCTTTTCACATTTTTAAACACACTTGGAACAACAAGCATCATGGAAAGAAATTGATGAGACAAGATTAAAAAAATTTAAAATAGAACAGTGTTACCCGTAGTTGGAAACGTCTCCAGCTGCGATGAGGCCGCTTGACTCCGGCCAAGAAATCAGTCCTGCATAATGGTAACTCCAGACGAAGAAGACCTCGCTCACACTGAGAATACCTTTCTCACCCTGTGAAGATGAAGAAGACATCTCTCACCATCTCAGTGAAAAATACCTATATGTGTGCAGAGGACCCATCTATGAAGAAAACCCCTGTGAAGGTGAACCCTCTGTGAAGAAGACCTCGCTCAAGAATCGTTCACCTCGCTCACCCCACTGTGAATAATCGCTCACCTCTGTGAAGAACCCCTCTGTGAAGAAATCCCTCTATGAAGAAACCCCTCTCCTCTGTGAGGAAACCCTTCTGTGAAGAAACCTTGTGAAGAATCGTTCACCCCGCTATGAAGAAATCGCTCACCCCGCTGTGAAGCCCCCTTTTATCTCTTTCTTCTACTCTCAGAGCTCTGGCTGCTTGACTTCGAACGCATCAATCACCCAATCAACCAATCAATTAAGTCTGTCCTGTCGCTTCACTCTGTCTTTCTTTTCAACGAAAATCGCCGCCATTGGAGCTTCAAAGAGAGAGCCAAGTCTGCCTTTAAAGCGTCAAATAGATAGCCAAGTCTGCCATTAGCGTCCAATGAAACTCTATAACTATTAACTCAAGTTCAATCCAAGGTAATAATTTTTTAATATATATAAATAGAGAATTTTTTTAGTCTTTATAATTGTTATCATCCCTGAATTTTATTTTTCATAAGATATTTTCACGCAATTATATGAATGCACGAAAAAGAAACAAAATTTATAGTTTAGTATAGACTTGTTTGTTCACAAGTAGTATGAAATCCAAATGAAAAACAACCTTATAAAATAAAACTCATCAAAATTATGTAGTTAAAATCTAAGATAACAAACTATAGAACTCAACGAAATTATATATCACTATTCAACTTATAAAATTTAGGGATTGGATTGGCTTGTAAAATCCCCCCACGCTCCCATTGTTTTTTAATAAACTTGTAAATAGGATCTTATTATGTTCGCACATTTCAAATTTTTTCAGATTAAACTTACATACTAATCTTAATTATTTTACAATTTTAATCATGTATTCCAATTATTAGGTTGTTTGTCTTTGTAATTTGTCAACAACTTTACCATAATTGGGCATAAATTGTCATACACGATTCAATTTAATATATACAATGTACTTTTATAACTGTACATATAAATGCATTCAGTAACGGAGCCAAGAATTTTGTTAAAGAGGGGCGAAATGATGAATCTAGTTAATTAATGCTAATATAATAATTAATTACTTTATCATAAATTTTTTAAAATTTAAGCAATACATAAATAACTATACAAAATACCAAATGCTAAACAAAACTACATCTAATCTACGTTGAAGAAAATGGATTCAACAAACTGCTAGGAGCATAAAAGATAATTTATGGGGGACAAATCAAATTGGTAAATAAATCTAGAGGCAAAAATTAATTTCAAAAGTAAAATTATACGTTTTCAAATAAATTTGGGTTATTTGCGATTTGTCCCCTATACAAAATAATTAATTAGAGGTTATTCTCAACATTAATCACAATTGTAGTCTTCATCAGAATTAACAGTCAACGTGCATCCACTGTAAAAAAGCTCATGTTGATTACCAAAATACTCTTCGAACAATAACCCACAAATAAACTTCGAGATACAAACATATATCAAGAGAAAAAATTAATGGGTCGAAATTTTCATTATCTCCAGAAAAATCCTATGAATAAAATACATAACTAGAACTCGATATCTTAATTCATCTCGGGAAAATACTTTAAAAAATTTCTTCTTCCTCAAAGCAAACAAGAGAAGTTGGGTTGCTGGTTGTTGGTGGCTGGTGGCGATGATGGAAAAGAGAAATAAATCAAGCAGAGAGAGAGAAGGGAAGAAAAGAGGGGGCGGGGCGGTTGTCGGTTTCACATTAAATTGAGAGGGCACGCAGAAAAGAAGAAAGAGGCAGGGCGAGGTCGTCAGTGTCGCAAAAAACTAAGCGGGAGAGGAATGGGTGGGGCGGGATGGCATCGTCAATGTCACAGGGTGGACAAATCGCAATTAACAATTTTTTTAAAAGTCAGTGGGCTAGATCCGCCCCTGAATGCACTAGATTAAGTTCACGAACAACACAATTAAAATTATATAAAGTGTTTACTTGTTGATGTTATAGAAAATAGTTGTTAAATTATCAGTCTAGAGCAAAGATTGTTGTTTTGTTTTTCGAAGTAATCTCGGTCTCATAATTTTATGAATTATTTTGTAATATATGAAAAAAAAAATATCGAATGTATGTCAAACATTTATAAATATATGGACAAGTAAGGTACAAGTAAATTAACCTAATAAATACATTAAATACATAAAAGGAAGCCTAAATACTTAAGTATCCTGCAAATATAATTTGCTTCATATTTACTGGATTTTACACGAAAATATCAAAATCTACAAAAAAATTATGATTGAAAAAATGTAATTTGATTCTAAGTTTTTTGGGTTTTACACGAAAATGTCAAAATTAAAAAAAAAAAAAAATATATATATATATATATATATACACACAAAATATCCCATTGAAATAACTTACTTTTTCCGCACTTTAAATTTTGTAAGCCGAAAATATATATATATATATATATATATATATATATATATTTCACGAAATTTAGTAAAATTTCGCAAACTTACAATCCTTATTCGAGAGTAGAAAAATAGCTTCGCTACTAATAACTCCTATTGTCGATCAACAGTCTCTTACTATTTTGCCCATTCTTTGACTAAAATCCTAGCCCCAACACTGTCCGTGTGTCTTTAAATACTTTGGGTTTCCAAAATTGCCCTCACCCAAATTACAAAACCCTAACCCTTCTCTGCAACAAAAACCAGACCGTCTTCTTCATCACACATTTCGCTAGATGAAGACGTTTTTGGACACGCTGAGTTGAAGACGAAGACGAGTGAGCAAATTATCTCGAAACCTAACACGCGCGCACAGACAATCCATGGCGTTGCAGTGGATAATCTTGGGTTACACGGTGGTAGAGGCGTTTGTTGGTCTTCTACTGACCATTCCAATTCCAAGGGCCATCAAAAACCGAATCTTTCCATGATAAGAAACCCCAACCCATACATCTCTCTGAATGCTCATCATCATCATCATCATCAAAGCCCATTCCCGAGATTTTCGGGGTCGGCTACATGAATTTTGGTTCTCCAAGCAATGCGATCTTCCCACATTTCCTCACCTAATCCAAGCTCAATGATATCTTCATTCACCGTCTTCATCCAAGTTTTCAACGGTCGTCCCCTCCGTCTACACCCTCCATTAACTTGCCAATCTAAACATTTTCTAATTGGCGCCGTGCTCGGTCTCCTCCGCACATGACCAAACCAAATTAAACGTCTTTCTCTAATTTTTTCCTCTATGGGCGCTACACCTAAGTATCTCCTAATTCTTTCATTTCTAATCTTATCCTTACGAGTTTTACCACACATCCACCTTAACATACGCATTTCTGCTACTGCCATCCTATGCGTATGTTGTCCCGTAGTAGCCCAACATTCTGAACCATATAGCATGGCTGGTCGAACAATTGTCTTATAGCATTTCCCTTTTAGCCTTGCAGGCATCCTTCTATCGCACAATACTCCTGACGCCATTCGCCATTTCAACCAACCAGCTTTAATCCTGTGGTCTACATCTGCTCCAATAGCCCCATTCTTTTGAATTATAGACCCTAGATATCGAAAAGCCTCACACTCTGGGACCTCGACACCTTCGATCTCAATTGCATGACTTCTCCCTCTTGGTTCACACCCAAAGTTGCACACTAGATACTCCGTCTTCGAACGGCTAATTCTAAAACCTTTACTCTCTAAAGCCTCCTGCCACTTAACTAATTTCTGACCTAAACCTGCACTAGTCTCATCCATTAAGACAATATCATCTGCAAATAACATGCACCAAGGTACATCTTCTTGCAGATGTCTCGTCAACTCATCCATGACTAAAGCAAAGAGATATGGACTTAACGCCGACCCTTGATGTAGTCCTACTGTCACTGGAAATTCACTAGACATCCCACCTACTGAGCGAACACTTGTTACAACCCCTTCATACATATCCTTACATCTCTCTGAATGCTATTTACATTTAAAACCAGCTCTTCCATATTTAGTTATAATTAACCCCTAACATAATCTATTTTAGGTTCACAATTATATGTAAATTATAAATAGGTCTTTAAATTTAACTTGTAATCCCATTTTACCATCCACATTCTATACGTTTTACAATTAAAACTAACGCTTCATAAACATTGATTAATTATACCTAAACTTCTAAAATAATTTACTGAAGCCCTCAATTATTTATAAACTATAACAATGCGCTGATGTCAAATTTTTAGATTTTCCATTTTGCCCTTTACATTCTATACTTTTTACAATCAAAATCAACATACTCTTAAACAATAATTAATTATACCTAAACCCTTACATAATTTATTTGAAGCCCTCAATTATCTATAAAGTATAAATAAACCCTTACAAATGCGAGGATGTAATATTAGATTACAATATTTTTTATGATTATTTTGCTTAGAAATTTTTAGTCAAATCTCCTAAAATTTTAATTTTACTTATTATTGAAGTTATAAAATAAATTAAAAAAAAAATATTGAATATTGCATGTAGAGCTCGTTCACACCCTAGTTTAGACTAATAATAATAATAACAAAATCTTAGCTAAATTTGCCATTAGTTAATTAAAATATAATTAAAAAATACTGAATATATGCGCTCGTCAACTCCCTAGTATAAAATAAAGAATAATGAATTTAAAATAAGTGGCAGGTCCGTTTACGTCGGTTTTAGCACCGTTGCATTATTTGGTTTGATTTTTAGGTAACTAGATTCAAAATAAGTTCGATTACGTCGCACACGCACTAGAGTGCGAATGCAGTCTACATGCATGTATATTCAATATTTTTTTATTTTATACTAAAAATTCAATAGTAAAATTTAAATTTTAGGATATTTGACTAAAGACTTTTAATTTAACTAATTAAAAATGTTGAAGAATATTATGGAGCAAAATATTATACTTTCATTATTATAATGGGTCTATTTATAGTTTATACACAATTAAGGGATTTCAAATAAATTATACTAAGGACTTAGATATAATTAATCAAGGTTTAATATAAACTGATTTTTATTCTAAAAAAGTATAAAATGTGAAGAGCAAAATGAAAAATTCAAAGGATAGATATAACGGTCTATTTATATAATCAATTATTGTTTGAGAATGCTGATTTTAATTATAAAATAATTAAACTAAAAGTTAAATATAATGATCCGTTTATATTTATTTAAAATTCTCTAATTATTTATAAACTATACGTAAGCCTTAAAAGTACCCATAGTATGTTTTTTACAATTAAACAATTATGCATATGCAAAACCAAAGTTTCACCTATCTAGTAACCAACGCCTGTTTCACCCATTGGATGAGGATAATCTCGCTACATACAGTTCAACAAGGCTGGCAATGGACCGCGTCAGGCTGGTTTCGGACCGAACCATGTTGATTGGTGGGCCAGATAATCCAAACCCGAACTCAACCCATTTAATTATCAAGCCTCTCTACAAACCCATAACCCGTTTATGTGAAACTATATATTATTTTATTTTAATAAATAACATAACCAGTGAATTTTGCTTCTCATTGTTGCAAGAGAAATATCAAATCAGAATTCTTTTGCTTCAATAGCTATTATAGATTTATATATGATTTGTTCAAGTTCAAATCATTTCGTAATTTTCAAAACCAAAGGAGAAATAATATATATTCTTATAAACTTTGTTGCTCATGACTCAATACTGGTTACACTGGCTCAACCTGAACCGGACCCTTTAATAACTTAAAGGACTTGATAGGCTCACCCGAAATGACCCAAAATCCGTGAAGCATCAACACCAACATGTTTATAACGGGCGGGCTTTGGGTCAGGTTGGCAGGCTCGGGGCAAATTGCCAGCCCTAGGTTCAACTACAATAAATTGAGTAGGCAAAGTCATTATTCATCCCCTGAAAATCATCAAGGTACAAGATTTGCAGAACTCTGCATGTGAACAAAAGTTTAACAACGCACGTGGTGAGATGATTTTTTTTACAGGTCATGGTACTCAGCGACACACACACACGAAACAAGTAAATTTTGCATCCTCGCAAAGATTAAACCCACAAAAACAAACAAGGTTGGTGTGGTTGAAGATGGTGCAGCAAAGGACGTGAAGGAAAGCTTCAAATTTGGAGAGACTAAAATCTAGTGTAATCTCTAAAATCCCCTCCCAAGAAATCCAGTTCTGATTATGTATGTCACTGCAAAATCCCCTCCCAAGAAATCCAATCCAGTCCAACGGCCCCTGGCTTCCATCTCACACCATGTATGTCACTGCAAAGTGAAGGCCTGTTGAGCAACACAGATACAAGCTTCAAGTAGGGTCCAAATTTTTTGGGCGAGTTTTACTCGTAATTCGCACACTAAATCGAGCACAAATGACACAAATTGGTAGTACTGTATCCATCAGCTCTCTGCTGAATTCAAAATACAAATGAATTCAATTCACGGTACACCTTTCTCCGAGAAATAGCTCCCCAAGACATTTTCGTTGGGTATGGAATTTTAAATTGGGATCAAATTCAAATACATTCCTTTGGCTCCGGGTTTAATAGACATGAAATTCAATTACATCATATATTGGCTCCCAGACATTATTTTGGCAAGAACTTGGATGAATCTACAAGCTAAACACAATTGGACTGGCGGCAGAGTGGTGATATTTAATAACATCAAAATCAGCCAAACACCTGGCGCATTCACAAGGTTGAACTGGATACATTAGATGTTGGATGGGAAGGGAATTTAGATTTGGACCGAAACATTAATTAGTAAGGTTTAGATCGATGCAAGAAGCCATATGTCAGCACAATACTAAAGCTTTTCGAATATCAATAGCAATAACAAGGAAAACAACAAATACACACACATATATATATATATAAACCTTTACAAGACTGGGACTCAAATTGCAAAATTCAAAAGGCAGTTGGGAATGCAACCCTTTGAAATATAATAGAAACGGAAAGACACCCTTCTCACTACATGAAGATATAAAACCCTTTGAAAGAAGTGGTTTATCACTGGACAGGTTTGCATGGGCGTGTATGGGACACAGGTTTTCGGACTCTAAAGGACACTCCTATATGAATTCAGAACCCAATGTGTTGAATAGCTGATGTAGGTCGGGAGGACCTAGTGCGTAAAACTTGAGCCTTGATATTCCTATTACATATGATAAATACCTAGATCTCATTATAGCTACTTTAAATTTATGATTATCTATACTGGAGATGCTCTAAGTCAAGTAGAGGATGAAAAAGTGGAAAGCATTCCACAAAGGTGATGAAAAAATAATGGGGCTATACAAGACTGTATGCAGCAGATATCTAACACTACATATCAAGCGCACTGGAATAAATATTATGAAATACCTGCATCAGATTTTCAGGATTTGACCTAATGTACTGCATTTCATGGAATAACCAAAATTCTCATAAAATTAAAGGTATGGAAGATTAAGCAATATGAAAACAACCAGTTCCTAAACCTAGAATCGCTAGTCCGAATTGAAAGCATCAGGGTATCTGCAGAAACAAAATCCAGTTGATTTAACACAACACAGTATTAAATACTTACTCTAGGTTTAAGACATTACAAAAAGAGACTTAGCCGCTCATTCCTCGTCTTCCTCGTCACCATCTCCTCCACCAGCAGCCTTCTTAGCAGCGGCTTTCTGGTTCCTCCTCTTCACTCGACCAGGGCGCCCACCACCCAATGGACTTGTGAGAGAGAAATCGATATGCTTTTGGGAGTCCATCCTCACCATGAATGATGGGACATTCACCACTTGCCTCCCCACCCTGACAAGCCAAAAATGAATTAAACAAAATAACACCAGCACATAACAGACATAAATAAAGAGATTGTCATCACAAGGTTATAATATAAAAATAGATATCAATAAAAGTAAATCGGAAGGTAATACAAATACAAGATTCTTACAAGTTATTATGCAAAAAGAATTATATGAATAGACATTGTTTTCAAATTGTTTATCATAACATGTTTTGGAATTCTAAATTTAAGATACGTGTATAGTAAAACACCATGTATAGCAGGGAAGGGAATGGTGCAAAATAATTTAACAAACTTACATGCACCAACCATAAAAATGGAGCTATGCCTCAGTACAACATGGAAATTCCCAAAATGGGTGCACCTGACAAAACTCTTCATGGATTGACAGTTCAACCACTTTGATGTTTCAAGTTTGAACAAGGCTCAGAAGTGCTAACAGTACCAGTCATTTATATGGATTATGGAGTATGCTTCCATTTTCTCAACATCTCAGAGACTATCAAATATTCACATTTTCTGTTTCTACTCCAATCTTCCCAGCTATAAAACACTAAAGCAACCTCCTGGTCTCTCTCTCACGCTTTGGACTTCCTGGTCACCCTCTCCCACACTTTGGAATTCCTGGTTAGCCTCAGTACAACATGGAAATTCCCAATCATTACTACCACCATTCGATACACCCGGCAAAACTCTAAATGAAATTAAGAGTTCAAGCGCTTCAATGTTTAACACTTGAACTCCTGAACTTTAACAAGCCTCAAAAGTGGCTGACAGTATCAGTCATTCATATGGAGTATAGTCCCATTCAATTTCTGAGACTCAAATATTCCCATTTTTTTGTTTCTATTCCAATCTTCCTGCTATCCAACCTTGAGACAATCCAACATCTCATTAAGTGTGAAATAAATTAATTCCAAGAGCTTCACAGATCACTTCCTACAAAAAATTCTTCCAGCCAAGACACAGTTTACTTGACTGAAACATCTCTGACAAAACAACAATTTTTGCAGAATTTTTGACAATAAAACTTACTCTAAAAGCTAAACATTTTACAGAATTTTTGCAGTAATTCTATTACATAACATGCATTCTCAAAACATAAGTATTTAATTCCAAATAACTTCTCTATCCAACTTCAAATCCTTTTTTCTCACAAGTATATCATTATTTAGGCATATATAGCCTCAAATAGTGATATTTTCACACTTGTATGCTAGCTCTAGGTGAAATTTAACAGACCCTTTACCCACACCATTTAGCATAACAAAACTTTACTTGCACCAATATGATCAATTTATGAGAATATAATTGAAATTCTCACAAACCATCCATTAAAGATTCAAGAATTTAGCAAGTAATAGCTTATTGATAAAATACAAGCATAAATATGTAATTTTCGATTTGTTTACTAACAACATGCATCAAATCTCATTTCCTATATTATCCTCAACTACTAACAAATACCAAATCACCTATTTCATATAGAAAACTAACTGAATTGTAATAAGCAATCAATTCCAATTCTGATATACCTTCAATTAAAGATTTAAGAATTTAGTATGTAATCATTCACATCAAATCTCATTTCCTACAATATACATCTATTCTCTCGTATGTATATTCAACATCCTCTAAGTTATGAGAAAATAATTTTAAATCATACCATAGAATCCTAATATCTTCAACTAATAACAGATACCCAATCACCAATTTCAAATAGAAAAACAATTCGAATTCAATCAATTCTGATTTGAGCCCAATAACAAGCAAAGAGTTATAATACCTGATATGCCTCTGCCTGATGAGCACACGAGCATGGTGGATGGACTTGGCCATACCAGACTTGAACACGAGAGTCTGCAGACGACGCTCGAGGAAGTTCTCAACAGTCAAAGCCAAGACATAATCGAGCTTGTTCTGGCTCTCATCCAGAAGCCCATACCTGTTCATCCTGCGAAGAAGCGCATCTCCTTCAAAGATCCGGCGAGAGTTCTTCTCGTCCAGAGTGAGAAGATGCCTCGCATTGTTACGGATCCTGCTCAGTGCGTACTGAACCCTCCACAGCTCTCTCTTGCATCGAAGCCCGTATTCTCCCACCAGCTTCAACTCCGCGTCCAATCGCTCCTTCTCGTATGGACGTCGTGGCTTCTTGAACGTCTTCCCATCTGTAACACAACAACAAAGACAAGATATTCAAAGATTATAGACTACTCGAATCGAAATAACTAGGGTTTTGTGTTGCGATCGGAACGAAGAGAGCTAAGGGCTTACAGTTCCTGTAAAAGTTGACGTGCACCATGGTTGGTTCTTCTTCTTCGATCTCCTCTAAACCCTAACCCTAGATGATGGCTTTATATAGAGATGACGAAGTGGGAAGGATGGGCTTCAATGGTTGGATCGGTCGGATGGGCTTCAAATTGTGCTATTTACCCGCTACTTTTACCTTCTTCCTGCTGCTAAATAACACCACCGCTTCTCCCGGACACCATCAACACCTTACTTTCCGAAGAACGCCACCACCTGCTGAAGTATACCACCAATAAAAGATTTAAAAAAAAAAAAAAAAAAACCCTAACCCTTTTCTCTTCTCTCTCCATTTCTTTTCCAACAACTACCACCACCACCTCCTCATCCTCCCTTCACCACCACTACTTTGTCACTGCCACCTCTCTTCCTCATCTTCTTCTTCTTCTTCACCATTACCACCACCTCTCATCCCACCTCCTCCCATCTTTTTTTTTTTTTTTTCTTTCTTATTCTCCTATTTTTTTCCCTGGTGATGGCGAAATGGTGGCGGTGAGGTGGTGGTGGTGGTGGTGAATGCGAGGATGAGAAGGAAGAGAGTTGGTGGTATCCCACCTCCTCCCATCTTTATTTTTTCTTCTTCTCAATAAAATAGACACAAAAATTAAAGGGTCTGTTTGGCTGCATGGAAATAGGCATAAAAATTAAAACTGTTTTTGTGATTTTGATTTTGAGGCATCCCTTCGGACTTGGATTTTGATGAATGATTGGAAAACAGTCTTAAAGAATCGATTTCTTATCAATAAATAGACAATCAAACAGGGAAATCTGCATCCATTTTCCAAGAAAAATGGCTAACCAAAAATACCTAAGAGTTTCAAATCTTAGTGCGATAATACTTTCTTAATTCATGGTAAGGATAAGAACTAAATCAGTAAATATTTTTAGAAATTTGTAAGTATTTTAATAGTATTTTTCAATGAATTTTGAGGTGGGAGGGGTTAAGGGATTAAAAAAATAAATAAATAAATACAATTAAAAACAAAGTACTAAAAACTCTAGTAACATTGGAATTATAACTATTATCACTTGGGCAAGTGAAAGTGTGAAGGGCAATTGAGATATCTTCATCTTTAGTTGGTGGTTGAGGAAGTTTAGATAGTTTAATGAATGACAAATCAACCGATCATCTCCTACTCAACTCAACCAAATAATTGTCTGAATGGAAATGTACTATATACGGATAAAATTGAAAAATTTACAAAATAATTTATTGAATAATTGAAATAATGAACATTTGAGACAAAACCAAAATTTAGCTTAACAAATAGCTTGGTCGACTAGGCTACGTGCAATTTTTTTAAGTCAATTTCATTTTGAGTTTGCGAGGAAACAATACATAAACCTAGTATTGGTCAACATTTAGATTAGAGGAAAACTCAAAAAGTTATGCCTCAATCAATTAATTAATGTAAAAATAAAGCCTGATATAAAATAATTCATAGATACCTAAGTAAACAACTGGAGTAGGAAACTTGAGTAATTTAATCGATTTTAATTGATAATTTTCAATTAAGCTTACACATTTTGGAAATACATTTCGCAAAGCTTGTCATACCACCGGGGGCGGATCTATGCTTTGTGTATGGGGGGCAATTGCCTCCCTTAGTTTTTCAAAAAAATCCACCAAACTAGTCATATTTGAGATCTTGCCCCCTTTAAAATTATAAGTCCCCCCCCCCCCCCCCCCCCCCTCCTATAGATAATAGTATACACATTAATAGATACATTCACTTCACAAAAATCAGTTCACAAAATCACATAGCCTTCGCTAGTTCATCCCTCCGCCTTCTCAGTCGCACATGACGATTTCAAATGAGATTGATTTTCTCCAATCCCTTCCAATCGCACAAGACGATTTCAACTTGACAATGATTGATTTCTTCCAATCGCACAAGACGAATTCGACAGAGATCGATTTACTCCAATCCCCTTCCAATCACACTAGACGATTTTGACAAATATCGATTTCTCAATCTTTTGATATTACATTTGGACTTCATTTGATGAAAAGTACATTAGGAATCACTTATGAATTGTCACAAGCAATGCAAAGAAAGGATAAAGATGTTGTGAATGCCATGAGTTTGGTCAAAATAGCTAAGATACCCTACAATTGATGCGAGATGATGGATGGAACAATTTGCTAGATGAAGTTTCATTAATTTGTAGCAAACATGATATAGAAATGCCTAATCTTGATGAATTTTATGTTGCTCGGGGAGGATCACACGTAATGTTGAAAATGTGACAAATATACATCATTATTGGGTTCAATTATTTAATGTTGTTATTGATTTGCAACTTCAAGAGCTGAACAACTGTTTAAATGAAGATAATACTGAGTCACTTTTATGTCTTTCATGCTTGAGCCCAAATTATTCATTCTCGAATTTTGATAAGGAAAACTGATTTGTTTTGATAAGTTCTATCCAAATGATTTATTAGAAATACAACTCGATGCTCTTGATAATCAATTGGAGACATTTATCATTGATGTAAGGTCCAATAGCGAGTTCTTGGAGTTGACAATAATTAGCAGTCTTGCTGAGAAGATGATACGAACAAAGAATGACATTTTGTATCCTTTGATCTATAGGCTTATTATTTTAGCCTTAATATTATCAGTTGCAACTACCAGTATCGAGATAACTTTTTTCTGCTATGAAGATTGTCAAAAATCGATTACATACTCGGATGGGGGATCAATGGATGACAAATAGTTTGATTACATATGTTGAGAAAGATATATTTGATGGCATCGATGATGAGGTGATTATGCAACACCAGAAAATGAAAACTCGTTGACAGTTTCTACCAAAATCCATTGGACATTGACTAATTAAGTATGTTTCTCTTGTTTTGTTTTAATAATATTTATCTATTTATTTTAATAATTAAATTATCTATTATTTAATTTTTTTTTTGCCCCCTTTGTCTGCAATCCTAGATCCGCCCCTGCATACCACATAGAGACGCGGAGTTAAGAATAACGGGTTTTCTATGTATCCCTCAAGAAATTTAATAAGATGTAATTACTTTTAAGACTCTTGGCCAAAGATTACGACTTGAAATCGAAAAAGACATGCAAGATATATATATATATATATATATATATATATATAATTGAGTTGGTCGGTGTATATAAATATGTCACACCACAAAACTACCCATTTTACCCATATTTTTGTGTCCATCTCCTTCTCTGCCCACCAAAATTGACCCAACACTGCTTGCTACATGGCTTGGAAATCTATGACAGAACGTCAAGGTCCTGTCCATCTACTCATTATTTTCTCTTTACTATTCACTTTTTATTTTTTAAGTATTTACTATTTACTCTTTCTTATTTGTACTTTTAAAAAGTAGTCAGGAGTTGACCGATGGAGTTCAAGAATACTTGGGAGGAGTTCCTTTTATTGTATCACATGCAACCAACCAAATGATCAAATTTGCATGTTTTCTCTATTTATTTTTTACCACCCTTCATTTGCTAAATTACGACAATGTTTTTTCTTCGGTAAATTATGACATTGTTCCTGCCTTACAAAATTTCGAACGTACCCTTCTCCATTCACCAAATCCCAAACTCACACTCCCATCCCCCTCCCCCATTCGCCAAATTATGAAAATGTCCTCCTATCTCATTTGCTAAATTACGAAAATGTTCATTCCTTGACAAATTATGATACTGCCCCTATCTATCGCAAAATTTCAAAATTGCCCTTCCTCAAGACTCTTCTTTTCAAGAATGCCCACTTTTTCTTATAAGACCAATTTAACCTAATCTTACATATGGGCAAAATTATGGACTTAAAAGCTTATAAATTAGGCTCAATAAAGACGGATTTCCAAATAGTAATCAAAATTTTGTGCTTGATCATTTCATTAAATCAAAGTAACATTTTTTTATCCTCTTGAAATAACATGTTTTATTGAGTTGGGGTAATTATGTTAGTAAAATTGACAGAAAACTAAGCCCTAGCAAAGAGAAACTGAAAGTAGTATATTATAATAATGATGCGTATAAATAAATTATAATAGTAAATCGATAAGAACAAAAGATATAATTAATCAATGTTTTGGTAAACAATAAATTGTTTTCATAATTGATAATTTAGTGACCTATTTAGGGAGTGTCAAAGGCACAACCCAAGTACTAGGTCGGCATGATAAAGGTTTTTCTTATTAGAAACTTGGACAAAGTAAACATGATATCGTGGCAATATGATAAACCAGCCAGTCTGTAGAGCCATAAGCTACTTACAAGTTACAAGGGATGATCCAGAACATAGTACATAGGAGTTGAAATGCAAAACATACCATCCATTCTTATGGCCCTATATGAACCTAACACACCACATAAGAACAATCTTACTTCCACCTACAATTGGATAATGACGCGGAGCATCAATAGACTCCTTCCTGTGTTGGCTTTGCAGCTTGCTCGAAAGCATTTCAAATTTTCATTTGAGTAATGGAAATTTCAAGATTTTTGTTTCCTAAGACAAGAATGGACTGGTCATAAACAGATGAGGATAATTCATATCATATATACTAACTCTTGAACTGAAGTTGAAAGTATAAATAGGGATGAGTCTTCACCATATGCTGCCATGCTGATAGCACAGGACATTGCCAAACATGCAAGGTTTGTGACGGTTTCCTAGCTCCTTGATTCCAGTTGTTAAAATGGTTGTAGGACTTGATAATGAAATGACACTGACTTTGGAATGATAGTAGTATCGACTATCAAGTCTCTTACACTCTTCCTTTGTTGCTCGGTACTGTAAACTACTATTTTGAGTTTTGCTTTATTATCAAGTCGTGCAAGTTCTATGTCACGGTTCTTTTTGTTGCATTAAAAGATAATTCATAACGAGGTTCGTTAATTCTTAACTGACAAATTGCAATTTTCTGAAATTGGGATTTCTTGCAGCTCTGGCACCGCGCAAGGAAACCCAAGTTTGTCCCGTTCAACAATGAGTTGGTTAAATCTACAATGCAGATATTCAAAACCTCCTTTGCTTTTAGAAACTGGTAAAGTGAATATTGTTCTAAAACTTTTTACTTCATTCATTTTTAGAAGATTATGTTGTATTAGCGTAGCTGATCATCTTTCTAAAGACGTGTTTTGTAATTCAAAAGCATACGGGCTATATCACAGTCCAGACCCTAGATCGCGAGGTACCATTAGCTTCGAGTCAACCAAGTATATGATAGATTGATAGGTGTTCTCGTTACATTTCAAGTAATGATGAACCAAATGTTTAAGAGATTGTGTCAATTATTTTTCTTTCATTTTGTTGAGTTTCTTGGTGAGAATTATTTGTCGTTTGGCCTTTGCTTTAGCGTTTTGGGTTTTTTCTGGACAGTTGGTGATTTTGTTCTTGACTGTATACTCCACATCCATTGTATGAGAGTGTGAGTTAAAATGGCAATTAACTTTCCTTTTGTCTTGGTTTAACATTCATTGTACACTTTGATTACACAAAAATTTCACTTTCAATCATACTTAGTTTGTACTCAATTTTCCAATCATTCCAATGTTGTAATTTAAACTAAAAACTTAAGACTCTAGTTGATTCAATGGAAACAAGAAGAATAGAAACATACCCGATTGATCCATAGCGATTTCCCCTTTGATTGTGATGAGTTTGGATTGTTTGGATCTTCCGATTGATTCAAGCGTTTCCTTAGATTCTCTGTTGAGAGGATACAGAAGACAATGCCAAAAGTTTTTTCTATTTTACGCATACGCTCAATCGGGGACCCATCCATATTTATAATGTCCATAAGTCATAACCCTTCAACTTACGGGCTGTGAATTTCCAATTCTGCCCCTCATTGAATTAGAAATTACATCCTTATTTACACCATGTTATTTATTAATACCTTATAGTCCAACACCCCTATTAGATCACATATTAGATGGACTACACTTTAAGATAGCAATACACATTATATGACATATGTGTGCCCACATTATTGGATTTGTCCAACAATCTCCCACTGGGGCCATATATGTTACCTTTAATGTGTATAACCTTATGAGCTCAAAACTTGCTATCACAAGTAAAGGTATTCCGAAACAATCTCATCCATTGACTATACTGATAGAGGATTAAAGCGATTTGCATCACAAGTAGCGTAAGGAAATCCATCAATAGTCACATATACCAATATAACCAAATGACATAGATCAAACATGGATGTAGAGCATGGAAATTACATGTGATGTGATCCAAACATGTCTATTTCCAACCGGTCCAACTTTAATCTTTAATGAGATCAAACATATAATAAACAGACAATTGACTGAATACTTTATTTCTGCAGAAAATACTAAATTACACCAATGTGCCCAAAAATCCATCATAGAACAACAAAAAACTCCCACTAAACCATGATATCTTCATGTGACATAACACCCATATGAGCGGTGTGCTCATGAAAGACCTTGGGTGGTAATCCCTTAGTAAGCGGATCCGCAATCATGGAGTGTGTCCCAATATGCTCTATGAAAATCTGTTTATTCTCTACTATCTCCTTCACAACCAGGAACTTTATGTCAATATGATTTGACCTAGACGAGCTCCTATTGTTGCTGGCATATAAAAATGCTGACTTATTGTCACAATATAACTTTAGTGGTCTTTCTATGTCATTCAAAATGCGCAGTCCAGTGACAAAATAACGCAGTCATAATCCGTGGTTGGAGGCCTCAAAACACGCCACATATTATGCTTCCATGGTGGAAGAAGCTACGAGTGTCTGTTTAGCACTTCTCCAAGAAATAGCTCCTCCAGCTAACAGATAAATGTAGCCTGATGTAGATTTTCTACTATCTTGGCATCCAGCAAAATCAGAATCAGCATACCCTATGATCTCCAACTGATCTGATATCTTATATGTGAGCATGTAATCCTTAGTTTTCTGTAAATATCTCTTAACCCGTTTAGCTGCTTTCTAGTGACTCATCCCAGGGTTATCCAAATATCTGCCAAGCATTCCAACAATGAATGTTATGTATGGACGTGTACATACCTGAGCATACATAAGACTCCCAACAGCGGATGCATAGGGGATCTTTTGCATCTCTACAACTTCAAGTTTATTCCTAGGACACTGTTTAAGACTGGATTTGTCTCCTTTAGATATAGGGGTATCTCCTGGTTTACAATCTTGTATGCCAAACCTTTTAAGCACTTTTTCTATATAGCCCTTTTGTGATAATCCAAGAATACCCCGAAAACGATCTCGGTATATCTGAATCCCTAAGACTAAAGAAGCTTCACCAAGATCTTTCATTTCAAATTTCTTTGATAGAAATCTCTTGGTTTCGTGCAACATGTCTATATTATTAGTAGCAAGCAATATGTCATCAACATACAAAACCAAGAAGATATGCTTACTCCCACTGAACTTATGATACACACAATTATCAACAACATTTGTCTCAAAATCAAACGAGACAATTACTTGATGAAATTTGTAGTACCATTGACGGGAAGCTTGCTTGAGCCCATAGATGGATTTCTTTAGTCTGCAAACCATATTCTTTGGGTCTCCAGACACAAAGTTTTCTGGTTGCACCATATAAATTGTTTCATCAATGTCGCCATTGAGAAACGTTGTTTTAACATCCATCTGATGCAATTCAATGTCAAAATGTGCAACAAGAGCCATGATTGTCCTAAATGAGTCTTTCTTTGACACCGGATAGAAAGTCTCTTTATAGTTGATGCCTTCCTTTTGAGTGAAGCCTTTAGCTACAAGACGAGCTTTATATCTTTCCACATTACCTTTTGAGTCCTTCTTGGTTTTGAATATCCATTTGCAACCAATAGGCTTTGTATTTTCAGGTAATGGGACAAGATCCCAAACTTGATTGTCTTGCATAGACTTGTACTTCTCATTCATAGCATCTATCCACTTTTGAGAGTTAGAATCCTGCATGGCTTGATTGAAGTTGATTGGATCATTGTCCACCAATCCATCATTTTCCTCATGTTCTTGGAGAAAGACCATATAATCATCCGAAATAGCTCTTATTTTTTCTCTCGTGGATCTCCTTAATGGCATTTGATCTTGAGGTTGTTGAGTTTGTTCTTCTGGAATATTTACTTCAATTGGAACATGGAGTAATTCAACATTGTCCTGTTGAGGTTCCAGATCTGTTTCTTGATCAATGACAGGTATTGGAACATGTACATTGTCAACAACAGTAGTAGGAGTCGAAATTGATTCCTCCTCAAAGACAATGTCTCTTACCTTATTTCTCCCCCCAAACTCGACATCCTTAAAAAACGTTGTTGTCCCCGTTTCAAAAATGGACTTAATAATGGGATTATAGAACTTGTAGCCCCTTGATCGCTCAGAGTAGCCAATGAAGTAGTTGCTCACTGTTTTGGAGTCCAATTTCTTTTCATTCGGCCGATAAGGCCTTGCTTCAGCTGGACATCCCCAAATGTGAAAATGCTTTAGACTAGGTCTTCTGCCTGTCCAAAGTTCATAAGGTATTTTGGTAGCTGCTTTAGTTGGTACTCTATTTAGGATGTAAGCTGCAGTCTTTAGTGCTTCTCCCCAGAGTGATTCAGGTAAGGTAGAATGACTGATCATACTCCTTACCATGTCCTTAAGAGTTCGGTTTAGTCTTTCAGCTACACCATTCATGCTAGGTGATCCCGGCATGGTGTACTGTGGGACGATTCCACATTCCTCTAGGAATTTAGCAAATGGTCATGGACGTTGTTCACCGGAACCGTCATATCTGCCGTAATACTCACCACCACGGTTAGACCTAACACTTTTAATTCATTTGTTGAGTTGGTTCTCAACCTCAGCTTTGAAAGCTTTGAACATGTCTAGTGACTCAGATTTCTCATGAATGAGATAAAGGTACCCATAGCGTGAGTAATCGTCTATGAATGATATAAAATATTGTTGACCATTCCAAGAAGTCGAAGGGAATGGTCCACAAATATCTGTGTGGATCAATTCTAAGACTTCTGAAGTTTTGTTTGCACCCAATCTCTTTTGTTTGGTCTGTTTTCGCTTGATGCACTCAATACAGACATCAAAGTCTGAAAATCAAGAGAATCTATTATGCCATCTGACACAAGTCTCTCCATTCTCGTTTTCGAGATATGTCCTAAACGTTTGTGCCACAGTTTTGATGAATTTCCTTCATTTAGCTTACGCTTAGTACCACGTGATTCCACATGCAAGGTTTCATTATATGAGACAATAGTGTCAAGAAGATATAGGTTATCAAATGTGTTTAATGAACCAGTACCAATAATATTGGAATTTAATGAAGGACTAAATTGATTATTTCCAAATGAACAACAATATCCAAATTTGTCTAACAAGGAAATAGAAACCAAATTCCGTCTAAATGACGGTACTACAAAAGTGTCTTTCAGTTCCAAATAACAACCAGTTCCTAAGAGTAACCTAAAGTTTCCTATTGCTTCCACTTCTACCAATTTTCCATCGCCCACGAAGATGCGTCTTTCAACATCATTTGGCTTTCGGTAGTTCAGACAACCTTGCATAGAAACACTTATGTGAGTAGTAGCACTAGAATCTAACCACCAAGGGTTTCTAGGTACTGAAGCTAAGTTAACCTCATAACAGACCAAAGCAAGAAACATACCCTTTTTAGCACGCCATGCGTGATACTTGGTACATTCCTTATTTACATGTCCAGGTTTCTTACAGAAGAAACAACCCTCATTGCCTTTCTGTTTCTTTTGTGATGGACCCTTAGCAGCTTCATTATCCTTCTTTTGTTTTGTGCCCTTATCTTTAGAGGTGCTTGTAAAATGAGCACTTTCCGTTCTGTCTTGCTTCAACATGTCTTCCTCTTGCACACAATATGAAATGAGCTCATTAAGAGTCAATTTCTCCTTCTGACAGTTGTAACTAACCTTAAACTGACTGTATTGTGGAGGAAGTGATATCAAAACTAGATGCACGAGTAAGTCCTCAGACAACTCAAGCTTCAGTGCTTTAAGTTTTGAAGCAAGATGAGACATCTCCATGATGTACTCTCTAATGTTCCCTTTGCCTTTATACTTTAATGAAATCAAGCTAGCTAAAAGCGTGTTTGTTTCAGCCTTATCGTTTTTAGCAAAACGCTTTTCAAGTTCAGTAAGGAACTCACTGGCATTGGTCACCCCTGCGGATATTGCACCCCTAAAGGCTTCTGGAATACCTCGCTTGATGAGCATGAGACTCATGCGATTGGAGTGTTCCCATTTCTCAAAGTATTTCCTGGCATCAGGAGTACTTGCATCTGTAAGAGGAGCGGGTTGCTCAATCCTTAAGGCAAGGTCCAGATTCATACATCCAAGAACGATTAACACGTTCTCTTTCCAGTCCTTGAAGTTTGTCCCATTAAGCATGAGAATATTATTTACACCAGCAAATATACTAGTAGCAGACATAGTAGTTGTACAGAGAATAAATTACATAAATAACATATTCACATCATTATTCAATTGCATAAATTTTTAAATTCATACAATAGGTAAATAAAAAACCCATATCAAGATACCTAGCACAACATTGTTATTTAGTCTTTGGACAGAAATATCAATCTGTAAGTGGTACTCTTCATACACAATGAAATCGGCCTAATATTATGCCTTTCTTTGGACTGACATAATAAAAGCATGGTAAAGTAAACTTTATCACATATTTAAGACTAGAGATTATCCGGTCAAAACAATATTCCTTTGGGCCGATTGTTTCACATGGATGTAGCATGCTCACTTATTTAAAATCAACAATTTTCCTAACAGTGGTTGCTTTGGCAACCTATTAGATAAATTGTGTAAATTTTAAATAAGGAACACAATTGTGATACATGAAACCAAAATTATAATCTATGTACAAATTTGGAGTATTAACTAAATTATCACCTTAAGACAATTAAAACATGGGTCTAATTGCTTGTAGCCAAAATTAAATAGGTCCCAATAAAACGGGATAAAGCAAAATTTACTAACAGGCCCAACAACAAAGCAAAATTTACTTACAGGCTCAACAGTCAATGCAAAATTGACTCACAAGCCCAATAGTTAAAATAAAATGTACTTACAGGCCCAACAGTCAATACAAAATTGACTAACAAGCCCAACAATCAAAATAATATTTACCAACAGGCCCTAACAACAGCATTAGGCCCAACAGTCGTCAGGCCCAACATCGAACAGTCACGGTCAACAGTGAACAGTCACGGTCAACAGTGAATCATTTTTTTTTAACATCTATTTCACTGTACAGTACACCAAATTGTAATCTATATCACTATTCATAACAGTCAATTGTAAACAAGCATATCACTATGCATATCACTATTTCAGTCAATGAATCGCATGATCATAACATCCATATTACTATTCAGAACAGCGCATAACCACTGTAGAACAGTGCATATCACTGTGCAGACAATGCATACCCATAGTGATTATTGTTGGTTGAACATAAATCAATATAGAGTCCTTATATAAATTGTACATCTTGTCTACTTTATTTTATGGAGTCCTTATATAAATTGGAGAATCACTGTACACGTAAAATCACTGTTATAGCGGAATTACTGTAGCAGTGAATAGTGTAACAATATAATCGAAATAATCGCATTCAAACAAAATAATGAAAACTTTTTCCTCTTTATAATTTCACATGGAATCAACAGGAGATGCTTTGATACCAATTATTGTAATTTAAACTAAAAACTTAAGACTTTAGTTGATTCAATGGAAACAAGAAGAATAGAAACATACCCGATTGATCCATAGCGATTTTCCCTTCGATTGTGATGAGTTTGGATTGTTTGGATCTTCCGATTGATTCAAGCGTTTCCTTAGATTATCTGTTGAGAGGATACAGAAGACAATGGCAAAAGTTTTTTCTATTTTACGCATACGCTCAATCGGGGACCCTTCCATATTTATAATGCCCATAAGTCATAATCCTTCAACTTACGGGCTGTGAATTTCCAATTCTGCCCCTCATTGAATTAGAAATTACATCCTTATTTACACCATGTTATTTATTAATACCTTATAGTCCAACACCCCTATTAGATCACATATTAGATGGACTACACTTTAAGATAGCAATACACATTATATGACATATGTGTGCCCACATTATTGGATTTGTCCAACATCCAATTCTCGACTGATAGTTGAAATGGACATGTGCAGAGAATTTCATCTTGGAAATGGCAAAGCGCTGCAATTCATTTATAGCAGCAAACAGGTCAAAACAAATGGGGGCTTGGCAGCAGGCACCTCAACTACGAATATTTACCTTACTTCACAGTTTAAGAATACCATGATGGCGATACAATCTCAATGTTATAGTTCTGACGAAGTGATATTAGGGCCAGATTTCGACCAGTTCTTATATTGTCACCTTCCATTCAGGCTTATCTATAGGGAGGAGGTTCAGTTTGTCTTCTCGACATTCGCCCACAGTATTGTCCATGCATTCAGGACCTTTGAACAAGTATGGGAGGAACTTTGTAATGATATTCGTGATGGTATCCTCACTAATAGAATCATTGTTCCATCCGTCCGGGCTGCCTTGTCAAAAATTCTTAAACCGAACCCTGAACTGGGAGACTTATTATATGAAAAGTGCACGGGCTTGAGTAGCTGGCACGGAGTAATACCATCGCTCTTCCCAAAGGCCATGTATATGGGATTCTGACTGGGTCAATGGAGCCTTACTTGAAGAAGCTGAGACATTATGCAGGTTCATTACCATTGTTGTGTGCTGACTATGGGTCTTCAGAAGGATGGACTAGGGCAAATGTTAACCCAAGGTTGATAGATTTAATATATGAAACGTTTCACTCCTACTGTGTGCAAGTTGATATGTTATTGAATAACCAAAGTTTATGAATAGTTGTAATTGATTGAAAATCTACATATGCTATTTAGGTTCATAATCAACTTCCAATTAATAAGGATCCAGATGAGAGTGATGTACTCATTTTGTGTATGCAATTGAATTTCAATCTTAAGAAAAAAACAAAAAAAACAAAGAGAATAAAATATGAAAATGTCAATGAGGGTGTCATGCTGAAGGCATGACACGATACCTGTGTTATTACGACTTGACACGGTACCCATGCCAACGACGTACACACTGTGGAGAGTGTGCGGCTGTGCCGAAGGCACTGCTGATAAACTAATACATATATATACACACACACACACTAGTGTGAAGATCGTCTTTTAAGTAGAAGTATGAGTTATATATTACCAACCTAAACACTTTAAACATGTAGATGTTGGTATGACCTATAACCATTCTTAAGAGCTAGGCCCCTAGCACTAGATCCGCGCCAGGGGGTCTCAAGAACGTGATGAAGATGAAGATGAAGAACATAAGAAGAAAAAGAAGAACAAATGAAGAACATAAGAATAAAAAGAACAGATGAAGAAGAAAGATGAAGAAAATAGAACGATGGAGGGTCTTGAGGCTCCCCTAGCGTGGATTTTGCGCTAGGGGCCTGGCTCTTAAGAATTGTTGTATGACCTAATATTGAATAAACGACCAAATTCGTTTGCCAACTAAGTACAAGCCAACACTGGCTCCTACGACAAAGTAAATGTTACAGATGATGTTGCTCCCATAATTAAGGTGTTTATGTTGCACAACTCGCCTGGTATGAGTAATTTGTTTTTATTTGCCTACTCATACTTACCTATAGTAAAATATCTCGTTTAGATACGCTTGTTATTTAGGATTGGTTTCAAAATAATATCCTTGTTGGATTTACACTTATACTAATTCTAATCGTTAGAACTGTATTTTGGAACTGACTTTCATCCCAATTTGTCACTTGCTCATCCATTCCTAATGAATCATTGTCTCTCCGCTCTTGAGGACTGTAAGTCATGACTATAAACATTGCCAAAGTCGATGATACATCAAATAAGACTGTCATAACAGCCATACACATGGCAGAGATCGTCCATCGTGAAGATCAAATATCCCAAGACTAGGACAATTCACAAAGCCCAGAAAAAACGAATCTATATATAAAAGCCCAAACAAGGCCCATCAGAATAAATTATAGTTGGGGCCCAAATTTAGGCCCGATAAAGTTATTCCTTAAAGGGGAGAAACGTTACAGAGAAAAAGAGTCATGGAGGGAGTTACGCCTTGAGGACCTATTTTCATAAAAAGGACATTGTTACAGAGAACGTTTTCTCTTGTTGCGCCTCACATGCTTAAGTTACGCAGATAACTAATAATAACCATTATATAAGGTAAAGTGAACATTCGATAAAAGTGTGCAACTTTAACTGAGTTTTGTCCAAATTTATCTCCATCTTCAACTGAGTTACTGACTTAACCATCGAGTGCCTTCAACTACAAAAAAGTGGTATTTGGCAATCTAACATTGATTTGCATGTCAGACTTACAATAGACCAGATTTTGGACGCATCAGTTTGGCGCCGTCCATGGGGAACGATAATTTCCTTTCAAGAAGAGAGTCTGCAGTAGGAAACTTCTTCAGTTCTGATCAGTGATTGAAAAGCTCTCAGAATAGACGGGACACTCTACAGACCCTCAACTTAGCAACGATCAAAGCAATCCTCCCACTGATGAAGCCGCATTGCCAATGTTGCACGTTTAAAATCCAACAACAACTTTCGAGCCGACCATGCCTGGTAATAGAGAGCCACAACATGGAACGATAGCCCAAACATCTGGCAGCGCTACCACGGATCCTCGTGTGGATCAACTCATGACCCAGATGGATCGTTTGATCAAAATGGCGGAGAAGCTCATTCAAGAGCGTGCTCAATTCGCCGACCTTGTCCAAGCGCTGCCCCAACAAAACTCTGCCAGCTGAATTCGAGAGAGTAATGAAGTTCCTGCAGAACCTCAGCAAGTGAATTTCGAAAGCAGCAAACCACCAGAAGATGGCACACAACGACGATAACCCTGCTAAAATCTCATTCAGTATTGGGGTCATAGATCCTAATGTGTTGTACGAGTTGGCCAAACCACCATTGTCTGACGCGCTCATGGTGACTCCTATGCCTAAAAAGTTCACCCAACCAAAGTTTGAAGCATACGATGGCACCACCGATCCGACAACCCACCTGCGACACTTCCACCACATGATAGCGTTGAAAAAGAACACGAAATCCATCTTATGTCAAACATTTCTAACCAGTCTCACATCCACAGCGATGAGTTGGTTCAACAGCTTACCAACAAGGTCGATAGACTCCTTCCAGACGCTAACTACTTCCTTCATTACGAGGTTCATCAACGGTCAACGGATGAGAGAGGGCCCACACTACTTGCTTCACATTAAATAGAAACCTGAAGAGACAATAAAGGAGTATGTCACTCGTTTTACTAACGAGTTAACAATGATTGACAGTTGCAGCGACGACACGACCATTGTCACCTTCATCTCCGGACTAAAAATATGACAATTTTTTCGATTATCTGAACCTAGATATGTTAAAAAACATGGCGACTCTATTGAAGACCACCCAAAAACACATCACTCTTGAGGAAATGGTAGCCAGTAGGAAAAATAACGAATCTAAGAGCGAAGGCCACTCAAAGAGGAGAGAATAAAGGAGAGACAACAGACCCCGGGAGAAGAATGCCTAGTCAAAGAGGCAGTGAACCGATGTGAAATTCAAATTCAACCAGCAAGAAATCGGAAAGCTACAATCAACAAGACCCAGGCATGAACGGGTAACAAGTGCGGTGAAAAAGACATATAAACAATACACGACCCTAAAAACGAGTCGAGTTAGCAAACTGAAGTCCATGGAAAAACGAAATACATCAATTGGTTGCTCAAAATTAGAGGAGAACCGGAGGGGTGAGATAAAAGCAATAACTGTTCTTTTCACAAGGATCACGGGCACGATACCGAAGACTGCTACAATTTTAAAGACGAAATTGAACACTGGGTTCAGAGAGGTCGACTCAATGAATTTGTCAGGCTAGATAAGCAGCCCAAAGGGAAAGAGAAGGTGGTTGTCACTGTAGGATCAAAAGAGCAACCCAGAGAACTGATATAGGCCCTACATTGCATAGTTGGAGGAAATGAAATATCTGGCCGACCAAAGAGACAACAAATAACACTACCCACTCAAGCTGATCTATATCAAAGTATGAGCGCCAACGCCATCGAACGAGACCAGAAGAGTCACTACAACAACTCACAACGGGAAACACGAAGAAATTTACACTTGAAGCGGAGATCATCCGACTGATCGAGTTTGAAGACCTTACTGACAAACGCGAGCTTGATCCACATTATCCCTGACAAAGCCAACAACACCTCCTCCATTACTAACAACTGAACTAATGCAAACAAATTCGATTTGGCGAATAAAACTTGATACAAAAGTGCATAAAATCCTTGACAGCTGGTGTTGATGTGAGCATGATTGGACAATTCGGTGCTGGATTCTACTCCGCTCGTCGGAATCACCTGTCAAGATCACACACCCAAATATTTGACCAAGAAACATTCTTGGTTTATTAGCTACCCCGGGACAACAATGTACGTAACAAAAAACTATCAAAACTGCAGGATAATCATAAAAGAAGAAGGTACAACGAACGAGTTAAGCACAGACACATTTCACACAAGGCGAAGCAACACCAAAACATATTTCAGGGCGATACAAAACCAAATTCGATCTAAAATTAGACACAAATAGACAACGAGGTCACACAAGAATCAACCCCCCATCGTCATAAGAAACGATATCAATCGAGCAGCAGTAAAAAAGATGTAAATGCATATTCACAAGCAGACACTACAACATAACATAGATTTATGAGAAGAGAATGAATACTACAACATATTGTTAAAGCACCTGAAATGAGATTATCAATGAAATTCCGAGTTCAAACCCTCTGTCTTACGTCCAAGCAGTAAAAATAAGGCATCGAAGCCAGACAATGCAAAAAAATCAACATGTCAAGCCACGAACAAAAGGTCAGGACGTGTAAGTCAGACACAAACAACAAACATCTGGTTTAATCAACCACGAAGTAAAAAGTTGGGACAAACAAGTCAACTTACTCATAAAAACTTCGGACCAACCGATATGTCGGACAACAAAGTAAAAGTTGGGACAAACAAGTCAACTTACTCATAAAACCTTGGGTCAACTGGTATGTTAGACCAACGAAGTAAAAGTTGGGACAGACAAGTCAACTTACTCATAAGAACTTTAGATCGACTGATATGTCGGACAACGAAGTACAAAGTTGAGACAAACAAGTCAACTTACTCATAAAACCTTCGAGTCAATTGATATGTCAGACCAACAAAGTAAAAGTTGGGACAAACAAGTCAACTTATTCGTAAAAACTTCAAACTAGCCAAAGTAAAAGCCTTCTGGCCCGATCAACACGTCAGACCACAAAGTACATCCACAAAAGCCTTGACACACAAGCCAAGACCTACTCAGAAAACCTTCTGAGTAGCCAACACATCTGACAATGAAGTAAGCACACAAAAGTCCGAACTAGTAAATAAAAGCCAGTAAAGCTTCACGACCTCATCAACAAGACCGAAAGAATAATAGCTTCGATGATTAACAAATGAGCGCAAAAACAGAAATACAGACAAACCTAAATTACCAGGGTATGGAAAGTATAAGCAACGAGGCTAACACACACTTATCATGTACGATGAGTTAACATGATTGATCTAAGATAAATTGCGACTACAAAGGAAGAACATGCAAATCAAAAAGTAATAAAAGACAACGCAAAAATGTCAAAAAGGAAAAGTTGTTCATTTATAAAGCTATTCAGTTACATCCGGAGAAGAAGATAGAACAATTGGAGAAGAAACGGTAGAGGTGATCAAAGCATCGCCAGCAGGAGCATTTGATGGTAGAAGGGAAACAATGTTGGTAACAGGATGAAATGGAGCTCTCTCTTCGATAGCAAAAATGGATGATGGAGCAAGATCGGAAAGAGGAGGAAACGATGGTTCTTCATCCGTTGAATCACTTGGTGAATCCGGAATGCCATCTTCGCCATCATCATCCTCGAAAACTTGGTCGACTAAACCACGATACTTGGACAAATCAAGACCATCTCTCTCAATGTAGTCGAGAAGTTCTACTCACCCATTAACAACTCGCATCCAATCCTTCGCTTATGCAATCTTCAACTTGTTTTTTGTTGCAACAAACTCGTTTTTGGTCAAAATAAGCTACCCTTCAACGGTGGTCAACATTGCGAAAACATCTGACTTAACATCGTCAAACACAATTATTAACTGATCCACCCGCTCCTCGACAATCTTATGGCTGATGGACTGCACAATCTTATGGCCTCATCATTACCAACATTCTCAATAGACAACTCCCTCTCCACCTCGCCCAGCCGAGCACGAACTCCGTTCAGCTCAACCATCGAAGACTCAAGTTCAGCAACGGATCTATCTCGCGCGGTCTCCATCTCCCTTAGAGATGCATGTGCATCCCTAGTTGTGTTTTCCTGTTCTGCACTCTCCACTTTCAACACGCCCAACTGACGAAGAACATGAGAAAACATCAGTAACTGCGCTACCATCTTCCTCTAAAAAACAACCACCTTGCCACGAGCGGCCTGATAGTCCGACCCAATCACCCCAGCATAAGTAAGGTGATTCATCCCATCCATTGTCTGCTTGAGGCCGTGGTTGAGATGACTGTTAGGCTCTCACACAAGCATCAATGCACTCTCTTCCGTCCGCCTATGCCACTCTTTGATTAAATTACGTGCACTATCCTGCATGTCAATCTCAGTAAACCAACTAAACTTCCCATCCGACTTAATATATACGGATGTCTTCTAGGTTGGGTTCTTTCCAACTAATCTGTCGATAAAGAACTCGAGGATTGGGAAGTACAAAGGACCCACTACCAACGGCCGAAATAACAGTAACAATAGAAAAACCACTATTGCCTTTTCGTTGCGTAGTGGTCATGGCAGGAGTGGGACAAGCGGCTGTAGCAGCAGCAACAAAAGTCAGACGGGTAGGAGAAGGAACGAGGAACTCCATCGCGTCATCAATACGAGTAGGAAGATAAGGAAGATGAAGAACCTCAAAACTCTGACCACGATTAGTAACCTTCTCTTCGCATCGATGATTGAATTCGAAGTCGATCAAGGTCTTTGTCATATTTGGATCCTTAAACTGCTCCACAACAAGCTGCAACATCTTGTTGTCAATAACTCGAGGTTTATCATCGGATCACTCAACGAAGTTGGCATACCATAAGCCAAAATGAACTTATTTTCATTGTCGTCCAACGGACGATTATTTCCTTCTTACTCCTTTCCATCGCCAAATTTATCTCCTCAACCTCCTCGAGATATAGGCCATCATCTCTCCTTCCTTCCTTATCAGAAGAACTTGGACGAGGAACAGTTCGAGTAATACCACGAGTGGAATCAGAAAGTTGTTTCCTTTTACTGAATTGTGTTTCATATTGTTGTATTTTTTTCAACATCGTTTATTTGTGTTTTATCGGATTTGCATCTTCTCCAACCTACGTCCCCCTTCCTCCCTGTTCACCAACTCTCTTATTCTCGCTCAAGCAGGGTGGCTTTAGTTCCGAAAAGGTGGAGGGAATGAATCACATTCATCTGATTCTTTTCTGATCGTAAATTGCAAGCCCTCTTGCACTTGAATCCAATTGATTAATTGTTCATCAGAGGAAGAATAAATTAATGGTGGTGGATTTTCACATAGTATTTTTATCATTTTTTATAGGATTTTTACAGCTGGTGATATTATTCAAACAAAAAAAAAAGAAAAAAATATCAAAACACTATTGGAGAGAGATGTGAGTGTTCCGCATTGTGTATGATCGACTCTCTGCACTTAATGTTGCAAATGGGCAAATCGAGGTGGGTTTTGGAAAGATTTTGGGTTTTTGATCAATGAGTTTGATTGAATTTTGATATTTTTTTTAAAGAAAGTTTTGGTTTTGCTGATTGATGACTGATTTGATCAAGTTTAGGAGGATTTATGGGTAAAAGATGCATTTTGATGAAATTCGAATGGAGATAATTTGAGAAGTCTATGGAAAAGTTACTCAAAGAACAAGTGGAACAAGATATCTCATCGCATTCTTTTTCTCCGGCCCTAAATTGATCATAACATTCTCCCCAACAAACTCTCCTTCTTCAATCAATTTTTTTGGTGAGATTGTTTAATTTTGTCTAAGGATTTCAATTGCATGGTGGGGTTTGGTTTAGTTAGGGAATGGTCTTTCACTTGCGGATAATAGTGAAACAAAAGATAAAGTGATTGGGAGAATTCATTTGGAGTTGAATCAATGGAGAATTCTGGGCTTTCAAATTTGATGATGAAATCAATGGAACAAGGTGTGAGCATGTGACTTTTCGTGGGCCATGGGACCTACAACCAATTTCCAAATTGTCTCCTTAAGTTACATATAATTGTCATAATGTCATTAAGCAATTCAATCACATATCACATGGACATCGTATGATTCAGTTCATATTTGCTTTTCCAGTGATCAAAACTATTCAATTTGGAGTTAGAGGTTGTTCCTTACCATTCCTTCAATGAAAATTATGGGGAGTGCATTGACTATTGACTATTGACTATTGTCTATTGTCTACCATTTTAGACCCTCCCATTTTGGAAGATGCTCCAATTGTCTATTGTCTACCGACGTTTTCCCACATGGCACCCCACCACAATCACCTAAAAATTACTTACTTGTACAGTGTGAATCACGAGAACACAACCATGGCCGTCCCTCTCTAAATGACAAAATTACCCAAAAAAATTATCGTTTAGCCAAATTTCGCTGTATTAATATTCAAAGTTGCCTTCTCCCTCTCTCTCTCCTCACCACTCACTCTCGACCTTTACTCTCTCGCTCGAACCGATCGAAACCCAAAGATTCCGCCAGATTTTCTCCTCTCCAAACCCCCAAATCTTGCATTTTGTTGTTTCAACAAATCAAATCCCAACCACTCAACTCAATTTCCACCAAAATTCAAAAAAGTTTCCGACTTTGGTTTCTTTGGCGAATTCGATCTCTGGGTTTTTGTTGTTGGAGCAAGAGACCCACCCACCTGAAACTTTGCAGGAAAAGAAATGGCGACCGGGGCGGGGAACATAGGGATTATGGATGGGGCGTACTTCGTTGGGAGGAATGAGATTCTCGCTTGGATCAATTCGACGCTTCATCTCAAATTGTCCAGGATTGAGGAGGTAATTGTTAGCTCTTTAAGGGTTTTGAGAATTTTGTGTTATTGATTTTGTCTGATTTAGGGAATTTGATGTTCTTTTAGGGTTAAATGGGAGAAAATGAACATTCACGAAGTGAGCGTGTTTGTGTTAATGGTATAACAAATATCTTGAAACAGCTAAGAAAAGAAACAGGGATAACTTAGCTGAAAAACTCAGTTTATTATTCAATCAAGATCTGAATAAATCAGTCATTTACAGATTCTATAAATACTAGGAAGTCTCCTAAATAAACTCAACTAACTATGACATAATATCTACCAATACTAACGTACTTAGAATTTATTCAACAAACTAAAGAACCACTAACTCCTAAGTAAAAGGAAGACCAAAGTTGAACTCCTAAACTTATGGAACAATCTACTGACTCATTCAAAGAGTAAGACCAAATCAGTGAGTTTCACTAATTTGCTACACTCCCCCTTAGTGCAAACTTACTGTCAACAACACCAAGTGTGCTTCGAAACACCACAAACTTGGCCTTGGAAAGAGCCTTGGTGAATATATCAGCAACTTGGTCTCCTGTTCGTATTTTCTGCAGCTGAATTTCCTGATTTAGAACCTTCTCTCGGACAAAATGATAATGTGTTTCAATGTGTTTTGTGCGGGCATGAAACACTGGATTTCCAGCAAGTTTAATCGCACTTTCATTGTCACAATGAATGGGAATGGGATAGCTGATGACAAAAGACATTTCTTGAATAAGCCTCTTAAGCCAAATACATTCTTGAGTGGCCATAGTAGCTGCTACATACTCAGCTTCGCAACTAGAAAGAGCCACGGTTGTTTGCTTTTTACTGCACCATGAAACAGCTGTTGAGCCTGTATTGAAACAATAACCTGTTGTGGATCGCCTGTCATTCACATCACCAGCCCAATCTGCATCTACAAAACCACTCAAAACGAATGGTATATGTTGCTTGTACATCAACCCGAAGTTTATAGTGCCTTTTACATAGCGAAGAATCCTCTTTGCTGCAATGAAATGTCCCTCGCATGGTTTATCCATAAACTGAGAAATGACCCCTACAGAGTATGCAATATCAGGTCTTGTGATAGTTAAATAGAATAAACTACCAACAAGCTGTCGAAAAAGTGTCACATCTTCCAGTAATTTTCCTTCTTCTTTAGTTAATTTCAAGCCAGGTTCCATAGGAGTTGTCATTGCTTTTGAGTCCTCCAGATGAAAACGCTTCAATAGCTTTGCTGCATATCCTCCTTGAGAGACAAAATAGCCATCAGATTGATGAACTTCTAGGCCAAGAAAACAACTAGCTTCACCCAAGCTTTTCATTTCGAAACGGATGGACAGGGCATCTCTAAGACGAGTTATTTCTTCATTGTTGTCTCCGGTAATGATCATATCATCAACATAAAGAAGAATCATGGTGCACATTGTAGGTGTTTTCTTGATAAATAAACTTGGATCTGCATTAGAAGACTTAAAACCACAAAAGTCAAGATACTGAGCGATCTTACCAAACCAAGCACGTGGAGCTTGCTTGAGGCCATACAAAGCCTTCTTGAGCCGGCACACATGATCAGGGAACTCCTTAGAAGTAAATCCATGTGGTTGTTCCATAAAGATATTACGATCTAGTTCTCCATAGAGGAAAGCATTCTTCACGTCGAGTTGCCACAATTTCCAGCCTTTGGAAGCAGCCAATGAAATAATAGTTCGAATCGTTACCATTTTAGCAACAGGGCTGAAAGTTTCCTCGTAGTCTAGACCGTATTGTTGGGAGAAACCACGAGCAACAAGACGTGCTTTATACCTGTCAATAGTGCCATCAACCTTTTTCTTCAACTTATAAACCCATTTGCAAGTTACCAAATCAACATTCTTCGGCATTGGAACAAGCTCCCACGTGTTGTTCTTATGTAAAGCTGAAATTTCATCCCGCATTGCCTCTTCCCATTCAGAAACACCTTTAGCTTCATTGTAGGACATTGGCTCATTTTCACATGAATCTCCCATCATAAAACATGACAAAATAGAGCAATAATTTAGCTGAACTTCATAATCAGCTAAATGATCAGGTTGTTTTCTCTGTCTTGAAGACCTTCGAATCACGGCCTCATTAATACCATCATCTGGTGAAGAGGTATTGCCCCCCCTTTGATTTGGTGTAGCATCACCAAAGAAAGGTGCAAGATCAGTTGTGTTGTTGTCCACATTTACATCAATTGGATGTAGGGATTCTTCATCAAACACCACATCACGGGAAACAATAACCTTCTTTGTGTCTGGATCCATACATCTCCATCCTTTCCTGTGAGTATCATAACCAACAAAAAGACAACACCTTGCCTTTGGATCAAGTTTAGTTCGATTACTTTTAGATATATGAACATAACAAACTGAACCAAAAACTCGAAAATAGCTCACATTTGGTTTGCGGTGATATAATGCTTCAAAAGGAGATGGCTCTGTCCCTGGCCATGGAGGCAAGCGATTGATGACATGACACGCAGATTGAATAGCTGCTGCCCACAATTCTCTTGGGAGATTCTTTGCATGTAGCCATGACAAACACATGGCTGTTAGATGTGCCAACTTGCGCTCAGCAACTCCATTTTGTTGTGGAGTTTCTGGACAGGTCATTTGACGCAAAATGCCATGCTTCCTGCAGTATTCGATGAACTGATCAGACGTGTATTCCCCACCATTATCAGTTCGTAGACATTTTATTGGCAGCTTAAATTCTTTCTCCACCTGCTCCTTGAATTGAATAAATTCGTGAAGAGCTTCACTTTTGTGTTCTAAGAAATATACCCAAGTGAACCGAGAAAAGTCGTCAACAAGGACCATCACATAACGAAAACCAGCATAACTGAGTGTTCTTGTTGGCCCCATGATGTCTGAATGAACCAGCTCTAGAGCATTAGATGCTTTATTCTTTGAATTGGTGAAAGGAAGACGATGTGATTTGCCATATTGGCAGCCAGCACAAACCATATCATGATGAAAATCCTTAAAGAAGGGGACACCGTCAAGAAGTTTCTTTGTAGAAATTTTCTGCAGTAACTGATAACCAACATGGCCTAACCGAGCATGCCAAAGTGTTGCACTGGCAACCTGACCTGTCTTTTCAACATATGCATCACTCGCAGCCAAAATGTATAATGATTCTTTCCTTTTCCCAGTAAATAAAACATCAGCAGCAACATGTTTTACATTTGAAAGAATCTGAACATTATCTGGACCAAAGAGAACATACCTCCCAGAATCCGCCAACTGAGATACCGAAGCGAGATTTTTCTTCAAGCCTGAAACATGATACACATTTTTAAGGGTAACAGTTTCATCATTTGAAATATTAGTTTTGACATTAAAATGTCCTTCTTTCACTACAGGGTGTAGTGAATTATCCGCTGTCACAATGACTTTTTTTTCATAATGCGGATGAACATGAGAAAGTAGTGAAGCATTTCCAGTTGCATGATGAGAGCAACCTGAATCAAGGATCCAATCCTTGTCATAGTCTATGTAAACATTACCATTCATACCTGTGTTGCTTTGGTGCACAACAGAAGTCATGGTTGCTGGTTGCTTAATAACTTCAATGGATAAACATTGCTCCCATTTGGGTTGATCATATTCACTTGCTTCATGTGCAACATTTGCTCCTCCTTCTTTGAGATTAACCCGACAATTTTGTTTAATATGTCCTGATTTCCCACACCGATTACATACCACCTTCACGCGGCAATCACGCTTCAAGTGCCCCAACTTTCCACACCTATAACAACCTTTTGAGTTGCCTTTAGACTGTCCCTCAGTTTTGGACAGCTTGCTCTCACCTAGTTGCCTGGAGGAGAAATTGATCTTCGCCCTGTCTTTTGTGTAAAGAACATCCTCTGTTTGAGATAGGGAGAGCTTGTTGTTGTTGGCCATTTGTTTCACCAACTCTTCCTGGTTAGATAATAGATTCTCCAACTCAATAATAGAAGGTTGAGTTGCCCACCCTTGTATCGAAGAGATAAAGGGCATAAATTCTTTTCGCAATCCGCGAATGAGATAACGACGTAAGCGAGCATCACTTACAGGCTCTTCCGTATCCAATTCTGAAATTTCAGAGCACAAAGTTTTAATTTTCAAAAAATATGCTGTAATTGAAAAATCACCTTGAGTCATCCTGGCAAGTTCGTTCTCCAAATACTGCAATCTCATGGTGTTCTTTTGAGTGAACAACCTTTCAAGTGTCTCCCATACTTGCTTTGGCGACTTTTCATCACGAACATGCTCGATGTACTCTCTACTGATGGATGTTCGCAAAGCAAATAAAGCTTTGCCACACTTTATCTTCCACTTCCTCCGCAACTCAATATTTTGTGGCGTATCTTCTGGAATTACATCTTCATCACCAGAGATTAGATCCCACAGATCCTGTCCTTGTAGATAAGCTTCCATACAAAGCTTCCAATAATTATAGTTGTTACCAACAAGCTTTTCTACAGAGACATGAGAGGCAGTGCTTCCAATATTCATCTTGATTGAGTAATAAAATCAAACACTTGATAGAAAACCAAGCTCTGATACCATATAACAAATATCTTGAAACAGCTAAGAAAAGAAACAGGGATAACTTAGCTGAAAAACTCAGTTTATTATTCAATCAAGATCTGAATAAATCAGTCATTTACAGATTCTATAAATACTAGGAAGTCTCCTAAATAAACTCAACTAACTATGACATAATATCTACCAATACTAACGTACTTAGAATTTATTCAACAAACTAAAGAACCACTAACTCCTAAGTAAAAGGAAGACCAAAGTTGAACTCCTAAACTTATGGAACAATCTACTGACTCATTCAAAGAGTAAGACCAAATCAGTGAGTTTCACTAATTTGCTACAAATGGGTGTGTTTTCTGTTGAGATTGTTTTAGAATTTGCGTTTATTTGATGAAGAATAAATGAATTAAACTGAACTAAACTTTTGGACAACTTTCGGGGAAAATGCACTCATCCGATCCTTTGATAGTTGGTGTTTTGTAATCTGAAATGCAGTGGGATGGGTGTTATGAAATCGTGAAGGACAAATTGTTAAAATGAGAGTTACAAAGTTATTGGTTGAATCAGGTAAAGATGAAAAATTTAGTTATGCTTCAGAAGGAGACCTTTGAAACTGGATGGTTTGGTGTTAAACTTGAAGGAGACTCTGAAAAGCATTGCTTTTATTTTCTCTATTCCTTTAGAATTGCGAATATTTTCCATTTCTTACTTTTGTTGGGTTTTGAAAGTCTTGTTTTGTAAGGATTTACTATGATCCAACAGTATAACGTGTGGCGAGTCTTGTATACTCCAAGTGCGTAAGACTAGATGTTGCTGATAAGATTCTGGTTTGCTTGGTGAACAAATTAAAATTTATGGAATCCTTGGTTCATATTTCAGTTTCGAGATGAGATTGAGATAAAGGATAGCAAGTGAAATCATATATCCCTCTTTCAGGAATAGGTACTTGGATAGTGTTTCTTGTCATTGGATTTTATGTTATGTGCACAAGCATTGCATCTTCTGTGTGGGCAGGACGTGATATAAGGCTAAAGATACAAATGTAGAAATTTCAGTCATTTATTTTATACATGTGATTCATGACGAATTATTCTTTGTGAATTCATCCATATTTTAATCATTTTCTTTAACTGATCTTTCTGCAGGCTGCATCTGGTGCAGTTCAATGTCAGATGATGGACATGACCCACCCAGGGATTGTTCCAATGCATAAGGTTCTATGCTATTTTCACTTGAGAACATTTCTATTAGATCATTTGTCTATGGGATAATACTTGAAAGATTTTTCACCTAATATTTGCTTTTTTAGGTGAACTTTGATGCAAAAACAGAATATGACATGATCCAGAATTACAAAGTTTTGCAAGAAGTATTTACCAAGTTAAAGTTAGAAAAGGTAAAACCACTGCACACCATTATCATTCTTTTTTTTTTCCCCTATATTTTCTACTTCTTTGCATGTATCATTAGTTTATTTGGCAAAGTTGTGTTTTTTCTCATGTCATCTAGCACTTCTCTTGTTGAAAATATAATCAAGGCATAATTGTTTTCTGGAAGTTAAATTTTATAAAGCAAAGGCTGTTTGTTTTTAGAGAAAATTCCAGAGGAAACAGTAAAACATAGTATAGAGAAAGGAGAAGGACGGTCAAAGGAGGTAGAATTTGTGGTTGAAGATGACCTTCATTGGGAGAGTATTTTCCATGGAAAAAAAAAACGAAGTAGTCATCTTCACAATCGTTCAACTTTTCCTTCTTGGCTGCTGTCCCCCAATTTTTACCCTTGGAATATTTTTTTTTTAAAGCCAAACACGATCTAAGAATGGGTTTTCTTTTGTGTATTTTACAGTTTTTACTTGAAGGTGTTATTGTTGGGACTTGGGACACATGACCTTAGACTGTGTTTGAAAGCATGGATGCTCAAACAAAAATTTCTTTCTAGGGCCCTTTAAGTACTAGAAGGTTCTGAGTTGAACTTTCTGAGAGTCAAGGCTCATAAATTTTTTTCATGGATCTCTTTTAGCATTTCCCTGAACAGCAGTCTTCTATTTAAAAGTTTTACACCAGTGACAAGTGCCAGTTCAGCTACTTTATGCTTTTACTGTTATTGTTGAATGGCTTCTCTGTTAACTTCAGTATGGGTAGAGAATTTTTTTCCAATATTATGGTCTATTCATTAGTCAGAAGCTGGGGTTGTGGCTAATACTACCATTATTATAGTTTGTACTATACATGATCCCATATTATGTCGAATACTTTACTTGTTAATTGCTTTAATAATATTCTTTACAGCCTCTTGAGGTCAACAAGCTCGTCAAAGGGCGCCCTTTGGACAACCTGGAATTTTTGCAGTGGTTGAAACGTTACTGTGATTCCATAAATGGTGGAATTATGAATGAGTATGCTAGTCTTCATCATTTTTCAGCCGCCAATTTGTCATTGTCACCCTTTTCATTTAGTTTATTCCGACTCTGAAACTCTGAAAATGTTCGATTTGTCCTAGGAACTATAATCCAGTTGAAAGAAGATGCAAGGGTGGCAAGGAGCGAAACCCCAAGGGAGTTCATAGAGCTACAAAATCACTGCATGCAAACAATTTGACTAACTTGGGGTTGGGTGACGTGGCAGGCTTTAATAAGACTTCTGGTCGGTTCACATGCCGCACTATATATGTAGCCATCTTGATGACTTTTTTGTATGTAATATGTTGTCTAATAGAATTGTGTTGATGTAGGACCTAAACAAGGGAAGATGGGTACTGTGTCTAATGTTGTTCATTCAGCTAGCGAAATTAAAGTATTATCTGACCAGGTACTGCTGTATGAAATTTTTTTATGCTGTTTTGATTTCCTATTTTGTTAATAAATGTAGTGAAACTTAAATGTCCATTACACTATAGCCTATTCACATGTATATTTGCAACTTCTTTGATTGTTTTCTTCATTTGAAAGTGATGTGATAAAAGACATTCATGTGCTGTCAATGGTAGCCAAGTGAGTTGGTAAGGGTGTGGTGGTTTGTACCTCATGTCTTGTGTTCAAAGTTCAAATCCAGTGTTGGGGTGGGGAGGTTTAAGGGAATAAATATGAAACCTTTAAATAAATATAAAAAATAAAATAAAAAAACACTCGTGTTATTGTTATGTTTACTGATATGCAACAGTATATGTGGAAATAAGTAAAAGAAGAAGACAATCGTAATTATTCCATTTCATACTACTATAAATAACAAATATTACAATCTCCCAAGAACAACCTCACGATGTAATGTCCTTAACGAATTTGTTTTCGTTCTTCTTAATGCAAGTGTTTTGTTCATTACAAAAAATTGCTTAACAAACTCTCTTTTGCAACACACACATCATTGTTTTAGGAATTTGCCTTGGCCAAATCGACCGAGTAAACCTAGTCCAAATGGGAAATTATTCATATTTCTAGAAGGAACGTCACTTGAGAAAGTTCCAGAAATATGGTAGACCTTTTGAGGCACTGCCTCGACTCCTGTCAAGGGTTTGAACCTGCTGAGTGCTCACATCCATCCTTGAGTTATACAAACCCAAAAATGATCATTTAGAAGCCGTTTCCAATCACTTTCACTCAAAATATTTTGTTTGAAACCTGATAAGACATATATTAATGCCTTCACATCTCATTGATATAGTTCATGCTTAAACTATTTGAGTATCATGTTCAGAATTTGGGTTTTGATATTTCTCTCTTTTGATGGGAATTTTCACGTGACCATAAATGTTGCTCTTGATTGCATTTTTCGTAGTCTTCTTCTTGCTCTTTCGTGTAACTGCAAACTGATGGTGTATTTTCTGTCTCTTTGGTCCAGATCTTGGATCTCAAGCTCTCAGTAGACCATTTGGAAAAAGAAAGAGATTTCTACTTTGCTAAGTTGCGGGATATTGAAATCCTTTGTCAAAGTCCTGAGTTGGAGAATCTTACGGTTAGTTGACACGAGATTTCTTTTAGTATATGGATGATGGGTTTATGATTTAGTCTAGGATAATAAATTAGTATGTAGATGATGTTTTTATCAGTTTGTACTTGCTCTATTGTTCTTCATTGTAATTACTAATCGGTCTCTGCATATTGCTAATGCTCACTATTTTTGTTTATTCATGATATCATTTGCTGATTGGTTTTGGTATGTTTTGCTTGGCATGCTCGACTTCTTGTTCTATTGTTGTATATAGCTTTGTGTTTGCCACTTTTATAGTCTTTGCTTACGAAGGAAAATGACATATATCAATGATGAATTGTTGTTATCTATTATTAATGTGCAACATTCCGCTGTCATTCTACCAAGGAAACTGAGCGCATGTCTGTAGGCATATACCATAATTTGTGCAAGTAGACAGCTTCACAATCATAAACATCTCACAAGTGGGAGAAAGTAGAACAAAAAAGTTTTGGCCTGGTCAACCATGAGGTTCAAGTCTTCAACCAACTAGTTTGGAACCAATGACTTGGTACGATGCCCATGTTTTATTGTTGGTGTTTATGTTGCTATATCATTTGCAAGTGATGATTATTAGTGGTTGGTTTGCGAGGCTTCCTTGCCGTATAAAATGCATATGCAGTACCAATTGCCTTTGCAATCATCTTTGCAAAATTTTAGGGCCGGCTTTTGGGTACTTGGAGGGCAATGTACCAATTGTAGAATGTTAATTATTTTCGTATCTTACGATCCAATTTAAAAAAGAAGAAGAATTCAACACGATATTTGATAAGTGCAAAATAGTGTTCGTGCAAATAATTTCATGCAAATAGGAATGAAGAAGAAGTGGTCTTTCATTTGTGTAAAAGATAATAGTATGAATTTCAGTTGAAAGTCACAAATCTCTTCTATTATTGACTTTTGCATCAAGAACTAATTCTGAAGAAACTAGTGATGATTAAATGCGGGTTTCTTCAACACCAGCGATGTTTGCATTGAAATTTTCATCTGTTGTGTTACCTGTCTATTTATACCCTGGATATTACGACTTTTTTTGTAGATAAAATTTAAGATTGTGTTTGATGTGTCGAGCGAGCATATTAGAAATGTAGTGCTTCAGGAAAAGTGTGTGTACATTATGTTTTTCGTAAATACTCCTGTTGACTATGTTGGTGCTAGCATAGTGAACATGTCAATCAGAGACATGAGAGCACCACCTCTGGATCTTGCTCTTAAATGAGATCTAACCTCATTTCTTGAAAATTTTATTTCTTAAATGAGATCTAACCTCATTTCTTGAAAATTTTATTTCTTAAATGAGATCTAACCTCATTTCTTGAATCTCTCTAAGCAACCACTTCTTGTGCTTCACTCTGCTACTCGTTTCTCTGTGAAATCTGACCCTTTGCCACTTTCAGCCATGCCAAGAAGATTAGAAAAGGCATGACATGGTTTTGCATACCTTTTTGCTTTTATTGGTTTGGATGTTCCGCAGAAGAGAAGAATGTAAATTGGCCACCCATTGCATAACTACTGACAATATTGTCATGGTTAGCTTTCCTTTTTCCTTTTATTGGTTTGTTGTTTATGTTCATTTGTGAATCATTATCAAACTTCTGTCAATCCATGAATTGATAATGCCTCATCATCACCCTCCAGTTTGGGAAATTGATCTACTTTAGCAGGATAGTTTTAAGCATGTCAAGCAACTATTTAAACGTAAGATGGCCCCTTTAACACATTTCTTTTTGCAGGTGTCAGCTGCTATTAGGAAGATCTTGTACGCACCTGATGCGAAGGAATCAGCTCTTGCAGCAGCGCAAGAACTCTTAAGCTCATCTGCATCTGTAGACGCTGAAACTGAAGTAGAAAATCAGGCATAAGAACCGTAAGCAAATGAAAGTGAAGCTCTGCCTTGTGACCCCATGAGAAGTCTTGCTGAACCAATGCCCATGTTTCAGTATAGTTCGGTTCCAACTCACCACCGAACTCCGTTTTAGTGAGCTTTTATTTTCTGCATCCATGGTTGCCATTTCAAACGAATTCTCAGAGCACCCAACAATATCAAATTGTTGTTTATTAAGTAGTGAAGAAAACTTATATTTTCTTCTTTGCTACATCGTATCTTGCTTTTGTGTTCATCATCAACTTCGTTACCATCCATCAAGAAAGGAACTAAATTTGATCCTTGTAACAGGGTGGATGATGGAGTTACAGTCTAGTTCTTAGTTCAGGAACAATAAAACCATTAATTCTCTTGGTTTTGGAGAGGTGCAACACTATCGGGAACCACTGGCAGCCACAATATCAATCTGATGTGGTTTGTTTTTTACCAGCCAAGAAATCTATACAAAATACCACCTGATACTTTCATGTATTGTTGAAAATATGCATAGGACAACTTATTTTTTGACACTACCTTACAATGATACTTGTTGTAGAATAAATGTTTAAGTATGCATCAAGATTTCGGGCGTTAAAAATCTTCTTACCTAAGAAAAGGTGTTTTCTTTTGAACCCTAGCACCAGATATACAAAACAAAGGTAATTGCGCAATCTACTCTTATACTGGAGACAATTGAACTACAAGGATATTGAGAAAATGTCGCAGTCTTGGAGGTGGTGGATGGTATGCATGTTGAAAAGGTAAAATGAAGGCGTCGACTACACCACACCACCGTTTCCTCTCTCTCACATCATTTTACTCTCTCACACCACCTACATTTTTTTCTCACACCACTTATATAAACAAATTCAAATTGACAATGGTTCATCCCTCCCCCATTCAAAGCCTTTTGCAAATCTCTCCCCACACTCAAATCTCTTGCAAATCTCTTTCGCACCCTCGAAAATTCTCAAAATTCCCACAAAGTCAAAATTCTTAAACCCAAACTCAATAAATATGCACAACTTAACATAACAGAGAAACTCAAAACGAAAAAAAACAAAACAAAGTAACTTTTGACCAATTTAAACCCTCAATTGAGACTGATTCTCAACCTTATCAAAACATAAATATTGCAGTACTCTTTGTTATCTAATAAACACAACTTGAATCACTTGAAAATGTCTTGAAATTAGCAAGTTATGGTCATTTTACTAAGTCGCGCAAATCTGTCAGAAAAATGAAAACGGGGTAGTGTTCCTGACTTTCAGCCAACTTATGTGCTCGATTGAGATCAATTCTCAAGTTGATCAAAGACAAAAGTTGTAGTACTCTGAGTTATCTAATAAACACAACTTGAATCACTTGAAAATGTTTTGAAATGAGCAAATTATGGTCATTTTACTAAAATCGCGCAATCTGTCAAAAAAAAATATAATTGTTCACATAGTGCACTGCGGGCAGAAATTTGACAGATTTGCACGACTTTAGTAAAATGATCATAACTTGCCCATTTCAAAACATTTTCAAGTGATTCAAGTTGTGTTTATTAGATAACTCAGAGTACTACAACTTTTATTTTTGATCAACCTAATAATTGGTCTCGATCGAGCACATAAGTTGGCCGAAAGTCATGAATACTATCCCGTTTTCATTTTTCGGACAGATTTGCGCGACTTTAGTATAATGATCATAACTTTCTCATTTCAAAACATTTTCAAGTGATTCAAGTTGTGTTTATTAGATAATTCAGAATAATACAACTTTTGTGATTTTATCAACTTGAGAATCGGTCTTGATCGAGCACATAAATTAGCCGAAAGTCAAGAACATTATTCTGTTTTCATTGCAATACATATTTGCACGATTTTAGTAAAATGATCATAACTTGCTCATTTCAAAACATTTTCAAGTGATTCAAGTTATGTTTATTAGATAACTATTACAACTTTCGTATTTTAATGACTTTGAGAATCAATATCAATTGAGGGTTTAAAATTGTCAAAAGTTACCCTGTTTTGCGTTTTTTTTTTCATTTTGAGTCTGGATTTCTCCGTTATGCATATTTATTGGTGGTGTGAGAAAGTAAACAAAAATAACTCAATGGTGGTGTGGTGTAGTCGTTGCCAAAATGAATTTGAGCTCATAAACATTCGCGAAATTGTTCACCCCATTCAATACCACAGCACAATCTTTTTCACCATCCCTCCGGAAGCATTACACGAATAAAGTTGAAGGGTAGATTTTAAAGCTCGTGCTCCAAAAAATGTACGAGTTAAAGTTCAAAGCCAATTTGAAATCATGCAATAGTATTTAACAACTTAACATTATATTTGATGATACATCAAAATACACCGATCATCACGGCCATACATGTGGTATAAAGTCTCATCACGAGAATATAACGCCTGATCCATTGGGCCACTTCATAAAGCTCATAAAGAATGAGGCCAATTATAGATGCACAGACTAGGCCCACCACTAAGGAGGCGTAAACGCGATCCAAATTCAGGCCCAAACGAATCGAAACCCAAATCCAGGCCTGATACACGTTCTCTCATAAAGAAAATGAACGTTACACCAAAAAATAGCCGTGGAGGGACCTACGCCTTCACGAATGCATCTCCATTAAGGATGAAACTGTTACAGAAGCATCTCATTTCGTTGCGCCTCACATGCTTAAGTCACGCAAATAGCTAACCACGACCATTATAAAAGGTAAAGGGAACATTCGACAAATGTATGCAACTTTAGCTGAGTTTTGTCCAGATTTACTTCATTCTTCCAACAGAGTTACTGACTTAAGCATCGGAGTGTCTTCGACCACTAAAAATGTGGTCTTTGGCAGTCTAACAATGCTTTTGCAGGTCAAACTCACATCAGGACGATTTTTGGATGCGTCAATATTCATATATAGTACTAAATTATTCTAATCCAGTCTCTAAGTTGCCCCTCCTGGGTGGATGTGGGGTTTGACTTTAATACCAATTGTTAAGAACTAATCAATACTCTTCAAAAGGCCGAGTTGTCAAGGAGTGAAAGCCAATTATTTTACCAGGATTGTAAAATTATCATATCAATGTAAATTCTACAAAATATGGAAACAACTCAATTAATCGCTAGAAACATGTGTATTTCAAAAGGTTTAGGGACGAGACTGATGTTGCATCCATAGTTCTGTTTACACTTAGAGTGTGTGAAAAAGGATTATTACATGAAATTTCAAATACTCAAAGTACACGGTTGAGCTGATAATAGTTACGAAGAGTAAGAGTCTACACCACATACTGTTATAGACCCGGGGATAGATAATCCTTTGCAAGATTATGCTCCCTAATGGGTAATGTTGCCCTATTCCGCAAGATCCAAATTTCTCTACAGGAGAGAGATATTATAAAACAACAAGTGGTGTTGTAGTTCTAAAGGTTACAATTTAATGTGATTAAAGTTTATGAACTCTTTTTATTGATATCTCAAAATTCTTAAATGGTGACACTTTGTCAATTATAAATCCACCACAATCCATTCTTTTTGGGGTAACATAACATTTTCATCAACAAATTATCTATAACAAAAACGCCGAACTCATTAAAATAAGAATTCATACTCTTTAACAAATCAATTTGTATAACAATCAAATTCATTATAATGCATTAATATACATTATCCGACCCTTAACATCAAGGATCACTATGAAACCACAACCATCATACTCCAAAACACAATAATATATCAAAAACATGCATATCAATTCATAAAGGAGTTAAGGATTAAAAATGTAATTTCTCCAAACTCAAAAAATTATACTTCCATTAAATAGATCTCAAAACGACGATTCAAACGAAGCTACATGCTATATTTTAGACCTAGACAAAGCTTGGGTCAAACAAGTCAATGTCCTGGTCAAACAGATGACTTCATCATCTTCCCAAGCGAACTAGACTGGTTTCAGCTCTTTTTATAAATTTAAAAAAACTTCGTGCAAACTTTGATCGATTATAACTCTATTCTCAGTCGTTCGTTTAATACAATATACATACCACTCAAAAGTTTACGACAAGATCTATTAATCCATATAATCATATCAATGGAATTTTGATCCAGATAGAAGTAATCATGTTTGAAATATACCCATATCAACATGTTCCAAGAAATTATTATCAATATTCTTCATTATTGAAATAAAACCTCACAAACAGTTCAATGTAGTTGTCTGTTTTTATTTTTAACATGATATCAAAGAGATCCAAACAATATTACAATAAAAATTGAACTAAATCAATTAAACAAAGTCAAAATCAAAATTGTGGAATTTTTATTTTCAAGAGACAACGTAATAAATGAAGTACATATCATATTCACGAATACAAATATAATTTATAATGGAGAACTTACCGGTTCACCTTTTTTTTCTTTCTATTATCCCAATTCCGTTTATTTTTTATTTCCCCCAAACTCTGTACGGACGGAGAGCAAATAAAATTAGTCCCCATTAACCCAATATAAGGATGAGAATAGTCCTACTTACTAGGATTAGAGTTATTTCTATTTTTAAAACCTCCCATTATATTTTTGCTTTTATTCAATTAAACCCCAAAAGAAAAAAAAAAATATATATATATATATATATATTCAACCTCAAGTCATTCTGATGTCTTACCGCTGTTTCAAATTGATCATTTCAAGTCATTTTTTATAAATAAGAGGGGTGTTACAGCCCCGCCGATCGTTTAGTTGGAAGACCTCTTTAAATAAGTGAATAAATAACAAATGGATAAATAAAAATAATTAATTGACTTTCTCTTTCTCTCTTTCTATATATATATATATATATATAAATGGGGTATTACAACACCAGAATCCACCATGACCTTAGTCGGCTTCCCCTTGTTGTTAGAGCTCGTTGGTGGTTTTGGTTGTTTCTTCACTCATTTATCAACTACAAGGATCCCACCTTGGACCCTTCTCCCACAAAGTCTCCTACCTCTTTAACCTTGATGCAAGAACACTTAAGATTTTCCTACCGGTACACCTCAAATATACTCTAGCGATACATCTCATGGTCAATGGCTAGGATACGGCTCTGATATGGATAAATTAATTTTTTTTTAATCTATTGTTCTTTGCAAATTGTGAGACTAGGGTGTGATATTAATGTTTAGGATGCATATATTTATTAGTTCAAAAATACTAGAAAATCGGACTGTAAAAATCAACCCAATTGGCATAGTAAAAATCTTGTAAATCCAACGGACTGTAACAAAGGACCAGGTTCATTCTCAGAGAGTCCCATCACTGGCCCCAATGAACATAAAAGGTTGCTCTCAGCATAGAACGTCACGCCCCGAGGTAGTTCGGGCTTTGGACTCGACCTCAAAAAAGTCCAAAACCTCGAGTAATACGTTGTTACATCTATCACCGTTCATTCTTCCTCGCAGACCTACCGCACATCTCGAGGAACCTTGCTTTCTGCTGAGCGGGACACGTATCTCCAGACTTTCATTATTGCCTCGCCCTCGAGATGCGGATTTTCCGAAGAACTCTGAAACCCTCACTTGCTCTTCGCTTCTCTCTCTTCTCGCTTTGGTTTCAAACCCTTCTCATCTGTTCGGAAGCCGGAAAGATCGTCCCCCTCGCTCTGCATCGATCTGGGTATGTTATCTTTGGATCTGATTGCAAAAATATCATCTTTTGTCATGTGTTTTCGTGACTTTTGTGGTTAGGGTTTGGTAATTTGATTAGGTCGAGTTCTTGATTTACACAATTTTGTATTTTAGGCGTGAATTTGATGGATTGTTAGGGTTTCTGGAGTTTTCTCCCTTAAATATGCAATCTTAACTAAATTAGGGTATTTTATTGTTGCTTTGCTGAAATTGTGTAATTGTTTGAGGAGATCAGGGCACTGTGGTGATAAATGTGTTTTAGTAGGATAGAAATGTGGGTTTGTGGTTATATTGGCTGTTTACTTGTTCTAATTAGGTAAAATGGGTGAAGTTAATGATTTATACTGAAATTTTAAGAAGATGGAGGAGAGGGTTTTTTAGTGTTGTGGTTTTGTATGCATGTGTTTAAAATTGGACATGTTAAACTGTTTTGCATGTATTTGCTGTTATTGGGGAGTAATTGATTGTGAAGCTAATGGGTTCTCATAATTTTGATGAAACAGGAAATGGGGTATTTGGGTTAGTTAGTTTTTGCATTGGGTTATTTTTACATCTCGTCGAGACGTAGCTAGTATGGCAAGTTCAATTCAGGAGAATGAGCAGACTCCTCGGATGAAGAGTCTTGAGAATTTGAGTTCGAAGGATGGTGAGGCTGTTCTGCAAAGGGAGCCAGGTAGTGATGATGGTCCTGTTAGTGATAAAGTTGCAATGGCTGTGAGCGACTGTCCTGTAATTGATGAGAGTGCAACAAGGGTGGATGAAGGTTTGGTAAGTGATAAAGTTGAAACCACAATGGGTGATGGGCATGCAAGTGATAAAGTTGAAACTGCAGTTGGTGAAGCTCCTGTGACTGATAAGGGTGTAGAAATCGGTGGTGAAGGTACTGTGAGTGATAAAGTTGCAACAACAGTGGGTGAAGCTTCTTTAAGTGAAAACGTTGCATCAACAGTTGGTGAAGTTCCTCTTAGTGATAATGTTGTGGCAATAGTGAGTGAAGCTCCTCTTAGTGTTGTTGTGGCATTGGCAAGTGAAGCTCCTGTAAGCAATTTGAATGATGCTCAGTTGATGCAGGGGAAGGAGTTGGGTAATACTGAAGGCCCATCTGACCTTAGCATTGTAAAGGTGGATGAAGGTTCTAGTGACCTAAAGATGGCTGAAGTTCCTGTTAGCAGTAGTAGTAGCATTATGAGGGTTCCCCCGGAGAAGAGGACACTTTATAAATTTGGTCAAAGAACATCAAACTTTCGTGGGGTAACTAGGTAATTACATTTTCTTCATGCTTAGGTGTAAACCTGTTTTGTTGTGTGGGTGTTTTGATGTTTGAGTGCTGATTGGTGTATCTTGCATTGCAGACACAGATGGACTGGGAAGTATGAAGCACACCTTTGGGACAATAGTACCATGACCGAAGGTCGTAAACGTAAAGGAAAGCAAGGTAAGCTTCAGTAGACTGCACCGAGCTGTTTATAGGATTTTGAGCGAAAGAAAAAGTAATCATTCAAACAGTATGATTGCCACTGGATATTTGTGTGACATTAAGTAGGTCTTTTATTATTCTTTGGATCAATTAAATGGTTTACTCTGGTGCATGTCATGATCTGTGACTTGTTATGAAAAAAAAAACCATGTTGATGTTGCTAAAGCTTGTGTTTATACCATCACCTTATAAGATATGGAGCATTCTTTTCAAAAAGAAAAGAAAAAAATGAGAGCTAAAGTACAGATGCTAAGATGTTTGAAAATTTTAACCTTTTTCGGTTTGCGGATTTCCTCAGTCTAGAAAGATAATTCTGTGAGTATCTGATTACATGTTGCTGATTTCATTTATCTGTTTGCTATGGCAATGACTTGGGATGCATCGGCTTTGTTGTTCTCCAGTGTATCTAGGTGAGTGATATGTGATGTCAATTGAAATTATTGTGAGTTTGGACTTTGCAAGAGAGCTTTTGTTGTTAAGCACCATCAACTTGTCATGCAGGAGGATACGAGTCTGAAACGAAGGCAGCACAAGCATACGACCTTGCAGCTCTGAAATATTGGGGCGGGAGTGCAAATACAAAATTGAACTTCCCGGTAATGATCTCTAATGCTAGATCCTTTGTCTATTTGATTTATTTCATGGGATGCCAAGATTGTTCATCGATAACCCTTGCAATGCATATTAAAACAGTACCGAGTCATTATCCATTTTAAACCTCAAACGGGGTCTATGAACTTTGGTGTTTACATATGTTGTCCTATGATTGAAATTTACTTTCATCATGTTTATTTTTATCATTGGAAAGTGAAAAGGATGGATAAGTCGATCTTTAGTAGCTATTAGTGAAGGTAATTTTAACTCATTAATGCGTTTTTTTATCTTCCTGCACGTGCAACTTATGGGTTACAGTTGGTTGGGTTGGTTTTCCTTCTCACTGATCTCAAAACATGTTAATTAAACTTCACTGTGTTACTATTCTTTTGTTTGCAGCTGTCTACCTATGAGGAAGAACTCGAGAAGATGAAGGATATGTCAAGAGAGGAGTATGTCAATTCGCTTAGAAGGTACCAATCGCATTACTAGTGCATGTTTATTGTCTTTTAACTTTTTTTCGTGAGAAAGTTTATTTTATGTTTTAACTGTTTCAGGAAAAGCATTTGTTTCACAAGAGGCCATTCCATTTACAGAGGAGTGACAAGGTTCTCCCTAATTTCTTTTGTTTCCTCAGTTGTACTTTCTCATTATAATGATAAGTTTTAAAATTATCAGCAATCTATGAAAAAAAGTATCTGTCGTGTATATTATTATTACGTATATGCTTAATAGATGCGGTGAGTTGAGTGTCAGGGTTAAAATAGACGCACTGGGTAATCATTTCAATCATTTATTAGTCGGTTAGATTTCTTTTAGATCTTGCTTTTTGCATATATTTTGGAGGGGTAAAATTTTGAAATCAGGATCATATTAATGTACTGGGCATCATTATCTCTGACCATACATTAATGGACTATTAGACCTGCACCTGGTGTCCATTTTTGGTTTTATGAGATTGATTAAATGGCTTAAATCTCATCTTCATGGTGTATTTTTGTTTTCTCAAGCTTGGAACCTGGTTGATAGCTTGGATTTAAACTGGAATTGATTGATAGGAAAACTCATTAATTTGAGTTTAGTTACTGATGTTTGGGTCCTTGTATGTACTTTACTTGGCAAGTTCATTTGAGAAGCATACCCTTTCTCAAGAATACCACGTGATCCATTTTGTAATGCTGTACTAGAGAATTTATAGAGCTTGTATGCCAAACAATTTACGGATCCATTTGTCAATGTTAGTCTGGGTGTATGTGATTGATGTTTTGCAGCTCAATCTTTGAATCTTGTTGATTTTACTTGGGAAAGAAAAACTGAAAAAGGGATAAAAATATATAAAATAAACAGTAACATATATAATAAGTCCCTCATTTTGTAGTTGGAAACATCCTGTTAGGGTACACGAACTTGGGCATCAAGGTTTCCTTATTTATGTGTGTACAATTTTTTTTTTTCAATCCTGCTATGCTATGCCCTCTGTATATGTTGGACTCCCATCTGTGGAGCCAATATAGGGATTCTGTAAATTGGTGATACATGCATTTTTAATTGCTGATTGTTTATATAGTAATGTTAGAGGCTTGTATGCTTCCCAATGGGATCTTATCTTAACAGACAAAATGAAGGTCGGCGCTGGCAAGCTCGAATTGGCAGGGTTGCAGGTGGTAAAGACATATACCTTGGAACATATGGTTAGTGCCATACAAACAATATTGCACTCTTTCATCAAATAAAGCATATCCGCATAATGAACTAATATCTTGTTGATTTGATCAGACACTGAAGAAGAAGCTGCAGAGGCCTACGACATTGCTGCAGTAAAACTTCGAGGTATGAATGCCATAACGAATTTCGACATCAGTAACTACTACAAAGAGGGTACAAAGGAGTTGGATGTCACACCTATTAAAAGTGTTGAAGAAGAGCATTCTCACTTGAGGGTTAGATATTTCAAACTTGACTGAAAGTTTTCCAAGTTAGAACTGTTGGGTCTGTTTTGAGTATTATTGGAAAAAGACAGCAGAAACAAAACATCAGTGTGTGTGCTGTTCTTGCTTCACTTCTCAGTGTTTATAGTTTTAGGGAATACTGTAGGAGATATTGTGAAGACAATGTAGCAGACTATTTTTGTCCTTAATTTTCAGTTAGTTCTCTTTCCTATCTCTTGCACTCTGTTATGGCATATTATTTCTATTATGCTATTATTATTATGGTTCCATTAAGAAAGGGTTTTGTGCAATTCATTAGCAAGAAATTACTGTACTTGCTGAACCCCTTCATTCAAATTTATAGGCTGAAAGTGTTTTGCCTTGCATAGTACACACATTAGTTAAGCTTCTTTAATCTTCATTTGATATGATAGACACACCCTTGCGTTAAGTTCTTTTGGTCTTTATTACTGTATGAGCTTAATGGATCAATTCTTCTTCATGTGTTACGTGGCTTTGTTATTGGTTGTGGAAGAGCTAGTTGTCAGCTCGGGTTTTAGTATTTTATGAATTTAAGAAACACTGTCACTTTTGCTACTCCTGTAGGAGAATTGGATATGCGCGTCAATGGTTTGATATTATCTTAAAAAGGGAATATTGTTTGTGGGAACAGATTTCGTAATCAGTTGATAGTTCATGTTATGAGCTTGTTTACTAAGGCATAGAAGTGCAGTGAGTTGATTATTCTTGTTGAGAAAGCATTAGAATACCAACCTCATTGAGTAATGTGCCTGCTAGAAATTAGAGTATTTGAACAGGTACAGCCACACAGGTAAGATTGCTTTACAAATACATAGTAGGTTCATTAAATCAGGATACGGTTCTTTGGGCAGCTCTTAGCAATAGTAATGCCAAAAGGGCTCGATAAGAGTTTATGGTCTTACATTGGCAGGGCAACATGAATGCATTTGTATGGTCAATCAAATGGAGGCAAGGAAAGTGCCTGATAGTGGTGTTAAATGCTCGAGCCACAATGAAGTAGTGATGGAGGGAAGAACTGCCAAAAGTTGATGTGAGCATATGATTCAAGTGTTGAGCACGATTGATCCACTAGTTTGTGCTGCTGCATTTCTAAGCCTGAGTAATCAGCAGGGAGAGTACAGCATGAGATGAGATGGCCTTATTTGAAGCATGAAGAGTACATGGAAATGCTGAATTTGGAGAAACTGTGTCTAACTTTTAGATTTGAGTAATGAGAACTCTACTGATTCAATCAAATTTATTGTCGAAGGGTTGCAAAGGATACAACAAAGACTGATAGAAGTGTGTTCCATGACCATCTGTCTCTCTTACATTTTGGAGACCAACAAGTTTACGCCACTCTTCAATTATAAAGTTCTTTGTTGTTACTCATATCCATGATTTATTAACATATTTCTCTATAATTTAGTGCCATGTCAACAACTGAAGCCAGGTCCAAGTTTGTTTAGATCGAATGATGGATTGAATTTGTCCTCTTAATTTGCTGAAAATAACAAACACACACTTCTTTGGATTCAAAGCAATATGCTGAACTCAGATTTGTTTATTTTTCCAAAAGGTTGTCGGAATGAAAATATGACCATGTTACCATTTTTACATTTTTGCTTTTGACTTTCTACGGAATTGTTGTGTTTGATGGACAAGGATTCAAACTTCATCAACAATCACCATAGCAGGATTACATGAGGTAAGGAAGAATATATTTTGTTAGCTAAAGGTATAATGAAAGGTGATATGTACATCATCACCAATCACCAGTTTGTTTGATGATTGTAGTAACGAAGTGATTCCATGATTGATTGGACATGGAGACTCATATTTTGCATCTCGGCATTAGTTGATTAGATGAATATTATGTACTATATACACTTTGAATTCATTCTTATTTACACGTAATGGATATGCTTATACATGATTTTCTTTCTATGTTAGATAACTATATAAAAAACAATGAAAAATGAATAATGTAGACAAGATGAAAAAAAAAAAAAAAAAAAGAACAAAACACTGCAACTGGAGATTACATTTTCTAAAACTGTACATATCCTACTATCGCCGAGATCTAGGTGGAGTGTATCTGAATTCCTTGCTCGACTATTTGATACTTGGGATCTATAATGGGATTGTTCTCTACATTGTAGTGACTGAAATTTTGCCTGTCAGGACTTCACTACATTGAGAGAACTACAACTGCACAACCTCACAATCGGCATCTGAACATTGGCTCCCGTAGCAGAAAATCCTCGCCAACAGAATTGAATGTAGACCTGATGTCATGCCGCTGGTACACCTGAGCTCTATTTTCATCCCACCACTCTTCTGCTTCTCTCAGGCTGAAGCGTTTCCGACTGCATAAATGATTTTAATGAACAAGTAAATTTACCATGAATACACGACGGGTGCATAATCTATGCTTAGAAAACTTCTCTTGTCAAATTTGTTTCAGACAGCAACAACCATATCTCAAAATGACCTTCAACTAGGAACAACAAACAATACAGCATGATTGAATTGCTTAGAAAACTATGGACTATAAGAATATTAGAATCAACACGCTTGTTTATTACTACCGATTCTGAGAATTGATATTTCTATTACTGCCCAAGGATGTTGTTACTCTGCATACTTCAGTTTTGATCAGAATAAACATAGCCAACCAAACCAAGTCATATTTATTCGTCTAGATTACAGATTGCTCCTGTAAACATCCATCCTTTAAGTCTTTATATTATCCTAAGTCATAACATACATAATCACAGCACAAATGCCAGTAACTTGGCTAAGACGAATAAGATACGATCTTAATAAGTACTGACCAAAAGAAGTCGCCTTTGTTTCATCTTCTGAACGAGACTGGATTTTGGATTTTTCTTATGAATAACTACAAAGGCTCAAATTGTGTAAATGATAAACCAGCGAATAAATACAAGGTGGAAGCATCAATTTGATTATGTTCTATTTGTTCGTACGGTAAATCCTTTAACATAGATACTCGGCGCATGTAAATTCCAATTAAAAAGAATTTAACTGAAAGATCAGATTATGCATCAACAAATTTAAAAATAGTGCACATTCATGAAGAAATGACATACCTGAAGCGTATCCGAGTAAGATGGTTGCCACCTCCTGGCAACGAAGAAATAGTTATGTAAACCCCAGGTGCATCTTGCACCATCCACTCTTCGTGTGGTTCATTTCGCCCAGCCATTGTATCAATCTTTCTTCAACTGCCAAAACTCAGAACAAATTAAACTTCTAAGGTAATTAATAAGGCAATGTAGAAGACATATACCTATACGTACATTTCAAGATTCAACAAAGGATGATGTAATTAGCCATATTTTCTATGTGAATTATCTCAAATTGGTCGAAAAGCTAATAAGTTTAATTCATGAAGATGGTGTCGATCATTTTGAGTTCTTGGAGGAAGAAAGCAGGTTTTGCGATTGTGAGTACATTAATCCGGGACTGATTTACATGTACCTCTCTTTTATTTATATCCTGATTGTGCTCAAATTTTCGTTTATTCCTGTCCTTTGTTTTAACTGATTTTTCTCATTTCAGTTCCATTTCTCCCGGGTTTATTTCCTTGTCAGCAACTCAATCATATACCCCATTTTTATTTTTTGGTCTGAAATTTTGGGATGCCAAAATGAATATGGGATTTACATCCCACGATGTGGTGTAAACAGTCTCAATTTTTGTTGAAAATAACAAACATCATTGTCTGTTTTAATAAAAATGACTCCAACGTTACAAATGCTTTCATAAGTTGCATTTCTGTATTTCTTCGTAAGAAAATGAGCTTCCATTTCAGTGTAAGAAAATGAGCTTTCATTTCAGTTTAGAGTACAACAGGGTTGGACAACTCTTTAAGAACCATCAGTGCTAGTATTGGGATGTTTGGCACGATGAACAAAATAAGCCCATCGCCTCAAACATCCCAATAGACATGAAAGCACGTTTACAATGTCTCTGCATTTCACATGATGAAATCAGATGGTCCATATCATTCAATTTTGCTTGCTCAAAAAGTGCATGGTATAATACAACAAGCATCGTATTAGAAGACCATTCTTATCCAAGAACAGAAACTGGAAGAACAGGGGAATATATATTACAAGCGCATAGATTATAGATACATAAACACAGTATGAAGAAACATAAGAAGGAAGTTCACAAAACCAGTGCCCAACACAGAAACAACTATACACTATACCGCCTCATTTGTGCATCTAGTTGGGAGATCACATACTTTAGTACCTAAAGTCATCATGAAAGCTCACGTAACTGCCGCTCTTTCTGGACCTTGATTGCTTATCAGCCTGCAGCACAGAATACATGAAAGATCTTTAAGTTATCCACATACCTTTCACCTCAGCCAAAGAGGCATACCTAAGGTTTATAGTTCCCAATTCAAGACTACACCGACTTTGGCATGGTTGTTGACGTGACTTAGATTAATATCCTTAAAACTTTGGGTAATTATATTACATTTCTTTTTTGGGTCGAAAGGGTTCAAAACTTCAAATTAACAATATCCATCTTAAAACTCGCTTCTTCATGTTTACAAATGGATTGGTTTCACAAACAAAAGTTATTGTACATACCCTGCTAATGAGCTTCTCAAGTGCTTCCGGTCCATTTTCTTCCATGAACTTCTCTGCAGCAGTGAGGGCGTCATCGGGCCTACTGAATACATCCTTCTTATTACCACTTCGTGGGATATACCACAGATTAATTGTGTGCGGCTTCACAAACATTGGTCTGACAAAATGCTCATACACATATGCAGCGCCGTTGAAATAAGGCAAGACCAACCAGCAGGTGACAGCCAACCTCAAGTAAGGCCAGAAGGGGAGGCTGCCATGGAAATGAAGATATATATTCGAAGGTCAGCATTGAAAGGCTAGAAAATGAAGAACAGAGTTACAAAGTTATTTCTGGTTAAACCATAATAGAGAAGTTTAAATTCATTGTCAGTAGGTTTTTTTTTCAATTTTTTTCTTATACAAACAAATAAAGAAGATAAAGAACTACTTTCCGTTATGAAGTTAAGGAGGCTCTCAAGATGCATGGTACTTGCAACTCAGGAATATCTCGAATCCTAGCTTCTAAGTCCACGTGATGGGGAAGATTTCAAGAAATAATATGCCGATGCTATCCTCTATATTTAGAGGGTCAAGCAAGTGCATGTCGAGCAGTCTTTGTTGTCTACTTTTCTTTTCTTTTCCACTCTCCAAAAATACACAAAGGTTTCAAGAAAATAAAATAACGTGTATGTTATCATCAAAGATGCACGGACTCTTCGGAAAACCCCGATTTCGAGAGTCGGATACGTGTCGGGCACGGACACGGCCCCGACTCGACCCCAACACGGCCAGGACACGGCTAGTGTTTTTTTCCTATTTTTCTTGGTTTTTTCTTTTTTCCTATTTTTCTCTGCTGATTTTCGGAAGTAGTTCTTGAAGAAACACCAGTTCTACTGCACTCAATTGCAATCGCCAATTCCTTCAATCAGGACGAGGGGTTGCTTCAATTAGAGCACCTCTTCACGCCGTACTCAATCTGAGGGTTCTTGACTGACATTTTCATTTGATGGTACATCAGACGTCATCAAGGTCGTTTCTTCCCTCGCTCTAAATTAGATACAATACACACAAAAAATGGTATTTTGCTATATAATTTCTCTGTAATTTGATTTATCTGTTTCTGATGACTAATTTGCTCTTAGATACACAATTACACATTATTTTGAAACAATTTATAAATTAGATACACTCCCCAATAAATTTTGACTATCCGAGTATCTCTGTAAATTTTTCTATGTCTCTTGTTAAGCTCTCCTCTTCCAGCTTCAAAAGTACAAATTTTAAACAATTTTAAGCTTTAAGTTGTTTATGTTCATATGAGTTATAAAAAAAATAAAAATTAATAAAAAGTAAAGTTTGACTGTTTCGCCGTGTCGCCGAGTCCTAATTTTTTGAAAATTGCCGAGTCGCCGTGTCGACACAACACGCGTGTTCGTGTCCGTGCATCTTTGGTTATCGTCTATATTGGGAGGTCAAGTCAAGCAAAAAACAAATTGTGGTTGCTGGGGGCCAGGTCTCCACGACCACAACGTGGAATTCTCACCACTGAACAATGGCCACATTGGTGGACACTTAAACTACACTCACATTTACAGCTAGGGATGGCAGTGGGGCGGATTTTCACGGATATCCGCCCCACCTAATCCGTTTGGAGCGGTTTTGGATATGGCTGAATGGGTTTTCGGGTGGTTTCGGGTATCCAAAAAATATCCGTTCACTATTCGGGGCGGATACGGATTTGGCCATATCCGCCCCGCGGATATCCGTTTAACCAACAAATTTACAAAAGTGCCCTTCGCCTATATAAAGGATTAACCTTTTTTCACAAATCACAATCGCTCTTCGCTCATTTCATTTTCATTCGCTCCCTCACACCCTCACCAAACGCTCCCCTCACCCTCATCATTTTCATTCGCTCCCCTCACCCTCACCCTCACCAAACGCTCCTCCCCTCACCCTCACCAACTCCCTCTCACAGACACAGAGAGCACAAGCTCTCGTCTCACTCTCAGAGCAGCGTCGCCCACGTCGCCCTCCCTCACACCACGTCGCCCTCCCTCACGCAGCGCGGCCGCGACTCGCGAGATCCTCCCTGCTGCTCCCCTCACGCCGCAAGAGATCTGCCTCCCTCACACCGCGTCGACCTCGAGAGGTCCCTCACACAGCGTCGACCGCGAGGCGAGAGATCTGCCTCCCTCGCAGAGAGATCTCCCTCTCACAGAGATCGCCCCTTCTCCTTCTCCAGATCTCCTTCTCCTTCTGATCTGATCTTAGCAATAAGATCTTAGATCCAAATCTCTTAGATCCAGATCTCTTAGATCCAGATCTCTTAGATCCAGATCTTAGATCTGATCAAATTTGATCTTGGATCTGATCTGAGATCAGATCTGAGATCTCTGATCTGATTTCAGATTTCATCAAATCTGATCTCGATCTCAGATCTCATCAGATCTGATCTCGATCTTAGAGTTCAGATCAGATCAGATCTGATTTTTTTTTGGTAATTTGTTGTAATTTTAGATCGAATTTGTTGTAACTTTTAGATCGTTTTTTTTTTTTTTTTTTTGTAATTTGTTGTAATTAGAGATTCAGATATCTGATTTTTTTTTTTTAATTTGTGGTATTTTTTTTTTTTAAATTTGTTGTTGTATGTTTTTTTTTTTTTTAATGTATAAATGATCGTAAAACTGTAATGAAAGAAATTTCATGCGGATATCCGGGGCGGGGCGGATATCCGCAAATCCGTCTGGGGCGGGGGCGGTTTTGAAAAATAATACCAAACGGATATGCGGGGCGGATTTTAATCCCCGCAATTCTCAGCGGAGCGGGGATGGATTTGCTTAAATCCGCCTCATTGTCATCCCTATTTACAGCCGTACCATCAGTTTATAAGAACTACCATGTCAAAATCTGAACTACATAAGATTCTTATAGCTTTTTTTTTTTTTTTTGGAAATACTATCACTCTAATTATCAACTTCATCATTATTACCATCCAAAACCTAAACCATTCTGAAAAGGCTAACGCTCGACATAAAGGAAAAATCTAGAGTGCAATGGGGTAGTAAGAATCTAAGGAAGTAATAAAATTTCATGACAGACAATAATTCAGAGGAATGGCAGCAACAGCAGTGTTTGTTGGCAATAACATCAGTGAAGTGGTTCAGAGAGCACCTGTCAGAAAGTGAACGGCTGGGGAGAAACAGAAAAGGGGACGAAGATCTATAAAAAGGTAAAGGAGAGAGAGAGTGGTAGATCTGGGGGCAGAGTCGAGAAGAGAATATTCCTATATTAGAGTAATTTGACGGCCACCACTGACACTTTGGATCATATCCTTCATTATAAGCAATTCATGGCGTCACATGGGACAACAAAAGTTTGATGTGCAGAATTTTCCGGTCCAACCTTCCAGGCCTTGCCAAACCACGATCTCCCTCAAGTTCAGTTAGTTTGTTTATGAATTTGTGCGAATATTTTATTTTTCAGTTTGTGTAGCATGAAACCGAAGAGGTACATAGTCTGTTCAAAGTCAAAATGCGGCATGATGAGATAGTGGGGTGGATTGGGTGATGTCGGGGTCTGTTGAAGACTCCATGTGTTAAAAGTGTAGAGCCCTTTGCAAAAGGCAGAGGAAGGGTGGCGTAGTCTCTTATCCCCATGCCATTTTTTTAGTCATCTGGAAAGAGAGGAATGGTAAAAATCCTTGAACGCTCCTTCCTCTCAAGGGATCGTGTGGTGCTGGATGTTATGGGTGCTCTCTGGTACATGTGATTTCTCATTATTTATTTCTGGTTTTAGGTTCACTCAATTCCTGTTAGAGTGGGAACAACTAATTTATGACTTACGAGGGTTCCTTAATGTGTAATTTCTCCTCATGTTGTGGAGATTATGGCCTTTATATGTTCTCTTTGTATAGTTGTTTTTGTTTTCGATAAAATTTTAACCTCTCCCTCTCTCTTTCTTGAGAAATAAATAAATAACTGTGAGTTCGTTGAGCACTCTCAGCTAGAAAAAAGGTGCAAGTAGGGATGGCAGTGTGGTGGATTTTTTCGGATATCCGCCCCACTCGCCTCGTTTGGGGCGGATTTGGTAAAGGGTCCCTGGATCTTGGGGCGGATACAGATTTCCAATCTATATCCGTTTATTAATCGGGGCGGATACGGATTTGGCCATATCCGCCCCACGGATATCCGTTTATCCAGTAAATTTACAAAAATACTCTTCCCCTTATATAAATGATTAAACCCTAAGTCTCTCACACCCTCTCGGCCTCTCACACACTTAATTCATTCTCCTCACAGCGAAGGCGAAGCTGCGGAGGCCGAGCCGACCTTCTCTCGGTCGTCCCTTTTTCTCTCTCACAGCGAAGGCGGAGTCCGACCCTCCCTTCTTCTGTCTCAGCGATGGCGAAGGCCGAAGTGTCGACCCTTCTTCTCTCTCACACCCATCCCGGCCGCCTCCCTCTCCCCTCCCTTCCCCCCGCCTTTCCCTAGATCTGAGATATGAGATTCTTCAGAGCTTTTTTTTTTTTTTTTGTAATCAGATCAGGATCTGAGATTCTTTAGAGCTAATTTTTTTTTTGTATAGTTTGTTGTAATTTTTGTATGGATTCTATTTTGTGTTACTGATCTAACCAAAATTTTGTGTTACGGATTCTTTAGATTCTTTGTAATTTTGTTGTAATTTTTGTATGGTTTGTTGTAATTTTGTATGGATTCTTTGAAATTTTTGTAATTTTGTTATAATTTTTTTATGAAGTTTACTGTAGTTAAATGGATAACAAGGGTTAGCAAATTAGAAAGAGTAATAACTAAATTAGGGCCGGAGATCCGGCAATCCAGTAACAAAATTGCAAACCGTAAACGGATTGGTAGGGCGGGGCGGTTACGATTTTTAAATAAAATTGTAAACGAATTGGCGAGGCGGATTTGATAAGAACAACCACTCTGTAAGAAGTTTTGATTCAAAACATTATAGTAAGCACCAAGGAAGTGTTTAGTGCTGGAAAATAAATTAAACACCCTTAGGGTGTGTTTGATTTCAAGGAAAAGTTTCTCAAGAAAATTTGCCAAAAGTGAGAAGGAAGGGGAAGGAAAGAGGAAGAGACAATGAAGAACATGAATTTTCTAATAATCATCATCCTCTTGGTTTGTTACAAAATTTGTGAATTTTTTTTGTTTAGGGGGTCGCTACAATTTTTTTTCCAAAATAGTCATCTTCAACCTCGAGATGGAGTTTTTTTTTTCCACATCCTCTCCTGTTTGTTTTTTCTTTTGGATGTGCTTGATTTCAAGGAAAAATTTTCATAGGAAAATTACAAAAGAAAGAAGAAATAGGAGAGGAAGTGGAGAAATGTTCCTCATCTTGAGGTTGAAGACAACTTTATATTTGGCAAATATTTTCTTAGTGTCAACCCCCCACCCTCCAAAACAAAGAAAACGTTTTCCACAATTTTGTAATAAACCAAAAGGATAGTGGTTATCACAAAATTAATGTTCTTCATTATCTCTTCCTTTTTCTTCTCACGTTTGGAAAATTGTCTTGGAAAAAATTTCCTTGGCAAATCCACCCTTGGTGAAATATTCTAATAAGCTTAACCATCAGTAATATTTTCTTTCAAATATTTGAGAATGGCATATGAATCAATTCAAACAGCTTTGACTCAATCAAAGAGTTCTAATCAAATAATTGAGAGTGAAAACATATACCAATTCAAATATTCCAGAGTTAAAGAGTTCAAATAAAGTAGTTGCAACGGGTGACTACGAGTTCATGTGGAGGATGTTGGTGCAACTTCACCAAACAGTTGCATATTGTTTATGTTAATACAATTAATTGAATTCGGAATTCTTCAGCAAATTTCAACTCTACTAGTTATAAAAGCAGAAAACTCAAAAATATGAGATTCTCAAACAACAATTATCACAAAAACACAAGTAGAAATGTAATATGGTAGAACACTCACAATTCAATGACCTTTGCAAAGGTGAGTTCCACAAGGGTCATCATTGAATACAGAACCCAATATGTGAGCCACTGCTGATCATCTTCACGAGATTTGGTCTCAATTGCCCTAACTGAAGCATATCTATAAAGAAATTAAACAACACAAACGCAAAAATTCAACATTTTGGCTCAAACAATTCAACTAAAACCAAATCAAAACATACCCATTGCATAATAAAGGCTAAATTTTCCAAATAAACAACAAAAATTCTGAGTTTCCACAACATAAAGTACTAAAGTAGTGAAGAACATAAAACCCCAATGAAGATAATCACTTACAGAGGGTAAGCTAGAGTAACCACAGGCCTGCAAAACAAACACATACAATAAGTCACAAACTTTATAACAATTTAACACCCCCCACTGAATTGAACAAAAGGAAACTTAGCTTGTCTACAAATTCACCCAAAAAAAAAAAAAAAAAAAATCAGAAATTTGAGTTGAAAAGTTATACCCAAGAAGAACATCGAAGTTCTTTGCAACCACCTTGAAGAAAGCCCCAGAACCTCCCATGGCTCAGATTTCTGATTTTTCTGTTGTTTTCAGTTTCAAGTTCACACAGATAGCAGATGGTGCAGTTTGGTGCAAGTTGTTTTCTCAGATGTTCTGATGGTATGTGTGAAACAATGAAAGTGATCTAAAGTCTAAACACAAACCCCACTCAATAAGTGTGAAAAAAGCAGTAACGTTGCCTCAAATTACGGAATTACCATACTTTAAGGTTCATTAAAAATGAGTAATTAGCATTAGCATTAGCATTAGCATTAGCATTAGCATTAGCATTAGCATTTAAACCGTCTCTAATTATACTGTGTAAAAATGCTTTCACTGTTCTCATTAACAATTCATACTCATTGGCAAACGTTACACAAGACTCTTCTTTTTTCTTTGGGGGATGGGGAAACCTAAATCCTAACATGCCAAAAAAAATGTGGAAAGAAGAATAATTCATCAAACAAACTTAACAGGTGTATAGCATAGTTTTAGAATGTGATTGAGAATATAACATTTGTTTATTGTGAGTATGTAATCAACATAAAGTTGGCAAACTAATGTATTAGCAGGGACGAGTGTCATGCCCTGTGGCATCGTTAGGTCGTGACTTTGGCAATCCCCAAGTAGGTCATTAAATTACGAAATATAAAAATCAATTATGGGTTATGGTTACTATTAAAATATCATATAGTGGTGGGTGGAGAATCTGGAGATTGCCCACTTTGCAACACAGAAAAGTAAATGTCAAGGCATGTTTTTTTCAATGTCATCTTGTTGTTCAAGTGTGGGGTATACCAACATACATGTTGGGTGGAATTCTCTCGTGAGAAAGATTTTTTGGAGTTATTGAGGTACATGTACACAAGGAAGTATGAAAATGAACTAAACATGGTTAGAGCAGTTGTAGTCCTAAATCATATCTGACAAGCTAGAAATAGTCTGATTTTTTAACACAAAAAATTCAGGGTACAAATGATAGCAAGACTTGCAGATAGTTCAGTTAAATTCTGACAGTACTCAAACAATTTGGAACAACAAACAAATTCTAATAATGTCAGAGTTGATACACTACAAGGAGACACAAAATGCAAATAATCATTCTATCTCAATAGTTTTTTAGAGTCAATGATATTAGTCGTTCATGTATTTATTATGTTAGTCACTGATGCTGTTTTCCACAGGAATATGTGTGATGGTTGTTTTGTTTTCTACGCGACTGATGCAAACGAAAAAATAATAGGGATAAATAAATGATGGTGCATAAAAGGTATGAAAACAAGTTTTGAAGTTGAACTAGAAAGGGTCATACTAGCAAGTGAATGGGCGATGGCGAAACGGTAGAAGAAGATTGTAGTGATAACTAATAGCAAAGACATTGCGAAATTGATCAATGACAGAAGCGAACATTTATCATGGCAGCAGAAAGTTACTTTGCAGTATCGTCTGGAACACAAACTAGTATATTTTGAATGTTTCAAAGCAATTCACATTAGAAGAAGTGTGAACCTAACAACTCATCGACTGACTGCATCAGTCTATGCTAGTAGTAGTAGTAGTAGTAATGATGATTTAGAGATGGGTTGTACTTTGAATCTTAATGGCTTTTATTTTTAATGCAATTTCAATTTCGTTGATAAAAAAAAATTCTATTAAATAAAAAATAGAAATTTATAAAATCGCTCCAACATATTTTTGTCATTTTACGTTGAATTAAAAAATATATATATATATATATATAAATTTTTATTGTTAGGAGGGGGGTTAATGTTTGGGTTGAATCAGGTTTTGAATTAAATTAGGTTCGGGGTTCTATTTTTTTTGCTGCAAATTGGCTTGGGGTTCTATTTGGGTTCAATTGGGCTTTGAGTAGAATTGGAAGCAATTTAAAAAATTTATAAATTGTGCGAGAGCTTTATCAGGATTTCAAAAAGTCCAGAGACACCCAACTTTTCAATTGCTAAAGACAAGGGGAAAACGATGAATTGGAAATTTTATAACTTGGAGTAGGCAATTTGAGAATTCAAAAATGATAGAAGACTGATTGAAACACAATTGAACAATAAAACTCAATTGCGTTAGAGATAGAATTGTTCATGAATTGCTAAGGATGGCTGAGCCTCGCATCCCGGTGTATCCATGGAGCCTAATTGAGCCATTATGAAATTATAAGTTTAGATAACATTTTGATCAATTTTGATTCCACAAGATGAAAATTTTCAGCAAAATAAACTAAGGGTGTGACTAGAGCACCAAAGGCATGAACATGCAAACAAACAACTCCCCCATTTTGAGTGTGAAGAGAATGATTCATGAATCATAATATTTAGTATACATGGTCATGGAGAAATTAATGTAACATTTATTTAAGCAGAAATGCATTGGCAACACCATTTCAAATATGAAATGAAGGATTCATGAACATTATTTAGTACATGTTAAGGAAAATAAATGTGCAACATTGTTTAGGCTCAAATCCGTTCGCCGTGAATGTAAAAAGAAGGATTGACAAATACTTAATAGTTGATACATATATTGCAACATTGTTTAGCCACGAATGTACTACACAACGCCATTTTTTCGTGTGAAAAGAAGGATTCAAGATTACTTTAATACATAATGTTACCAACAATTATTTAGACACAAATGCATTGCGCATACCAGGTGAGAAATCACCATCAGCACATAACAGTCTGCACAGAACATACCACCAAACTGATTAAGGGTGTGCTTCATGACAGTAGTGAAGGCACTAACTCGTACAAAATCTTTATTTTCTCGGCCTAAATTCTTCTTCTTCTCCTTGACCTTCTGTTTGTAAGGTCCCTTTGTTTATTTAAAACTGAAATAGAAAATTATAAAACGAAATGGTATAAAATAAGTAATCAAGAAAATGAAGCATGAGTAGCAATCAGCGCCGAGTAGTCGTTACATCCACCGTGATTTCACCAGAGTCTACTACTTTTAATCTTTGGTGATATTTCGACCTACAATTCTCAGATATATGTATAGACCATGATCACAGGTAGAGATTAATAAAACTTTTCTGCTTCATTGGAAAAGCTGAACAAAGAAATAAAATATAAAAACTGATTTTTGCATCAAAATCAGCCAACCCAAAATGCAACAAAGATACACAAAAAACATGGGTGCTTACTAGATTGATGAATGATATTTTCAGTAAGAGGACAGATGAAACCGAACATTCGTACTCTTCTAAATAAACCGAACACCCGTACTCTTTTTCATCATCATCAAAAACAGTAAAAATTGAAACATAAATACAAGCAATGCTGAGGCTATGAACGGTGTGGAAGGAACTACAATTGCACCTATTCTGCATGCACCATGGAAAATGTAAGAGGATTTATTCCTCCTCCGCAGAACACAAGCAAACTCGTCAATACCAGCACTTCCTTGTGATTTTGGTGACCATGTAATTCATAAATCTGTCTAATCCTTGAAACTGAGACAACTAGAGTGAAAAGGATTGTAAATAACGATATATCTTTCTACACAAAGAAGGCATTTTCCATACCGAAGCTAAAGTATGCATTGCTTGAACCTCACTCTGCTCTGTCACTGTTACTGCTGTTAGTACCAATCTGGTCTTCCTGTGTCTTCTTCAGCTGCTCACCGATAAATTGAGATGGCCAAGAATCTGATGGAGTGGGATACCGAGCATGTGGTTTACTCACAGTCGGAATCTTGGGTGGAGCTTGTAGGGTTTCAGGTTCAGGATACACAGGAAAGTCCGGACGGAGAGGGATTACGAGGACAGGACCCACAACAGGTGGTGACTGCAATGCAGGCTCTAAACTAGGCAATGCCAAATGATCCTTTTGTAGGGATGATGTCAAATTGGTTTGCTCTGGTAGCAAAGGTGTTGCATTCCAAGGTGGTTCAACAGAAGATTTATCTTTTACTTGAGTTTGCAAATCCTCAATCTCAGCTTCTAGAACAGCAGTTTCGTCTCTCAACTCATTCTTCTCAGTGGCCACCTATATATCACCAATCAAACATTCAATTCAGCAGTGTTCCACAAAATCACCTATATATCACCAATTCAGTCTCTCTCTCTCTTTTTTTTCTTTTTTTTTTCTTCCAATCTTTGGAAATGAAATGTGACTAAAAGGAAAGATTTGAAGACCTAGGTCATATGTTGTTAAAAGCCATATAAATTCCATGGTTTAACAAGTTTTTTTAGTGAAAAATCCCAAGTTGACATTAAAGACGAGAATAGAATGAAGAAAGTATTGAGTATGAACTTTCAAAGGCTTACATAGTGAGATTCGGATAAAAGAGCTACATTCTCTTTTTTGAGATGTTCAACCTGAGAAAGTAAATCTTGCAGCAATCGAGTAGCATCCCCCAATATTGAAGCCTTGCCATTGTTATGCCGAATTGGATCTGTAACAACAGCACATAATTAGAACCCTTCACAATCACTTTATACATTAAAAGAACAAAATTCAGAATCCAGCTCAAACCATAAAGAATCAGTCTTAGTTTTAGTCATAACAGATATGACAAGCTCCAGAACAGGGGAAATTACACAAGAAGCTCAAGTTGAAAGATGATAGACTCAAATATTGACACGAGAAACATAGAACAGGGGATATTACCAAGAGAGCTGCCAAGCTCAAGAAAGAGCTCATTCAAATAGTCGCGCTTTAGTTTCTCCCTTTCAGCCTTGTGAATTTTCTTTGGAACTTTTGCATGATTCTTTTTGTTAGAAAAAGTCCTGCAAGCACAGCAATTTGCAAACGATCCAATCAAAATTATATAACAACACGACATCGCATATGTTTATATGTAAAGATAATCCAGATCGGGCTTAGACATATGTTTTTCTATTGCATAAGGATAATCATGCTAAAATGCAACCAATTAGCATAGCAGGAGAGTATGTTAGATTTAATATGGTACGAAACTATTGAGGGTATTGTAGAATGATTTGTGCCAAGAAAAGTGTTGTTCCTCGATATCACTTTTCCATGTCACCTAAACCCCAAATTTGTATTTTATTTCCAGCACTTTCCGTTCCCCGGCCTGTTTGATTTAGTTTCAAAACCTCCACAAAGGTTTCAAATCATCCTAGTACCCAAAATGGGAGAAGAAGAGGGTCTGAGTGAACATAACATGTAAGTTCACGGACTCCTCAATTGTTAGGTCCTCTAATCGATATATGCAAATCTCCCATGCAATCAATTGATCCCATTCAAGGGATATGTGCATACAAATCAGATTCTTATATTTTGATGTAAAGTAAAGAATATCCACATTGACAACATGCTCAAACATCCACAATGGTTTCAAATCATCCTAGTACCATCCGCCATGCTATTGGCTAAGTTACCATATTCAAACACCCCAAAAACACATGCAAATTAAAGAATATATACATGCAACTTTCATAAAGATGATTTGGAAGACTGACCTTGTAATTGATTTCTCAGTAACAACATTGGAGTCATTAACCATAGCTGGAGAAGCCTCTGAAACCATTCTCCTCAAGCCTCCTCTACCAAATCAAACCAACAAAGGAAAAAATTTAGGGAATGGAAAACTTGCCTAACTTTTTAAGTTAGTTCTCTCAGCAACACATGACACACAACACAAGAGGAGAAGAGAAAGTGTGGAGATGACGACGAAGTAGAAATGACTGGACTGTGTGGTCGAGTGTTTCGTCGTCACGCGGGGCGCGTGTTTGCCGCCTTCCTTTCAAAGTTATCGCACTGATAGGCATGTGTGATGCGCGTGTGAGCTGTTTGCTACGTGTATTAGTGTATAAGTCAAGGGGATGGCCCACATTCTAACACGTCTATCGCAGTTCGTCAGTCACTTTGGTTCGCACATGTGGCCTCCACGCGCCCGCTATGCATAGTTGGTAGATTGAACATATGCTCTCTCTGTCTTCGGATGGTATCTATCCGGTATTACCTGACTCCTTATTTTAATTTAATTTTGCATATATATCCACCCTTGAAATTCAATATTATATGAGAAATTTTAGGTGTCGAGGAAACCAGCGAGGAAATGAGCGAGGGGAGGGAGGTGGCGGGGTGGGAACCGTTCACCTCATTCGGGATGCGCGCACAAAAAAGATGGCACGCATCCCAAGGGAGATGGACGGTTCCCACCCCGCCACCTCCCTCCCCTCACTCATTTCCTCGCCATCTAGCCTTATTTATCCAATTGAATTCTAGGTGTCGAGGAAACCAGCGAGGGGAGTGAGGTGGAGGGAGGGGAACCATTCCCTCCCCTCGGGATGCGCGCGTTAAATTTTCTTGCACGCATCCCGAGGGGAGGGAATGGTTCCCCTCCCTCCACCTCACTCCCCTCGCTGGTTTCCTCGCTCATTTCCTCGACATTTAGAATTCCCCATATTGGATATAGTAAACAATATTTGGATTACAATAGAATCTTAGGACTCATCAATGATACTAGCAGTAGTATTTGAGATTAACATTTTATAGACAAATGTTTTTTTTATATATCTAATATTACCTCAATTTATACGATTGTAGCAAACTTTATTTTGGGAACAAGGGATGGGTGGGTGGTTAAAGTTGCATAATTGTTCTTTATACATGTGTGTATCTACATGATAAGGGAAATAATATTTATTCTGTCCAACATTTTTGAAATAAGTTATTTGCCCATTTTTGTGAAGTGCATATAGCAATCAATATTGTTAAAGGCACACATAAATCTATTCTTATATCTGTGAAACTCCTAATTCTAGGCAGCCAGACTTTAAAGCCATTTTTTTGTCAGATTTGAGTTTTTTTACACTTTTACTCCTTCTAGACAAACTCGTGGGAGCTTCAAATTGGTTATAAAGCCCAAGTCTAACCAAAAAGTGAAGTAAAAGTGTAGAAAACCCCAACCCCAAGTCTGGTGATTATAAAGCCCGACTACCTAGACAAACTCATGGGAGCTTCAAAGACCCAGACATGATTTGAACTCACTACTCCAATTGTTGAAACTTGAAAAACTCCATAGTCAACTCTATACCACATCATTCTTACTCATTTAACTCTTTTCATGAAAACCAAATCCATACACTGGCTAAAGCAGAAATTGAATGGACTGCAACAACCAAAAAATTCAAATCTTGTGAACTTTTAACATATTTCCAGGAGATGCGTATTTCACATGAATCCCAATCCCACCTTCCAGGCCCATCAGCGAAATGCTGATCCCAGAATACAATTCTGTCTTTTCACTCTCTGAGGGATTTTACTGAAACATGCCAAACATGATGTGAAATGTTTAGGAGGGGGATCTGCTACTGACTACAGTTGTTTTTCAAGGTTTGTATATATATCCAATGATTGAGACTGATCAAACATCATCCAGATTGCAGGTGGACGTGTAATCTGCTGTAGGGGCATATTATTTGGATGAAAATCCATCTATTGAAGTGTTTACAACTTTTTGGAACCTCAAGTTTTGGAGCAGCGTAGAGTGAATTGTCTTGGCTTCATTTTCCCATCTAATGCAAGCGCCAACACATCAAACTCCTCTACGTACCAGAGCTCAGAAACGGCTGCCTGAATCAAATCCACAAGAAGTACATTCATTTCATTTGAAGAGATATGCATGCTAGTGTTTACAAATTATATTACGATAGCAGGTGAAGTTGTGTAAAAACTGGTTTTTTCTTTAATAGTAATTGTTAAGTAGCTGCATCAAAGTAGGAAGAAGATATCATACAAGCTTATGCCTTTATGACACAAATGAACAGTAATGGAGGCCAGCTCTACATACAGTGGATCACTGTGGAGTTAGGGTTGTATGTATCTGATCAAATGATTACTCGCATCTATGCTTCATTTCCTTTGGGTTCCCTTTTTCTTTCAATGGATAATTAGTATATCTTCTAACCCAGCCATTAAAAAAATGAATTTAAGTCGAATAAAATACTATGATTGTGGACGATTGGGAATTTTCCATGGAGATTTATAAGGAGTGGTACTCCTACAGGTAGTTCAGAACTACAAGAATGGTATTAAAAGATCTTTACACCCTGTAGTAACATTGTGGTGCGATCACATGCAAAAGGGGTGTCAAGATCGGGAGTTTATTCAATATTGGTCAAGGTACAATAAGCAAGCTAGACTTTTTTTTGTGGAGTTTCAACCTATACATGTTCCCCCATTCCCCCATTAGAAAATGGTCTTACATATTTAATACATGGTGAGAATAACCAATGTGGATGGTTGTAGTGGTTATTATTACTAAGCAGTGAACAGTTGCAACCCCTCTCAAGGGGTTGACGACTTGAGGATTGTATACACAATATTCTCTCCTCCAATCCGTCCCTCTCTCTAGTGGGTGATTCCAGACCTTAATAGGCATACTATTGGCAATCAATCACCTGTTGTGTAGTAAGTAGTCCAGCTGTCTGTGTATCCAAGCTGACTACAGGTTCTCAAAAAAAACAAACAAAAAACTCCTGACAAAAGTTTTATGTCTCAAAAACTTAAAACAATACCCAAGTGAGTATCATTTCAAAAGTCCAAAATTATAATAACTCACTCGAATTGCTTTAGATGTGACTTAATCAAATTTAATATCAAAATTTAAATTATCTGGGACAAGAAACAACCTTAGTTCCACGCGTTCTATTGTTTAAACGTTCAACCAGCTCGTGCAAGAGTTCGAGTTGATTGGGATCCTGCTCCTGCACCAATAAAGATGCAATGTAAATATAAAAGGTCAGGCGATCAATTGTTGGAAAGATATGGGGTTTTCAAATTGAAGAAGAAAACTCTGCCAATGCGGAAGTTAATGCAACATGGAGTTAGTCCAAACATTCCAGTCCAGAAGATCCAGAAACAGATTAGAATCAAACTGACGGAGCAAATTGCTGCTGAACTGTTTGACAAATTCAGTGTGAATCCAATCTTGTGCTATATCAATACCAAGAGGTGATTGCTGATTAAAGATCAATCAATGATTTCTTTATTTTTTTAATCTTTGCACAGCCCAGCATGAAGGCAAAGGCAACAAGATTGCACTGCTAGACTGGAAAGGTGAAAGAAAGTGGGTATTACTCAAACTAAGGCTCTGCTTGGGACTTACAGATTATGCCTTTGCATTAGTTTACAATGTGCATTAGTATGGAATACATTACTTTGCAGTCTTTTGGTAGTAATCACAGAAAATAACTGCAAGATTTGACGAATATTTGGTTTAAGGGGTTGTGGTGGTGGTGAACTGGTGATGATTGCAGTGTTTCCGAAGGTGGCAAGGTGGCAGTGATGGGATCATGTTATGCTGGTGAAGGCAATGGTTATGGTGGTGACTATCCTATAGTGGTGGTGGTTATAGTGATGGTGGTTGTAGCTGTGAAGGTGGTGGATGTTGTAGTGGTTATGCTATGGTGGTGGAGGTTGCGATGATTGTCACGGTGGTGGTGGTTGCTATGTTTATGCTATGGTAGTTGTGGTGACGGCGACAATGGTTGTTGTGGCGGTGAAGGTGGTGGTAGTGGTGTGGTGGCTCTAGAGGTTGTGCTATGATGGATTGTGGTGCAGGCCATGGTGGTTGTGGAGGGCTAGCAATAAAGGTGTAGTGGTGGTTATTGTGGTTGTGGCGGTGGTGACATTGATGGTGGTCAAGGATGCACGGACTCGGACTCGGACACGACACGGCGACTCGACAATTTTCAAAAAAATAGGACTCGGCGACACGGTCAAACTTAATTTTTTAATATATATTTTTTGTAACTCATCAAATTCAAACATATCAATAATACATTCAAATTCATTCATTCAAATTTACAAATGCATCATAAAGTCAAGCTCAACTGCTCAAGTAGTCAAGTCATACTCATAAAGCATAAAGCAATATAATTTCATTAACTTGATAATGTAAATTGATAATTTTAAAAACTCACCAGTCACCAGCGAGGCGGCTAGATCTCTTCTTCATTAACTAGCGCATCCACTGTCACATTTTCTGCATCCAACAGTCCAGCCTCTAGCTCAGGTTCATCAAGCGAAAGACTGGCAATCTCAAGCACTCCAGTAACATCCAAATCCAACGAATCAATAGTATCTCCTGTGACATCCCACATCCTTGTCTCACCTTCTTGGTACTCTTGTTTTCTTCTTGACAAAAGACGAAGGTTGGAATGCACATACACTAAATCTTCAGCTCGTTTTGGGGTCAATTTGTTCCTTTTAATGAGTGGATGTTGTTATATGTGCTCCAATTCCTCTCACAACATGAGGAAGAACAAGGTTGGCCAAGTAACTTCAAAGCAATATTCAAGAGATTAGGTGCACTGGTACCATGAGCAACCCACCACACATCAGGATCTAGGTATGCTCTATTCTGTAGAGCATCACTTTCTGCAAACTGCCCACTAGCAGTTGAAAACTTTACATACTCTGTAACAACCGCTCTTATGTCTTCAATTAGAGGAAAGTATCTCTTGAAACATATATTTCTCTCATTTGTAATCTCAGGATCTTTGTGTGGCGCAATACGATTAGGATCCTCTTGCAACCATTCGCTGCTATAATACCTAGATTATATATTAATATTAGCAATGTCAATCACAAATTAATATATAAAAAATAAGTAGAATAAAAAATTAAAAACAATGTAATTATTTACCTTGGATTCAAGGAATGTGCTAAGCAATGCAGTGGTGTGTTGTTTTTCTCCCATCGATCTACCAATATCTGATGCACCACTGAAAAAAACTCTGACTCCTCCTCACTAGTATTTTCCTTTCCTTCATGACGGTAAATAACTTGTTTCACTTTCTCAATCATAACATCCCACATCTCATACATCAAGTGAAGACAACACTTATCTGTATCAGCCCTCCGCAACATTGAATAAATAGGCTCTGTGAAACGAAGCACATAATCCACTTTGTCCCACCACAAGTCATCCAATAGTATTCCTTTCACAATCCGTGCTTTGTCAACATCATCTTCCTTATAGGAATCCCACTTATCTCCAATCACCATACTTTGGATGCTACTTTTAATGTCTTTCAACCTCTTCAGCATAATTATGCTTGAAGCAAAGCGTGTCTCAGCTATGGAAAGCAACTTCAATCTCGAATGCTCATTAAACATGTGCAACCTCATGGAATGGTTCATGATAAAGTTCTTGATCATCACCCCATCCCCAACAACATCAATAATCCAACTACACAAACTGTAGGCCTTTTCATTTGCAGGCGTGTTCTTTGGAGCGCATATATTCTTCAAGGCAAGGTTGAGAGTGTGGACTACACAAGGTGTCCAAAAAACCTCAGGATACTCGCTCTCAACAAGTAAACCTGCAGCCCTACAAACTGGAGCATTGTCAGTTATAACTTGAACGACATTCCTTGGCCCAACCTCACGTACAACTTCCTTGATCAAATTAGCAATGAAGAACTTGTCTTTTTATTCCCCTTCACAGTTCACAGCCTTCAAGAACATTGGACCACCCTCATTAATCACTATGAAATTAATGAGAGACCTCCTTTGAGAATCAGTCCACCCATCACAAACAATTGTTGCCCCTTTAGTAACCCATGTGAACTTTGTTGCCTCCAACAACCTCTCAATGTTGCTCCTTTCATTTTGAAGCAATGTCGTCCTCAATGCATTATATCCAGGAATCTTGTAACCACTAATGGACTTTGCTTTATTCGTTGCAAAGGTGAAAGCCTCCTGAAAATATGGATTCCTTGCAAGGTTGAATGGCAATGCAGCTGAGTAGAACGCCCTTGCAATCAAAGCATCCAACTCTTGTCGCTCACTTATATTGAACGCATGTGCAATAGGATTAGTAATGGCTCTCCTCTTCCTCTGTTCATTGTATGGAAGTGGAACTGAAGGGCCAACCCCCCCACTACTTGAACTCAGGTGCGGGTGACTACTTGATCCCACTGAAGGAGGTAAAGGAACACTTCGTACCCTTGAACTTTCTGCTCTCAATGCAGCTTCATCAATAAATTGTTGCACCTCTCTAAGTTGTATGGGGGAGATTTTGGCACAAATAGATATCCCATGACCACTTATCTTCAACAAGTGGTGCTTCAATCTAGTAAGAGAGCCTGTATATTCTTTCTGACAATAGTTACACTTCCATCTAAGGTTTCCCCCACCTTCACTTGATTTTCTTAATCTTGTCACATGCTTCCAAAGATCATCTCCAGATCCTTGGCCTGCTAAAACCAATTTTAATTTCTTATTTAGTTTTCAGCCAATAGGTGCAAGTATTTCATACATGCTTATGCTTTCATATATAAGAAGACTGAAGAGAAAGAAAAGAAAAAACACAGCAAAACAGAAATCACAGGAAAAAAAAAAAAACAGGAAAACAATTCTATATATTTTAACTGGAATTATAATTGCAAAACAATTCTACTTGGAAAACAAAAAAGGAATCGCAGGAAAACATCTACTTGCAGGAAAAAAAAACAAAAAAAAAAACAAATCGAATCGATCGATCGATGAAATCATAGAAATGTCAAATGAGGAAGGATTCGAAGGAACCAAAATGGCAGAGAATAGCAGAGAAAAAAAAAACAGAAATCGAATCGATCGATCGATGAAATCGATCTCAGGAAGATCGATCGAGGGTCGATGAAATAAATCACAGGAAAGGAAACTAACAAAGTACTCTACAACTCTACTCAGATAAGCAGGAAAAAAAATGAAATCGATCGATCCTATCGATCGATCGAACGTACCTGGTGTCGATGAGGACGCCATGATTCTTTGCTCCTAATTCTCTTCTCCTCCGTCTGTCGATCTCTCTACAGCCCTCTCTGTCAAAACTCGAAATCGATCGATTCTTCTTGTCAGTCGAAAATCGAAATCGATCGATGCTTTTGCTTCTCTGTTCTGAGTTCTGACTTCTCTTCTCTCTTCTCTCTTCTCTCTACCAATCTACCTCCGTCTCTTGATCTCTCGATCGATCGATCGATCGATCGATGGGTTAGGGTTTGTGAGTGAGGGTTAGGGTTTGTGAGTTTTTTTTTTTTTTTTGTTGACTCTGTCGCTGTGTGGGAGGAGGGAGGAAGGATCGGGCGATAATAAAAAATTTCATAGTCAACGAACTTTGACTACGTCTGGACCGTGTCTGGCCGAGTCTGGACCGTGTCTAGACCGTATTCAGGCCGTGTCCAACTCAGTCAACGAATTTTGACCGTTGACCCCGTGTCCAATACGTGTCCAGCGCGTGTCGTACGCGAATCCGTGTCCGACACGTATTTGACGCGTGATTCGGGGGGTTTTCGAAGAGTCGGTGCATCACTGTTGATAAGTCGATTGAGTAGTTGATTTTTTTTCATTGATATATTATATTTGCATGCTAACACTCCTTATACTAGAGTACATATACCATCTTTTAATCAAACTCACATGGCACTTGTTCCATTGGACCTTCACATGATTACTTTAAGAAGTCTTCTACAATTTTCAATACTAAACCAAAGATATAAACGCATTTATATGGCCTCCCTCAACCTCCAAAATGAAGAAAAAATGGCGGTGATTGTGGTGACGGTGATTGCGATTTGAGTGATGGTGGCAATGGTGGTTGCTGCTAAAATAGTGATGGCAGTGGCAGCGGATATAATGGTGGGGGAGATGAATATAATGATGGGGCGGTGGAGGTGGTGGTGGCGGCGGATATATGATCGATGGATATAATGGTGGGGGTGGGGGTGGCGACAACGGCGATGGTAGTAGTGACGGTAGTGGTGGTAGTTATGGTGGTTGTGATAGCGACAATGGCGGTGGTGGTTGTGAACTTGTGATGGTTATGTTATGGTGGTACTGGTGGTGGCGACAACAATAACTGTGGTAGTGGTTGGAGTGTTTATGAAGAAGTTGGGAGTAGAAATTCAAGTAAGAGGAGATTACAAGAGAGTATTGCAAAGTAATGTGGGAAATTTTATCCCACAAAGTCAATCAAGCACCCAAATTTATATAAGCGCGTAACTTTTGAATTATGCATTCTTTTACCGTGTGCGGAACCCTAATTGCATTAGTTTGCAAAATGCAGTGTCCCAGGCGGAGCCCAAGTGTCTTTAAAATCAAGGGGTCCCTCATTTTCTAGTTTAGTTAGAAAACTGTTTATTTTATTAAGTCGGGATACCTGTGAACTAATTTTCATGTAACATCTAAATCTAATGAGAATTAATCAGTGCTCATTGTATTCTCAAATCTCAATGTGTTCGCAAGTTTTCTCCATATGCCCATATTGGTAGATTCGATCCTGCTGGATTCCAATGTTACTGACAGATTGTTTTGGGGGTTTTATCGTGTTCTACAATCTTGTTGCATTCATCAGGGAGGGGAGTAGTAGGGGATTAGCAACAATTTCAACAAGTAAACTTTTGTAAGGGTTAAAAACAATTTACTTCTTGAGTTACTTGCATGCATCTTTTTTTTTCATTTTTTTGTCATAAGGGATAAAAAAAAATTCTCATATGCAACTAGTGAAAAGAATCAGTTCACCAGTAGATGTCAACTAATGCAGAAATGTTCAACAAAGACATAATGAAGTTAAAAGTGCCTTTCAAGAATATGAATACAAACACCTACAGATAACAAAAAGTTTGTGCATTACCTCGGAGGAAATTTTCGGATGTCCAATCAGCCTTGCAAATGAAGTGTGGAGGATAGCAGGATCATACTATACAAGAGAAAATAATATAAAAATATTAGAAGAGTCTGGATGGAGTGCCTCTAGACCTATATGAGTTACTGATCAAAGAAATCCAAGAACCCATTCAAATGTATATTTTATTCTCTTACACAAGACGAGTAAAAAAATTATTCCACGAAAAACAAACCACACCAAAACCCTCCAAATACATAAATGACTCATTGAACAATAATGATTTTCATCTTAGGCCATGTTTGGTTTTAATGAAAATTTTCAGATAGACAGAAGAGGGGGAGAAAGAGAAGAACGGAAGGTTTGTGTTCCTCTCCACGAAAAGTAAGAAGTTTCCATACAAAACTAAAATATAAGAGAGATAATAGTCATCATCTTCAACATCAACTGTTCAACCATTCCATCCTTTTTCTCCTTCCCTCGCCTTTTTTGTTGGTTTCTAGGAACTTTTCTTCAAGACCAAAATACCAAACATGGTCATAGTCAATCTAAGGGTATCAGAAACAAAAAATTAGAAATTCCACTAGGCAATCCTCTAATATAGTAACCACACAAATGAACATGAATGCACAGAATAGGGCCCCTTTATTTATTTCAATTATGAAAAATTCTAAAAAGGTTGGCAAAATGAAAAACATCAAGAGAGTTGGGACTAGGGAATTTATATCTGCCACTTCATGTAGATAGTAGTTTCTATCCATTTTCGCTATTTCATTCTCTTTTTTTATCATGTTTTAGTTTTGCAGTTTTCAATTACTCGAGAGTTCCAAAAGTGCATCTTAATTTCTTCAACAGCAAAAGTAGTGACCATTGTAGCTATCAGAAAAATGTATATTTTGGTTAACTAGAAAAAGTGGCAGACTAAAGATAATTGTGTGGCAGACTAAATCACACAATTGAACATCCATCTATTTATAATCAGGAAACCCAAAGATAAAGCTCACTGACCACCAGGTTATCATGTGCATTTGAATGGATTTTCAATTAACTCGTGTTGGTTTCTAAAGTTAATCTTCAAAGAATAAATTTTAAGGGTGTGATTTTGCCCTTACAAGTTGCTTTTCAGGTGCACGAGGAAGAGCAGTTTTTAATTTCGCACGTATGGTTATAGGATCTGTCCCTGAGATCACCTACACTTACAGATAAAACATAATTAGCAAGGTGAAGCAGTAAACTTTAACAGTAAGAAATAACCATTAAAACTGATAAATCAGGATTCATGAGAGATTATCAAAAGTTCACGAGCTTGAATCTTGCAGAAGACCAACAGAACAGTCATGCATAAGAGCTGGGAGGACACATTACAAACGACCAGCTAATAAGAGCAATCCTATAATAATGTTACAATTTGGGGAAATTCTTCAAATAGACATGCATTGATACAAGTAAAACATTCCAATATCAGTAGAAGAATATCCTATAATGGTAAATTGGTAATACAAGTCCAGCTAAAAGTACAAGCGTCAGTCAGATATCAAAGCGTTTAAAAATCTAGGGTGTCCCTCAGTGTGTGTGTCACGGAATGAAGGGTATTGTCACTTTACGATGATAGTAGTATCTCCAGTCTTTGTAGATAAAAATTGCTATATATAATTGGCTAAATAAACACTATATATATATATATATAGTGTTCTAAAAAACGGCCTAGGCGTCTAGGTGGGTCTAGGCGGGTCTAGATCTGGGCTTTTTTCTTTTTCTGGTTGCAAATAACAACCAACTGGGGTGCAAATAACCCCCTTAGGTCCCTCTCCTTCCCATCGATCTAGGGATTTGCACATCTTGCAAGTGTTGAGCAAACTTTGAAGAAGAAAAGAAAAGGAGAAGGAGGAAGAGGATAAAAAGAAGAATAAGAGGAAGAAGATAAAGACTACTACTGAAGGAAGAAAAAGAAGCCGAAGTCACCCATCCTCTCTGCCCTCCTCACCTAGTGTAAAGTGTCACTTGTCACTTGTCAACTAGTGTAAAGTGTGACGCACTCATTCATTTGTATATGATTCCAATTCAATATTTGACATTTGGGTTTTTCCTCCTCACCCTTGTCCTTTTCTTTCATTTTAATATTATTCTTTTTCCTCTTTTGATTTTTTTTATCTCCATTTAATCTTTTGTGTTTTGAATTAAGCATCTACTTATTTGATAGTGATATTTGAACTAGCTTAAAAAATTATTCGAGATCTCAGTGACAGATGTCTGAACTCAAATCGAATCAACGACAAATGCATAATACAATGAGATTGGAGTGTTTTTAGGGTGTGTTGTCAGCAAGTCACATCACTTTTTCAATTTGTAAATTGTAATAAGAAGGTAGGCTAGGCACCCCTCCAAAATACTCCACTTTTACATTATAAAAGATAAATTATAATAACAATAATAATAAACCGCCTAGGCGCTAATCCTCTGCTCGCCGTCCGCCCACTGCCTAGCGATTTTTAGAACATTGTATATATATAGACTTGGCCAAATAAACAAATGTGTGTCAAGGGGTGTCCAAGTGGTTGGGTGGCTAAAAACGAATTTTACCTGTGCACGGGCCTAAGGTAGCTTGTGCTACTTTTTCGAATTATGCTACAAAAAGTTTTACTCAATTCAAAAAGATTCCAAATTATTAGTAATGGGACATGTCTTAGATAGCACATTCTACATCAAGCAACCAAATAGAGGATGACTTAAATGGAAAATATTTGGGCATTGGGACATCCATAGTACAATATTTAGTAAAGAAACCCAATTGGTCAAAAAGGCCAACCAGTGCTCATGTTTAAATACCATAGCTATTAACAAGTAATATGTAAGTCATAGAAAAATCAACAGGAAACACCTGCCAGCACCCAAGAAGCACACCAGTTGAAGTGAGAACCACTCTATCTAACACAATCTCCAATGGGCAGATACCATCTGCCACGGCTTTGACTGAGTTTGCTTCAATTTCAATCTAACACAGCAGCAAGGAAACTTTAGTGCATCCAAAACTTTAACATAACTTCAAAAATACAATGATTTCCAAAATCAAATTACCTCCTCTTGTGTAGCAGGAACGCCTACTGCATGATGTGAAGCATGAAACATGCTAAAGTGATACAAACTAGAGTTCTGAAACCAGATTGCTGCCCAGCAAGAAGGACACAGATTATCACAAATTATGAGATTATGACATGATGTGTTCTCAGACATCTAAAAGTATTCATTCAAACAAAACCCAAACCTTAATATGGGAGATTCAGTTCTCAAGACGACAGAATCTTGTAATAGTCAAGTGTCAACCTACGAGGCCACGGTAAAAAAGGACCAAACGGAAAAGATACCTTACCTCCATCAAAGTACGGAAGAAATACATCCTTTACAGCCTGCCTGCAGCAAAACAATGTGCAGGGATGATCCACACATTCGCACAGCATGAACAGCAACAAAAATGCAACTACCAAAAAGAAATTACATGGTTCTAATTTTTTGTCAGAAAAAAGTTATTTTGTTATAAAATATAGTCATGGTCTTATAAGTGTTTAAAGTTCCGTGGTATTTGGGGTTTGGGAAACACTTGAAAGCTAGCATTAGAAATGTACATGTTGGGAGTGACCTAAACCCCCGTTTCACTTATCTTCCTATGTTTACGTATTTGCCTTTTCACGAGTTTAGATGGTTTGAATAAATACAAATCTTACTCCAATATATACATTCATTATTAATGGGTACGAATTCACACTGGATATAAGCCTGCAACATCAGGGATTATAAAAAACTTCGCAGGATGCATGTTCTCAAATTATTGATTCTGAAGTAAATCTATTCAGTAATCCATCAACAGTAAAATGTGTTAACTGTCAGAACTGATCGAGGGTTGATTATTCTTGAGCTCATATACAAAGTGGTTATAAAGATGAAATGTACTTTACAAGATATTATTATATACAAAGATTTAAACAAGGTAAATAATTCCACGTCTAAGTTAGCAATTGATCATTCATATAGGAAATGCAAAGTGTAAAATAAAATAGCAAATAAAGACTTACGAGATAGGCACTGAGAACTCTGGACTCAAATACAAAACATTCGCTCGAACAGGTGGATTTGCAGACTACATAGAAAAATGTGATGATATTAGGGTCACATGGAGTGTTATTTTTCATGTTACTGCTGGCTTACTATTTTCAAGATATTACCTTAAGTATAGGTGTAACAATCCCATCCTTGGAAGTGAATATGTCAGAGAGTGATAATGATTGAGAAGTTGCTCCTCGTTGAAGAAAAACCGGTCCATGTTCGTCAAGATCCCGTGCCATTTTTTCATACAATTTCGACCTTTTTTGCCAATTTGATGCCGAAGGCACTGTCAAATTCCACATGCAAACTAGTCAAAATTTCAGATCCAATCTGAGTTCAACTAGCAGCAGAGATTACATAAAATGTAAAAGGAAGTCTTGGATTACAGAAAGTCATATCATAACATCAGCCTTGATGATCCATCAAAACACAAATTATGTTCGAATTTGAGCAAAATTAGTGGAAATAGTTAGCTAATCAAAGAAAATATAAAATTCGATGTAAAAAGGCAACTACAGTGGATGCGGAGATGGAGTAAACAAATAAGGGATGTAAGATGAAGGAGTTACGTGAATCGTTTGATCGATAGCGTTCGGATGAGCTTCGAAGAGCCATTTGAAACAGGAAGAAGAAGAGGAGTGCAGATGATAACCAGATCAAGACGACTATCTTCCCATTCCCATGGCTCCACCAATTTCTAACCCTAACCATTGAGAAAAGAAGAATCACAGTGGTCTGAGGGATGGTGAGAGTGAGACTGACTGAGATGGGTCTAGTACTAGGCACAAGTCTGAAATAAGTGACGCAATGCTATAGGCCCGTTCAACAAAAATCTTCGAAAATGTGGAAAAATATTATTTTGGATAAATAAAGGCATTGCTAAATGACATCACTACTTCTCCCAGGGACACCATCACCCCCAATTTTTTTTTAGCACCACCACCCCTCACATTCCCTTCTCCACATCTTTTCTCTTCATAGGCGAAGCACAACCACCACCGTCTTGCCCTGCCTCTTTCGGCCGCACCACCACACCCTGCCACTGTCGGCTGACGATGGTGATGGCAGGGTGGTGTTTGATGGAAAATAGAAAATAAGAGGAATAGAGAGGAGAAGAAGAAAAATAAGAAGAAGAAAAATAAGAAGAAGAACAAGAAAATGAAGAGGAGGGGGAAAAAATTAATAAGAGGTCAAGGGAGAGGTGGCGGTAGCGGGGTGTCATTGATGCTTGATGGAAAAGAAAGAAAAAAAAAATGAAGATAGAGGATAATAATAAGAAGAAGAAGAAGAAAATAAAGAGAGGGGGGGAAATAGAATAAGAAGAAAATAAGGAAAAGAATATAGAAAAAAAAATGTGAGGGAAAAGGCCGGGGTGGTTGAGGGGATAGATGGTGTGGAGGGGAGAGTCGGCAATGGCAGGTTGGTGGCGGTGTTTGATGGATAAGAGAAGAATAGAGGAAAATAAATGTGGTATGGTTTTTTTTTTTTTTTTTTTTATATATTAGTGGTGTCCTTCAGCGGGTGGTGACGGGTGTCATTCAGAAAGTGGCGATGTTCTTAAAAAAAAAAATAGAGCACTGGTGGTATCCTTCAACGGAAATAGTAGTGTCATTTAGCATATACCTAAAATAAATGGTCATGCAGTTAAAAAACGTGTGATTTTTTTTAGAAACTGCACAACTCTTAATTGTGCATGTGAGCTAAGACATTTAAAAAAAAAACACTGTTACACTTGTGTGCGTGCAGGTTATGAAGAATGTGCGATTTCTCATAAATCACATGCAAATGGATAACTCTGGTAGACAATGGTATCCATTTTGGGGATGAATAAGTGGATGTATAAGTTTTATACATTCAATTGGATGGATATGTAGCTTATATATATGGCCTACTATATGTTACAATCAATTTTCCTGCTAACGAAAAACAAGATGATTATCACTAAGAGGTGTCATGCCCACTTAATACTAATGCTACAATATTTGTTTAACACCTTCACAACAAGGAGTGTGTCAGGACTAGTACCATTGGTTAGGGAAATCAAGGTTCAGAGGTCTTTCAAGACTTTCCTAATGGTCTCAAAACTCAATGTTCCCTTTTGAAAAGTGCCCAAATGCTTAGCATCTATATTATAGGGGGAAGGTTTGAGCTCTTGACTGTGAGGACGTACGCGTGTTGCCTCTATTACATAGTCGGGCCAGACTGTACCGCTAGCATTTTTATTGTTTTCTTTGCATTGCTTTTCAACTTTAAACTTGTATTTCCATCGATCGATAGCATCGAACTAGTCTTGAGCAACGTCCTTCCGAATGTTCCTCCCCATTGTAATCTATTGAATGTGAATGAGAGCTTTTACTGACTATTGTGCATTGTTATATTGTCTACAGATTGATATTGTGCATTCTCAAGTTAATATTTGTGCCCGTCAAAGTAACTACTCATAGGCTTACTAGTGAATTGGATAGCTAGTGCCGCACGGATTACTAGTCCGTGACAGTTGGTATCAGAGCCAGAGCTTGTTGAATGCAAACCAGGATGCAGGAAATAAATGAGCGCCTTAGCGCTATGGAGGAACGACAGGCCAGTCGAATGCATAGACTGAAAAGCATAATGGACCAGTTGAACACTTTGGGAGAACAGATTAGTCAGTTGGATGGACTCTTTTCACTGGCAGACAGAGTGGACTCGCTGGCTGAGCACATTGATAACTTAGAGGGACGAACAGTCGCAATGGAAGAGTCGCCTCACCCCACAGCTCAGGTGATGAGTGACTTCCAATTACAGTTGGAGGACTTATTTGCAAGGGTTGGCTTGCTAACTAAGGCCACAGGGACGACTGATCACCCTAGGATGAAAGTACCCGAGCCAAAGTCATATGCTGGGGCACGAGATGGGAAGGAGTTAGAGAATTTCTTGTTTGATCTGGAGCAGTATTTTCGCGCGGTGAACCCTGAATCAGAAGAAGCCAAGGTTACCATGGCGACCATGTACTTAGCAGGTGATGCGAAACTATGGTGGAGAACCAAATATGCAGATATGGAAGAAGGTCGCATCCTTATTAGAACTTGGGCAAACCTCAAGCAATTCTTGCCTGAGAACACTGATTTCTTAGCAAGGAGGAAGCTCCACACCATCAAACAGACAGGCAATATTCGAGACTATATCCGACAATTCTCAACTTGCTTGCTAGATATTCGAGACATGTCTGAGAATGACAAAGTTTTCTGTTTCATGGAACAAGCTCAGCCGCTTCTACAAGCAGAATTGCAAAGGCAGAAGGTGACAGATATTACAAGTGCTATTGCGGCAGCAGAAAGGTTTAGCGATTATATGCCCATGACTGGATCCACTTCGCTCAATCACTCCACAGCTAGAACTGGCAGTACCAATTCAAGCTCAGGGTCGAATGCTCGCTCACCTCACCAAAACTGGGGAAACTCAAGTCAGAACCGAGGAAACTATAATTCCCGGCCGTCCAACCAGAATTGGAGTTCCAACAACAATTGGAATGCCAGCTCTAGCAACTCAAATTACAACAACAAAGGAGGGCAAAACTACTATGGGCAGTGGAGACCATCTGCCCCTGCCCCATGCATTCTTTGCAATAGCAGGGATCACCCAACAGGCAAATGTCCATCCAAACCAGCTCTACACTCATTAATGTCCTTGCTTCAAGCAGAACCTTCTAACCCGACCGCATCGAGCTCGAACCCCACCAACAGTGAGACCTCCCAAATGGGAGCTCTACGCAAGCTCAATGCTGTCAAAGGAGAAATGTATGAGCACCCACACAAGAAGGCTTTACAATACATCGACATCACTATCAATGGGTTCCCTTCCCAAGCATTGTTGGATTTCGGAGCGACAGACAATTTTATTGCCCCAGATGAAGCTAGACGTGTGGGTCTGAACTTAGAAGGAGATGTGGGTAAGTTGAAAGCTGTCAACTCTGAGGCAATCTCTATTAATGGTATGGCTAGAGCTGTGCCACTACAGGTTGGTCCATGGGAAGGAAGATCAAACTTTTTGGCCGTTCCACTTGATGACTTTAAGGTGATTCTTGGCCAAGAATTCTTCCGAGGAGCTGCAGCAGGACCATTACCTTTCATGGACTCATTGGAGTTTTTCGGACCCAGACTACGCATTGTACCAACCTCAATTCGACCAACAACTCATGATAGGATATTGTCGGCGCTCCAAGTCAAGAGGGGCTTGGCCAAAGGAGAAGATACATACTTAGCTGTGGCAAAACTAGAGATGGAAGATGATACTAGCAAAATCCCTGAGGAAGTTGCCCAAGTTATTGCTGACTTCAGCGAAGTGATGCCGAATGAATTGCCAAAGAATCTACCTCCCAGAAGGCTCATTGATCACGAAATTGAGTTAGTCCCTGGTGCCAAGCCACCCGCACGTAGTCCATATCGCATGAGCCCTCCAGAGCTGACCGAATTGAGAACACAACTAGATGGCTTGTTAGAGTCAGGATTCATTCGGCCCTCTAAAGCACCTTATGGGGCACCTGTTCTTTTTCAGCGGAAACATGATGGCAGTCTTCGCCTTTGTGTTTATTATAGAGCCTTGAACAAAGTCACTATAAAGAACAAATACCCGCTGCCGCTCATTGCAGACTTATTCGACCAACTTGGATCCGCTAGATACTTCACAAAACTCGACTTGAGATCAGGTTACCATCAGGTCCGCATTGTTGCTGGTGACGAACCCAAAACTGCTTGTTCTACTAGATATGGGTCATATGAGTTCCTAGTAATGCCCTTCGGCTTGACCAATGCTCCAGCTACATTTTGCACCCTTATGAATGGCATGTTCCGTCACATTCTGGACAAGTCTGTGGTTGTCTATCTTGACGACATTGTGGTTTATAGTGGGACTATAGAATAACACCTACATCATTTGCGAGAAGTGTTCCAAATCCTTAAGGATAATCATCTCTTTGTCAAGAAGGAAAAGTGCTCATTCGGCCAGACCCAGATCAATTTCTTGGGTCATGTTATTGGCAATGGCAAGATTCGGATGGACATGGAGAAAGTCAAGGCAATCCATGATTGGAACTCTCCTAAGAACGTGTCTCAACTACGTTCTTTCCTTGGACTCGCAAACTATTATCGTCGCTTCATAAGGGACTACTCTAAGAGAGTTGTTGCCCTGACAAATTTGTTGAAACAAGACCGAACATGGGAATGGGATAGATAGTGTGAAGCTTCATTCTAAGACTTGAAATTGGCCGTGATGAAAGATCCAGTATTGGCCTTGCCAGACATCACCAAGCCCTTTGAAGTACAAACAGATGCATCTGATTATGCCTTAGGGGGAGTTTTACTTCAAGATGGTCACCCGGTAGCATATGAGAGTCGAAAGTTGAATGATACAGAGTCTCGTTACTCAGCTCAGGAAAAGGAATTGCTAGCCATTGTACATTGTTTACGGGTGTGGAGACACTACCTCTTGGGATCTCAAGTTCTTGTTAAAACGGATAATGCTGCAGCAAGCCATTTCCTTACTCAGAAGATGCTAACCTCCAAGCAATCTCGATGGCAGGAAAAATTAGCAGAATTTGACTTAGTATTGGAATACAAGCCAGGGCGCACTAACAATATAGCTGATGCACTCAGTAGAAGGGCAGACCTTGCAGTGCTAACCCATACTGGTCCAAGTCACACCATCTTGGAGAAGATCAAAGTAGGCCTACAGACAGATCCACAAGCGAAGGCGATTACAGAGTTGATCAAGCAGGGCAAAACTCGACGGTTCTGGATAAAAGATGGAGCAATACTCACAACTGGTAATCGCCTCTATGTTCTGAGAACTTATGGTTTGAGGAAATAACTTTTGAGAGAATGCCATGACACCCATTGGGCGGGACATCCAGGTTGGAGACGGACACTTGCATTGCTAGAGCGGGGGCACTATTGGCCGCAGTTACAGGAGGATGTAATGGCCTATGTTCGAACATGTCTTATTTGCCAGCAAGATAAGGTTGAAAGAGATCGACTAGTAGGCTTACTAGAGCCCCTGCCTGTTCCAACTCGTCATTGGGAAAGTGTTTCCATGGACTTCATTACTGGGTTACCGAAAGTGGAGGATTTCAGGAGTATCCTTGTAGTTGTTGACTGATTCTCAAAGTATGTGACCTTTGTGCCGACCGGACTAACTTGCACAGCCGAAGATACGGCGCAATTGTTCCTCAAGCATGTAGTGAAGTATTGGGGACTGCCCGAAAACATTGTTAGCGACCGTGATGCTCGATTCACAGGAAAGTTCTGGAAGGAGTTGTTCAAGCTTTTGGGATCCAAACTTAATATGTCGACAAGCCAACATCCCCAATCTGATGGACAGACTGAGCGGTTTAACTCTATGCTTGAAGAATACCTTCGCCATTTTGTAAGTGCAAACCAGAAAAATTGGGTGGGACTACTTGATGTTGCACAATTCTGTTTCAACTTACAAAAGAGCTCAGCTACTCACTCCAGCCCCTTTTCAGTTAGTCACTGGTCAGCAACCATTGACACCGCATACAGTGCTGACCGGATACCAAGGACCCAGCCCAAGAGCTCTTGAATTTGTCAAAGCCTGGCAGAAAAACATTGAAGTTGCTCGAGTCTATCTTGAGAAAGTCTCCCGTCACATGAAGAAATGGCCCGACAAGAAACGATGAATCGATCCTTTTGAAGTCGGGGACTTGGTATTGGTGAAGCTAGATATGTTCAACAAGTATAAACGAACAGCTAGAGCACACAACAATTTGTTTCGCAAGTATGAGGGACCGGTACAGATTATTGAGAAAGTAGGCAAAGTCTCCTATCGCGTCAAGTTACCACATTGGCTCCGTTTCACCCATCCTGTCTTCCATGCAAGTAACTTGAAATCTTACCATGCAGATGTCGCTGATCCCACAATAAATGTATCTACCCGAGCATTGCCTAAGCATCCTACTAAGCCAGATCGAGAAGTGGAAGAAATCTTAGCTGACCGCCTCATCAACAACACAGGCCCGGATAGAGAGTATTTGGTCAAGTGGCAGGATGAACCTCCTTCAGAGATCAGTTGGGAGCCAGTCGAGCATCTGCTGCCATACCTTTCAAAGCTGGAAGAGTACTTGGAAAAGTTCGCTGCGAGGGCGTCAGCGAATTGAGTGTGGGAGAGTGTCAGGACTAGTACCATTGGTTAGGGAAATCAAGGTTCAGAGGCCTTTCAAGACTTTCCTAATGGTCTCAAAACTCAATGTTCCCTTTTGAAAAATGCCCAAATGCTTAGCATCTATATTATAGGGGGAAGGTTTGAGCTCTTGACTGTGAGGACGTGTTGCCTCCATTGCATAGTCAGGCCAGACTGTACCGCTAGCATTTTTATTGTTTTCTTTGCATTGCTTTTCAACTTTAAACTTGTATCTCCATCGATCGATAGCATCGAACTAGTCTTGAGCAACGTCCTTCCGAACGTTCCTCCCCATTGTAATCTATTGAATGTGAATGAGAGCTTTTACTGACTATTGTGCATTGTTATATTGTCTACAGATTGATATTGTGCATTCTCAAGTTAATATTTGTGCCCGTCAAAGTAACTACTCATAGGCTTACTAGTGAATTGGATAGCTAGTGCCGCACGGATTACTAGTCCGTGACAGAGTGAGTTATAAATCCAACATCCAAAGTAATGATGCTTATATACTGTATAATTTAGCCATAGTGCTGCAAAAAAAAAATTTGGTTATCCATATTCACGATCTTCTTCACTATCCCGCTCTATCATTGGTTATTGCTACTACTCCTATCGACCCATATTTGAATATAAGATCAAAGCTTGCATCACAATAAATTTTAACAAGTCATAAGCATTTGATTAAACATGCTATGTCGAGTATTCAAATAAGTTGAATTTTAATTACGTAACATCCAAATCAATAATTGAAGGGATCTTTGATTGATTAGCAAATGAGATCTCCCCAAACCTTCCTCAACATTGGCAATTGAGGCTACCAACTATGAATAACCAACTTGTGAATTGGGTGATTAATAATTTCACTTGTTCTCAAACGTTTTAACATAATATTTTTTTGTATAAGAAATATGTTAATTTCTTACTTGCAAATGAATTGAAGAATCGAAATAGATTGAGAAAATACTGAAAAAAGCAAGACAAATCGCATAATTTGGGAAAATGCTCACTTTTGTTCCTTTAAATCACACGTGCCGGTTTATTTTCCTACCTTTTGATTGTAAAACCAAACAATGAAAACCCATTTGATTTTATAAAAATCCCAGTGATTTCCATGGAAACACCCTGAAGCAAACACAACCTTACTTTACAATTTAAAGTGTACCTAGTTTATTAATGGCAACGACTACTCTACACCACCATGTACTTTTTTTTTTAACCTACTAACCCCCACCACCAAAATAACAGTTTTTTTTTAAAATAGTAACATAAAAATAGGGTAACTTTCGACCAATTTAAATCCTCAGTTGAGACCGATTCTCAAGCTCATCAAAACACGAAAATTGTAGTACTCTTAATTATATAATAAACACAATTTGAATAACTTGAAAATGTTTTGAAATGAGCAAGTTATAGTCATGTTGCTAAAGGCACGCAAATTTGTCCGGCAAAGAAAACGGGGTAGTGTCCCTGACTTTTGGCCAACTTATATGCTGGATCAAAACCGATTCTCAAGCTCATCAAACATGAAAATTGTAGTACACTGAGTTATCTAATAAACACAATTTGAATCACTTGAAAATATTTTGAAATGAGCGTGTTATGATCATTTTACTAAAGTCGTCCAAATATGTCCCACAAATAAAATGAGGTAGTGTCCCTGACTTTCGGCCAACTTATATGCTCGATCGAGACCAGTTCTCAAGCTCATCAAAACATGAAAATTGTATTACTCTGGAGTATCTAATAAACACAATTAGAATCATTTGAAAATGCTTTTAAATGAGAAAGTTATGGTTATTTCACGACAGCACTCAAACTGTCAAGAAAAAAAATTTTGTTTTCACACTTTCGCATTGGCCAATGCAAATAGGAGACTAAAATTCGCCCAGACCTATGCGAATTTGAGACTTCCACTTGCATTGTCCTATGCGAATGAGTGAAAACACAAACTGTTTTTTTTTTTTTTTGGGACAGTTTGAGTGTTTGTTGTAAAATAATAATAACTCCTTCATTTCAAAACATTTTCAAGTGATTCAAAAAAATTTCATTAGATAACTTAAAGTACTACATTTTTTGTGATTTTATAAGCTTGAGAATCAGTCTCGATCGAGCATATAAGTTGGCCGAAAGTCAGGGACACTATGTTGTTTTCTTTGCGGGATAAATTTGCGTGACTTTAGTAAAATGATCATAACTTTTTCATTTTAAAACATTTTTCAAGTGATTCAAATTGTATTTATTAGATAACTCATAACACTACAATTTTTACGTTTTGATGAGCTTGAAAATCGATTTCAGTCGAGTATATAAGTTGAACCAAAGTCATGGATAGTACCCTATTTTCATAAACAAATAGGGTGAGAGGGGTGATGGGGTGGTGGTGGTGCTTGGTAGAGAAGATAGGGAGAAAAGTGGCAGTGGCGAGAGAGAAAGAGGTGGCGGTGGTGGGGTGGTGGTGATGATGGCAGTGTCCTATGAAGAACAGAGAAGGGATGGGAATAATGGAAGGGAAAAATATAAAGAGAATAGAGGAGAGAGAAAATTTTGAGTTTTTTATTGGTGGTGTGGGAAATAAAGTAGGCGATGTTGGAGAGAAAAAGTTAATATAGTGGCGTGGGACAGTACTTTAGGTGGTGTGAAACAGTTGCTACCTTTATTAATTTTTTGATGTTATTGAAAACAATAATGCTAAGAAACCAGGTTTTGTAGCCATGTTGAGGCATACATCCACATCACTAACTGATGTCCTCGATTCTCGCTTGTGGTCCATTTAACCAAAAAAAACAAGGAAACTAGAAGATAGGACAATTGATTAGTTGTACAAAGAGCTGCAAATCAAATCAATATCTTAGTAAAATCATAACATAGGACAATTGTTTAGGTTTCTCCTGACATAACTATTCATGAACATATTTTATGGTACCGTTGGAAACAAAAAAGATCTTAGTTGACAATAATTATTCATAGTGCAATGCACATGGTGCTTTATAGTGAATTGTCGTAAAGTTATTTGTTTTTAGTACTTCACTTTACGGTGAAGGTACAATGAATTGGCTAATAACTTGGGCCATGTTTGCCCTCACAAAACGTATCAACACTTCAACAAAGCAACCAAACCCACCCACTCCCTTTTTTTTTTATTAAGTTTCCATGCCAGTTCCAAACCCACTAGCTTTGTTGTAACAATCATCTCCTTAAAATGAAGTTTCTCCAGTCCCCTCCTCCACTCATCTCTCCATTTAGGGCCAACCTTAATTTTCATCGTGGATTGAATTAAGAATATGATAAATCAATTATCAATTGATTTTTGTTATACAAAACAAGCTTATAGTTGTTGTGGTGGAAATCAACAAAGAATAAAGACACTAAGAAGTATATCAACGATTTGACATTGTTAGATAAATTTGGTGAATGAATTGGGTGGTGAAAACTTATCAATTAGAAAGAAATGAAGGACATATATTATCCGTATGCTTATTACTCAAAGACCAGGCAATCAAATCTCTTATTTGATTAGGCAGTGCACAAAACAAGGGATGGGAGTACTTGAAGTAGTTGAACCACGACTGTTGTTGCAATGAAATTGATGTTTCAAACAGAAAAAAAATGAAAGAGGGAGGAAACTGATGACGTGATGGATTCGAAGGAATTGGATGAGGTCGTAACGCTTTGGTGGTGGATGAAGAGGTATCGTAGCAACGGGAAGGAATGAAGTGCATCGTCAAACCCCCTCCCCCTTCCTCTATTTGATTACAACCTGATGGGCTGATGTGGTGTTTTAGGTGAGATGTTTGGATTCACTTGGATGACATCAGTTAGTCATTCAGTTGGTTGATGCAGGATGGATGGAAAATGATGAATAAGCATCAGTTAGTGATGTGGATGTCCATATCAACCTGGTTGCCTAGCCTAGGGGTGTTAATTGGTTACTGAAAATCGACCGTACCGGCTGAACCGAAATATAATAAAAAAAGCCCGAACCGAGAAAAATCGAAATCGAACCGAGTTAGTTCGGTTCATTTCGGTTTTTGTTTTTCACACATCCGAAACAACCGAACCGAACCCTTTCCCTTATCTTGTTTTTAATCCCCTAACCCTCCCTCTCTTATTTAATCCCCCACCAACTCACTCTTATTTAAATTCTCACCCCATTTCAATGCACCCCACGTCCTCACCCTCTCTCTTAACTCCCACTTTCTCATTTTCTCAATGCCCCATTTAGAGAAATAGTTGAAAAAATCTACTTTTCTCTATTTTATTTAAGCCTCACCCACTTCTCCCCACCTACCCAACTTCTATTTCTTTATCAATGTCCTCTTCCTATTTTTTAGCTATATTTCTCTTTCTCTCTATCCAACCACTTGCAAGTTGAGGAGGAGAGACGGAGTTTGACTCAATATTGTTGAAGAAAACCAAACTTTTCACTTGCTTGCTTGCAGCAAAGATGAGCAATGGCGATGACGACAACTTCGACACTTATGATTTGATAAAAAAAAACCTTATTGCAGGATGAAATTACAAGACTAGTGGAATTGTCATAGAAGGTTTCGGTCTTATTCAGATCATCACATGGGTATGGTGGAGATAGATTAAGATGCAAACAATGCAGTTGTATTTATAATTTTTTGTATGATGTTATAGTACTGTGTATATGAGAGACAGGGTATTTTTTTTAAAATCTTATGGAATTATCAAAAGAAGTAGACAAGAAAAAATTGAAATAATTATCTATAAATGAATAGTCGGAGCCTTAAAACTCTCCGTGTTCGTCTGACATTTGTTTTCCCTTTTCTCCATTTTTTTTATTTTATTTGTACACTATCTGTCTCTAGGTTTTCCTCACTTGCAAACCAAACTTCATTTCCTTATTTTCATTATTTGTAGCTTTGACTTTTTTTCTTTTGTGCTAGAGCCAACTCGGTTGTATGTAGCAACATAAAATAAATAAAATAAAAAAGAATAAAAAGGGAAAAAACCGAAAAAACAGAACTGATCGGTTCGGCTTTGGTTATTCATTTGATAAATGTGGAAATTGAATCGAATCGATAACCGAATTCTTGGTTTGGTTTTGGTCTAACTTTGAACCGACCAAACCGATTAACACCTCTAGCCTAGCCTTATTTTACTGAAAAAGGCAGCGCCTATTTGGCACCACAACTTACACTCACCCACACCCACACCCACACCACTCATCTAATTTGTACTTTTTCACACCATGCACTTTCTATCCCACACCATAGTTATCTTTCACACTACTTATAAAAAAAAAACCTAAATATTTATCCACTCCCAAATTCAAAACGATGGAGAGTTCCCTCTCCCTTTTCAACTTCATTTCTTCTCACCACCACCCTTAATGTTCTTCTCCGCATCTTCTCATGTCATTTATCTCATTATATTATCTCCCTATTCGGCGACACCCCTTGAAGTCGAATAAGCACTCGATTATGTCGTTGCCCCTCCCTATTTTTCTTATATTTTCCCTAGCACTTTTTTTTTGCCCTCGCGATGGTCCGTTCAAGGATGGGTCCCCCACTCGCACAGACTGCCGTGAGGGTGAAAAAATAGTGCGAGGGGAAGGAAAAGGAGAGGGAGAGGGACGACGGTCCGTGCGAGAAAAAAGAAACAGTGGGAGAAAAATAAAGGGGAACTGAGAGAATGAGAAAATAAGAGATAGTGGGAGATCTGAGAGAGTGGAAGGAGGATAAGAAGAAGATAAAAATGGGAAGCATAAAAAAAAGAAGAAGATGGAGAAGGGGCGACAATGGTAGTCGCTCCATTTCATCTACCTCTCGTTGTCACCGATTGTCTCTCACCGTCCCTCGCAATCAATCACCCCTTTCTCGCTACCCACTTTTATGTTGTTTTTGTTCTTGAGAAGAAAAGATGAGTGAAGAAGATGAATAATGGTTTTTAATGAGTGGTGTATGAGAAAATGTAATTTAAAAAAAAAAAAAGGCGGTGTGGTGAGTGTAACCTGTGGTGCCAAATAGGCGCTGCCATTGAAAAAATTAAAAATTTCGAGCCTTTCGTACAAGCAGAAAATTATTTATATACTATAAAAAAAATAAAGAGTAAAAAAATGAAAATGCCCTGCTGGCTGTTCATAGTTGCGAGCTTTGGACCCCTTGAATTGTTTTCCTTTCTTCACTCACAGACCACAAACCCTAGCAATCTCCATCAATGGAGGTGGTGATCGCATCATCTCCAGTCGACTCCGGGATCAGGTGCTGGGATCTCCACTCCGGTCAAGAGCAGCTTCGATATCGCTCATGCACTTCTCCTCCCCACGGCCTCACTTGCGTGGGCTCTCGCCTTCTTGCATCTTCTCAGCTCCGCGACTCTTCGTCCTCTTCAGGTTCCATTCTCTACTGGTCTTGGAACAAGGTACCTTTTCGTCTCTTCGAACAATTTCTTCGTATAAAAATCTAATCTTTCACTGAGGCACATTTGCCAAACTGTTTGACACGAAGCACAAAAGAAAGTTTCAATGTGATGGGGTCCATTTTAAAGCAACACATTGTTAGTAGAATTCTATTTTGATGAATTTGTTATGAAATTCAAGTCAAATATGTGATTTTTATTTTCTCTATTGCAACCCCATGCCGAAGTGAAAAGCTTTCCAGCTGAACCAATTAACCCACTTATTTCGAATACTGAGGGAACCTATATCATTGGAGGTGGATCATCTGGGGATATTTACTTTTGGGAGGTAAATTTTTATCCATTTAGATTTAGCCTTCAGTTCGTTTCAATTTAATATTTCTCAATATATTTGTTAAATTTATATAAATGTGTATGTGTGTTTTTAAAAAAAAATACAGGTTTCAACTGGTAGATTACTGAAAAAATGGCATGCTCATTATAGAGCTGTCGCGCGCTTATTGTTATCTGAAGACGAATCTTTATTAGTTTCTGGGTCCGAAGATGGAAGTGTACGTGTGTGGTCGCTCTTCATGTAATTTCTCAGTTTCTCATTCACACATTTTATTTTGGTATATTTGGATTTCAATGTTAGTGTTGGACTAGCATTATGTTTGCTATTAGTTTATTTTTTTTGTTTTGTATGAAGGGTGTTCGATGAGATAGGAAACCAAATGGCAAAAAATGCCTATGAGCATAGTTTCACAGAACATACTTTACTTGTGACTGATGCTGTCATGGGGTATGGGGGATGCAATGCTCTCATAATTTCTTCTTCTGAAGACCGGACTTGTAAGGTTTGTTATCATCTGGCTTTAGATATAACAATCCTATCCTCCTTCTATCCGTGTACTTTTTAGTTTTCTTTTTCTGCCTTTTATGTACCCTCTATTTACATATTGATATATTATGTCTATGATGTCGTCAGTTTGATATTCGGATATAATAAGAACCTTAATAGTTATGCTTCACACATGTACTCCTATATAATTGTGCGGTACTACATTATGAAGAACAATTGTAAATGGTACATGGACTGTTGTTTTTGAATGTCATGTTTCTTTAGCAGGACAAAAGATATTTACTAACTAAGCCATTATAGATATATGAGGTGTAAGGCATTATTGACTAACTATTTTAGGATTCAAGTCATCTCAATGATCATTGGTATATTAGATATTGTTTACATTTTTTTTTATTATATTTTTGTTTCTTTACAAAGGCTTTCTCAAATCATTTTGGATCTAGTTTCTTTGACTTGCAAGTTTGAGTCATATATTGGAACATATGTATCTATGTAACTACATGGATACTACGAGGGTGTTTGTTTTTTAAGTGGTTAGAAGCTAACTTCTAACTGAACGAGTTTCTGAATGTACTGTTTGTTTTGCTTCTGAATGAGCTGCGATATAAAATTAAATGGTGTTTGTTTTTAGGTGCTGACTTGAAGTTTTTTTTTACATTTTTGCCCACCACCACAACTCCCACCGCCCACTAGAAACCACTAGCATTAACCATCTTCTCCACTTGTTTTCTCTTCTCCAAATACCATTGAGGCTACTTTCCACCACTAGTAGAAACCACTTTATATCCTTCTCCATTCCTCATACAATTTTCAATAGAGAGGAAGAGAAAAAAGAAAGAGAAATAGGAGGAGGGGAGGTCAGGGAGGGTGGTGGCGATGGTGACGACATTGCTCGCATGATAAAAGAGGGGTGGAGAAAAAATGGGATGGTTGGTAGAGGAGAGGCATAGTAGCAATCATTATGTATTTATTGTGAGGTTATTATTAGAATGAATTTTCATTAAGCACTTAGTGCTAAGTGATCATCACCATGGAGGTGCTTACTCAAATCAGAACTTCAACTTCTGATTAGAACTAAAGCCAACACTCTAAACAAGGTGTCCCACTTCTTATTATGACTTTTGACTCTATTCAGAAACAAAAACAAACACCCTATACATGTTAGAACATGTCGATTGAAAAAAATGATAAGAAGACATGCTTGTACATTATAATATTACTTACTTTTTAATTATAATTTTTATTTCACTTGTAGATAAGTAGTGCTACATAATTACTACTAACTTCAACACAATATGCTTGTAACATTTGTAAAGAATTGGAACTTTTGAAAGATACGTGAAAATGTTAATGATCAGCATGGGCTGATCAACGAGTGTGAGGGAAATATGACTTGGGATTTAAAAAAAAAAAAATGAAGGGTCATTGTTATGTTGGTATCGATACAATTCTACTTGTATGTGGTATATATTTCAAGATCATAGTTATCAATATTTTACGATAAATACGATACGATAATATGTATAGTATCTAAGCTTCATTGATACGGTACATATATATTACGATATATCGATATAAACTGCGATGACGTATTGTCAGTGATATGAATAAATGGATGGAGATAACCAATAGCTTGTTAATATGTGTAAAACAAGCCATATATCATTGGAAGTGTTTTTGGGACGTCCTTGCTTGAATAAGTCTTATTTATTTCTTTTATATGCTTGTAGTATATATATTTACTTCTATATATTAATTTTTGCACTATATATTTCAATACACGATACATTATGATACATGTATTAAATTTAGGGTTCCGATATATGTTATGATAAACATTTTGATAGCTATGCTCAAGATAGGGGCATAGGGCATTAATTAAAATGCAAATTGAAGCTTCATCCAAAAATTGGGTTTCCAAGTGGAAACGGAAAGAAATGGTAGTACATGTTTTCTAGTGTTCGAATACTCTGATGATATGATCGTATTCATGGATACAAAATTAAATCAAGTCTAAACATAAAATTCTATCCTTTTTTGGTATGAGGTAGTATTGGGTTTGAGGGTCAATTTTATAAAATCAATGATTTTTAAGGTGAAAGGAGGTTCAAAACATCAATCAGTTGACGGTTCTTAATTGACGAGAAAATGAAAGGGAAACTACGAAACTCACCACTCTAAAGGAATTCACCATAAGGATAGATGAGAAAATATGAAGAAATCCTTCTTAACAAAGGGAACGCTCGCACTCGATGAAATCTAGCAATGAGGTAGCGTATCGAAAACAAGAACAAACAATTATTTTGGATAATTCAATAACTTTACTTACACGTTATTCCTTGTGGCCTTGGAACATCCCTTCAACCTTGGATACACGCATAACAATTAATTCTACACCTAGGGACATGAATAGAAAAAACTTCTAAGTACTTGTGAGACTAGATTCATGAATGACTCAATGTGTTGATTAAAAAAAGTGAGGTATTGTCTTGATACTGCAGGAGCATTATGAGCCTTATATCAACAGAAAGCTTTAGAAGTTTACTTTCCAACACAACAGGTGCATAAACTAAATTCAAGGTTGTTCCCGCATCGTTTTTTCATTGGATACCACTTGGCAGGGCATTGAAAGAGCACAAATTAGGTAGCTATTTGCAATGGTTACAGAAATGTAAGATCTCTCTCCCCTCGTCTTAGGTAGTTTCTCTTGATTGCTCTCTGGGTCATCTTGAAAGAAAAGGAACAACAAGATTTTTGGAGGAAAGAAATTGTATTTTCGGGCAATTGCTTGGATGTGGCCCCTGCCTCACTTGTTTTTGAGCTCCTTCTCGAGTGGGTTAGCTTAATTTGCATTTTTTAGTTTTTCTCCTTCGCTTTCTTTTCATGTTCATTTGCTTTCATATGTTTTTTTAGCTTCTTGATTAACTACTTTTTAATGCGAGTGTTTTATTCATTAAAGTAAAAAAAAAATGCTCTTCCCAACATATGAGCCCAGATGGATTTCTATTAAAGGATGAGCCGCTCAATGTGATAGTGTTTCCCTTAAAATATTCTGGAGTACCATTCATTCCGAATGATCCAAATAATCAAATGTGATATTCTTTCCCACAACCAAACTTTTTACAAAGTGAGATTCCTTTATTCCAGTCCGCGATCATTTGGGGAAGGTTTCCTTACACTATCTTTTCCATGTTGAAGTTGCCCAAGAAGGTTGTGCATAAACTTCTGACTATGTTGCAATTAATAAACATATGATTGCAAATCTTTGCTTCGCTATCACACATAGGACATAAGAAATGCAGGGAAAGATAAGGAGAGGGAGAAAAAAGAAGAGAAACATGGGCCATGGGGGAATCTCAGAACTATTCAAACACACATGATAAACCAACTTTTGATTCGCTATTGTATATTATTTAGGATTTTGTGTATTTTGGAGGTATGACTTCTTACACATTTTGATAGGGTTTTGTTATGTATTAGCTAACATAGAAAGCGGAGAGTTATTAGCTAAAAGAGCTAACTGACAGTCAATGTACTGTGTGGTTTATTTTTTCTTCAAAATGTCAAATAGATTCATTCACATACAATGCACTATGCGGATACTCTTGCAATTTTATAATTGGCACACCCAAGCATAATTTAACAGCTCTTGAGTCTCTTCTTCTTCGATTCATCCACAGGCGCAGTGAATATATACTCGCCAAATCCAATCATTTATTGATTTTTCTAAGTTTTTGGTCTTGATTTTGAGTTTGGTTTTTGTTCCGTGGGTTCCGATGATGGCATGATATCTTTGAGACCTGATCTCTGTTGATGACAACTATAAGCATTTTCGCTGAGGATCCCATTTTAGTTTTCCCCATAATCACATACCAAGTGCTGCAATATGTGTATGTTTTTGGAAATTTATTAATGGAGGGAGTGATGATGAAGTTTGCACTGGGCTCTCTGATATTACTGCACATTTTGAAGATATGCGGCCTAGAAAGCCTATTCTAACCACTTCTATAATTTTCCATCCTTATGTATTTATCATTTAATGTTGAACTTTTTTCTTTAAAATATTTTTCTGTACTATATGAGGATTTGGTATATAAAATTATTACACCAGTTACGATGTTTTTTTTTATAAGCAAAACACACGAGAAGATTCTTATAGAATGACATGTGATAGAGAAACTAACAAAAAAATGAGAATACATACTAGACTGGCTTATCGAGACATTAGAGCAACCAAAAATACAATCAATAAATGGAACCCCTTTGAGGATACCCCCAAAACCAAACTAAGGTTGTATTTGTGCCTACCACCCTCAATTAAGTTGTATTTGTGCCTACCACCCTCAATTAGAGAAGACTACCCTCCATTGCTCAACCAATAGCTAAAACACTCCACCACATGCATTGAACCGCCACAATCCTGCACAATTAAATCCCAAACAACTATGGGAAAAGGGCACGTACAAAATAAATGATTAATTGACTTCCTATAACTTCACATTAGAGCACATCTGTTAACCCAAATGCCAAATCATGTCAAGCCTCACAAGGTTTTCTATTGAAAGGTTCTGGGAAGGGTTCGCTTAAGCCAAATAGAGGAACTTCAGCTAGCCGCTAGGAGCTTGAGGAGCTCCACTAAAATTCTCCCATTATTCTCTCAAGCTGATTGGCGTAGTAGCGATAGACATAAGGAGCATTGGGATGCCTACGAGGGTACTCCTAATGAGTCACCTTCCTTGCTAGAGTTGGGCATTTTAGATCAATTAACGAGCTCGACCCAATTACCTTCTTTTTTTTTTTTTTTTTTTTTAAAAAAAAAAAATTTTAACTTCAACAACAAAGACCAAATCCCTCATCCAAAACCCAAGCCCAACCTCCCTCACATCTTTCTCCCTCCGCTACTCCTTTTCCCTCCTCGCCCTTTTCGCCACTGCCACTATCACCTACAACGTCTACCACAGATACTTCGGCCGCTCTGTCAAGTTCGTATCCGCCCCCAAATCCCTCTCCAACACCTTCCTCCGCCTTCTCGTCACTGTCCTCTCGCCCACCTCATCCTCCTCACTTTCCTTTACATCTTCACTCTCTTGGGTTAGGTTTTTTTATACTTACAACTAAATTGGGTATTGGGGATGGTGGTAGTGATGGTCGAATTGAGCCGGGGATTGGATCTTCTCTCCTTCGATCGTCTTTCTTTGCAAATGCAAAGTTTACACCACCATCGTTGCCATAGGTTAAGTGGAGTTTTTTGTTAATTTGTTAATTTCTTTGCAAATGCAAAGTTTTTTGTTAAGAGGGAAGGATATCAATTTCAGAAGTGGAGTCTTTACTGTCTCCATCTCTGTTGTTTTTGCTTTTTCTTTATTAAAAAATGGTAAATTTTGTTGATTGATCAATCTAAAACAATCAATAAATAAACTTTACAATTTACCCACCAAACAGTCAAACACAAAACCAATTCAATTCAATGAAGTCTTCATTTCTTCCTCTCTATAGGCTACTACTAATTATTCCATTCAACAATCTCATCTCATTTGTTTTTGTGTGTTTCATAATTGATAATTGATTGTTGTATCAATCTCAGAGTCACATCCTTTCCTTTCCTTCCTCTTCTCTTTTAACATTCCCATCTTCACTTTTCCACAACAACACCATGAACTCTCCATGACGGAGTCAACGGAGAAACTGATATAGACTCCGAGTTTGGGCGAGTTGGAAAATTGATACGGGCTCCGTGTTTGGACCGATACCCGCCTGGCCTGAAATTATGGTTACCTAGGACTCCGGTTAACCGCTCTCCCCTAGCCCGAGCCCGGTCCCTAAAAATCCGGCATTAAAGGTGTCGGTCCGGTTCTCGGGCCTGAGTATTCGGAACGGTTACCCGGACGGGCCCAACCCTACTTCCTGCTTTAGAAATATAGTTACGTTGCCATCAATTCTCCCATTAGGAGAAAAAGGCATCACATTTGGTTACCCATAACAGCCCAGATGGAGGTAGGCGAAGGGCACTGAAGGAAAAGATGGTCGATGGATTCTTGCACAGCTTCACAGATGAGGCACCTGTTGGTACTGTTGTTTATCTGTTCTTTGTGTTTGCATCTATCTCACTGAGGTTCTTCTTTATGTTTTAATAAAATTGCTCTGTCTTGTCTGATAAAAAAATAGAAGTTGATGTTTTGAAACATCCTGGTTCAAATTATAAAACAATTTTCTCCCTCTTTTGGACCACCATGGAACTTGTTAGAATGCCCATCTGATTGAGTACCATCCCTCTCTCCCAAGCCTCATAAGTGCAAGGCAGCTATATTCACAAGACGCTTGTCAGTTCAATCATCACTCAAACCTATTTGTTGGAGCTGTTATCTTCAACATGTCTCCCACATGGCCACATTGTCACACATATGGACAATCGCCATTTGATGAGTACACTTGATTTGACCCCCAAGTTACTAATCAAACCATGAAGGCAAATAACATCCCACATGAACTCTTCTGCCAGAAAGGAAAAAAAAAATGCTTATGAAAATAAGGAGTTGTTCCTTAGATAAAGCCGAATGATTCAATATAATAATATTATATGTCTCTGTGTGTGTGTTTGAATTTATGAGTTTTAGAAGGACAAGTCTACAGTTCTATCACATTATGGCATATAATATAATTGCAAATTACTATACTAGTGAATTGGAATCCTTGATGTATTAATCGTGACAACCCAACCACCAAATAAATTTTCCTTGATTTTCTCTAACAATTTTGTCACAACCACTTCCCTTTACTTCTCTTTTTTTATTATTATTTATTATTATCAAATTTTTTTATTGAGGCAAACATTAAACAATTATGACAATCAGTCCATTCCAAATTTCAAACCATGCAAACACATTGGATACTGTCTCTGTAACTTGGTCATTTATTGTTTTCATTTCGGTTAGTTAATTTGACTATTTTATTTTCCATTGAATCACGCTTTAAATTTGTGTATATATTTATATGATATAGTCATATGCTTCTTGAATATGTATATAATGAAATGATCTCAGGTTTGGAGCATATCCAGGGGAGTATTACTGAGAACAGTTAATTTTCCTTGCATTGGACCCTGGTGAACATGTATTTTATGCTGGTGGCAGAGATGGAAAGATATACATTGCTGCACTTAAAGCTGAAAGCACCTCTAATAGCAGTTATGGGCTCCATATAATCGATGCATTATCTGACCATAGGTTTGTCATTACCACAGATATTCTTCATATTATAAATATTCAGTAAAACTTGTGTTGGTTCCTTTTTTTTCCAGGTCGACAGTGCACTTGTGCATTAGATGGCATTAGTTTTGACCTGGCTCTTTGAAACTTTAAGTTGTCTTGTATCTACGCTAATGTTATTTCTATTTGTTGGTTCTGTGGAACAGTAAGGCTGTCACTTGTTTAGCTTTTAGCATGGATGGAAAGTTGCTAGTCTCTGGTTAGGTGGATGGCACAGTTCGGATATGGGACACTAGATCTCGTCAAATCATTCGTGTTTTTAAACATTCGAAAGGTAGTATCAAACATATCACCTACCTATATTGTTTCACTATAGAATATTTTATGATTGATGTTGATAGTTCAGATAACATTTTATATATATGCTCTACTAGGATATGCTTTTCTTTATATATCAATTGTCTACTGTCGTACTTTTTGTGCAAAAATATTATTGCCATTACATCATCATCATCGCATTCTTTGTCTTATCTTTCATTGCAAACTGAATTTTTCTAAGGCATTCGACTCGGTCGTTTGTAGGTATATGCTATCCTCGTTTGGGTTTGGCAGGTGAGATGGGTTAGGGCTGTAATTAAAATCGTTTTTCATTTTCGATCAACATTAATGGAAGTCCTTGTGGGGTTTTTCGAGCTTCTAGGGGTATCCGTCACGGAGACCCCTCTCACCTATGCTTTTCCCCCTTATCGCTCAAGCACTTACTAGTGTGGTTCCCTTGGCTGACCAGTCTAATCTCATAAAGGGGTTTAGAGTTTGCTAATAGGGCACTTTTGTTCCTATTCTAAAGTTTACAGATGACACCATTATTTTCATTGATCCTTGCTATGACAAGTCAAGGCTCTAAAATACATTTTTCTTTGGTTCGAAGAAGTATCGAACTTACGCTGCTTATCTATGAACTTTTCAAAATCTACGATTCTTCCCATTGGTCAGGTGCCTCACCTCGATCAATTGGCCACTTCTCTTCATTGCAAATCATGCCTGCTTGACATTATTTACTTGAAGATGCCATGGTTTCAATTTCAAAGACGACTGTGCTTATGATAATGTGATTGATAGGGTAAGGAGTTGTCTCGCGGTGTGGAAAAGGAAGGCATTATGGTGATGCATTATTGTAGAGAATTATGGGGAAAAGGTATATGGCTGGTTCTTGAATCCTATCTCCACTGTATGGGTGTTCTTGGTGGGGCCATTATGACTCACAAATTTGAGTTTGAAAAGCACATCAATTATAAGGTAGGACGAGGGATAAAATCAATTTTTGGAACGACAATTGGATCAATAATCAAGCACTCAAGCTCCACTTCAGTAACTTGTTTAGTACTACGCATACCGACCAAGGTCCATTGCTTTCTTTGTTACAGTTGATTCTGAATCAAGTGGCTTCTTTTGATTGACCCAGTCAGAAATTTGTATAATCCTAATCTGTAATGAAGTATAACTGTCTCAAAAGTAATTATAATCAGTAACGAGGTGTTACCATCCACGAGTTTAGTCTCCTAGCCAAGTTTTCTCGAAGTCCAAAGATTCCAGAATGATCCATCCACGAGTTTATTGAATCCCTCTTTCAACAGTTCTGCAGGAAAACTCCAGCTAGCTTTGCATTCAAATCCCCTGGGGTACAATTAACTTGAGTATCAACATTTTATCTATGCCAAAAGTTCCTCTACCTAATATCTTCTAAACTGGAGAGGAGAGATTAACTGTTCGCAGACTACAAATATCAGCAGGAGCAATTAGTTGTGCTGGTCTGCACTAAGGAGTGAAAGCCTCGTTTCAATGTTTTCCAAAAGCACCAATTGCCTCGCAATGGTCATAACATTTGTGCACTTGCAGCCTCAGGAAAGGTCCCTTTAGATTCCCCTTTCCCTTGTTCATTACTCGACAAGTACTCGCAACATGGCTTTTATTTTACTCCTATTCTTAGAAAAGTTGTTCTCATCTTATGGGAATGTGAAGGTCAAGAGATTTTTGAAGAAGTTATGGTGAATCTTCATCTGGTGTTGAACTAGAACCCACATCTATCAGAGTGATGCTTGTGTGGAGTTTCCAAGTAAAGGAGCTGATTTCTCAGTGTCAAAATTTCAGATACAACTAATTCATTGAATGCGATGAAGAAACTCTATGGAGAATAGAAAGCTCGGTGTTGAAGGTTTTAGTGTCGTTCTTAGTAAAGCTTCCAAATGAATTGTCAGTCTCTTCGATACTCAATGGGGTTTCCCAGTACCAGATACAAGTAAAGAAAACATAAATGTCACCTCACTTATTCTTAGTTAAGAATAATTACATGTTATTAATTTGGATGAGAGTCAAATTCCTTGGAACTTACATCTTCGCAGAGGTCTTCGTGATTGGGAGTTGGCCTCAATGATTCAGCTGCATCGGTGACTGATGGGGACGGCGAATGGGTTTGGAATGGCAATTCCTTCAAGGTGAAATCTTTCTTTGGCCTTTGTTCCTTGAATATAGTCCAAGACTTCCATTTCTATGGTTGGGCAGTTTTCTAATCCAGTTTTTAGCTCACCCAATCTTCTCTGGGTGCAAAGTCTCTTGTGTGGTTGATTGCACACAGGTAAGTCTTAATGGTGGACAACCTTGCCTGTAAGATACTAATTTAATGTCAACCATTGCAGCCTTTGTGAACATCAGCATGAATCTAGTAGTCATCTCTTCTTAGAATGCCAAATGGCTAATATTTTATGGGCTGAATTTTTTCGGTTATCCCTAGCTCATTTCATCATCTTCTTTGGGGAATGGGTTTTGTGATCGAATTCCAATTGTGGGTTCTTTAGAAAAAAATATGCAACGGTCTTCTGTGGCAATAAAAGGAACACGGAGCAAATGGTCATAGATATTAAAGTTATTCTTTGGTTGTGGGGAGACATGGGGAGTTCTTGTGGATTTTTCTTTCGAAGATTGTATGTTTTCTTGGCATAGTTTATTTGTTGTTTAGTTGTGGTTTAGGTATGTGCTTTGTACTTTCTTTATGCAGCGAAAATATTTTTCGCTGTTGCCTTTTTAAAGTAAATCCCTGTTTGTTTTGTTGATATAATAAATAAATAATTAATACAACTAATTCATAGAGATGATATAACTTGGGTGATTGACTCTGATCCCATTTGAAGGTGGTCCTTTCAGGAGTTATTTTTATCTTTAATATATTTATCAATCAGGTAGTTCTCTTCTCTCAATTGTTGTTTGCACTATGTGTTGGAGAAAATGTTATACTGATTTAGGTTAATCTCATTAATGAAGGCTACCGTGCCTCATTGTTCTCCAATCTATACACTTTGTTTTCCTTGCAGATAATGTCATGTTTAGATGTCTATTCTGATATTGTAGATCCTAAAATACATGAAAAAAATATAGTTCCTTTATATGATATAAAATTATGACTCAATTGTAAATGGTCATGTTAAGGCGAGCAATTATTGAGAAGATTGTTGCAAGGATAATGAAAGGAACAACCACAGCCTGGAGAAGATTTATATCGTTGGCATGCACATTAAAGTTCCCTAAAATCAGTTATCTTACCAATGGGCACAACCTTTCATATATCCGAAATTGTATTACTTTAGCTTTTATGTTCTAAGATTTTAGCCCGCAGCTGTACCATTATATGCATCAAATCTTGCACCTACCCACTTCAAATTAGACTCATGTACCGTGATTTGATATCTCTAAAGTTTCACTTTTGTCCAGTTTGTAAGATGATTAGTCTATTGCCTGTGCCGTTGGCTCTGCCACACCGTTTTCAGTAATATTTTAAACCCCGTCTTCATTATGCCTCTTGAGCCTATCGCACGACATGTAGTTGGAAATTCTATTGCAACAGGTCAACATTCTAATCGAAGGAAGTACAAAATTTAAAAGAATTTTGATTTAAATTGAAACTAACACATACTTCGAAATTTTTTAATAAAGCATTTCCTATTAAACACTTTTCTACCACAATAAGACCATAAACCCCCATTAACAAAGAGACGTTTTTAAACAAATTACATTAGAAAGGGGTGCACTTTTATACAATGGAGATTGAGAAGATATACAAATATATAAAAAGGTTAAGGCATTCATTAAAGTTGAACCCATCACACCCCTTTTAAGTTAAGGGGTATTGGGTTAAGAAGACTAATTTAGGCTTTTACTAGTAGTTTAGAACTCAGTTAAGTTTCATTTAGCTAAAAGGACCTTATTCAAACTAAAAAAATGCAAATTAAATCGTTTGAGCTCCATTTAAGCAGAAATTTGCAGAAAAATTACGGATTAACACTATAAACGTTCCATTAGAATTTCAGCCAATTTCAACACCATTTCTCGAGATACGAATTTAGGTCTCCGCTATTAAATATCTTGATAAACGGTCTTTGTGAGTGTCTAAGGTCGGCCTTAGACAATGGAAGTTGGCCTACATCAAACCTATGCCACTCCTAAGGTGGGCCCTTACTCGCTTTGTGATATTAATAGAGAAATCCTTTTATTCCACTTAGCGCGGATCTTTAGGCACACATGTCGAAACTAGTTGAAATTTTGACACATTGTTTGTGATATTGATATTTAATTTTTCTCACGAATTCATAAATAATAATTTCCATTTACTAGGGTCCTTTTAAGTAAATGAAACTTAGGAGGATCCTAAATAGGCATTCAATATATATTAAATTAAAGAAATATTGTTAAATTAGTCAATAGATCTGATGTATAGGGAAATGGAGGAAGAGGGATGAGGTAATGCAGTTTATTGGCAAATTCCTTTCATAATCTCATAATCTGTCATCAAGGACTCGTGGAAAGGAATTGTTACACAACACATATAATTACACTATCACTTATACATCAGACCTGTATGACGAAAGTCTGTTCCAATGAATTCACAATAAACCAAACAACAACAAAACATGTTCGAACACAAAAACAAGAAATATAAAACTATGAGGAGATTAAAATAATTGTCAAAGTACACTTCCTTGAATGAGAAAGCCGAAGAACCCTAAAACATGAAACAACAACATCAAAGAGGGGAGACAACTTCATCTGCTTGAGAACCCATGAAAATTGAGGATCCAAAGAGGAAGAAGGAAATACCTTGAGTGAGAACTGCAAACAAACAGTTGAGATTGGGGAGCCAAATAAGAAGCTTGAGAACCCTAAATTGAGCAAATGCAAAACTAACAACACTCCATTTTTGAGAACCCCAATCGAAAACCTAAACCCATGGGAAGTAGGGGTGCTAATTGTTTCGGTCGGTTCAAAATTGGATCAGAACCGAACCAAACTAGGAATTCGGTTATCATATTTTTCAAACAAAAAAGGGACCAAACCTACCGGTTCGATTTTGGTTGTTATGGTTTTTTTTTCTCCTCCTTCAAGGAACCCACTGCAACATCCAGCTTTTTTCGTCCTTTTCGCTTTGACCAGATGGGGGTTTGTGTTTCAGTTAGTGGCGGTGGTGGTGGATGTAGCAGGAGGAATGGAGGGAAGATCTCGTACTCGCGTTTAGGTTTGGATATGTGACCCGGAGAAGTAGGAGATCTTATTCAAATCATGTTACTACTTTGCAACACTTACCTTATGTACCCTCATGGTCATCTGCTAGGAAGGCGAGGGATTCACTGCCATTGAAATTACTCTCCTTCCTGCAAATGTACGAACCAGGAGCCAATGGATCTAGCACTAAATGTTTTAATAAAAGGACTTTGGATGTTGGAGATTCTGAAGAAGGCATCTCAAATGAAGAGCAACCATTTATTTTTGAACAACATCCATCCATTCCATTCTCTCAATAATTGTAAGCCAAACACAACCTAAGAAAGAAAATAAAGAAGATAAGAGAGATAGAAACGAGAGAAGAGAGAAATATGATGAGAGAGTAAATAAAGAAGATAAGAGAGAGAGGTGGGATGGATTGTTTTTGGGGTGTATGTGAAACCATAGCACTCTTTATTGCTTTGTTATTGTTGGAATGTGTATGAAATAAGTGGGTTGGTTGGGGATTAAAATAAGAGAGAGGGGTGGTGGAGGATTAAAATAAGAGAGAGGGTTGGTGGGTTGGTTGGGGATTAAAAAAAAGAGAGAGAAGGGGTTCGGTTCGGTATTTTCGGGTGTGTGAAAAACAAAAACCGAAACTGACCAAACCAGCTCGGTTTGTTTTTTCAATGTTCGGTTTCGGTTCGGGTTTTTTTGGTTAGTTTCGGTTCACTCAGTTCGGCCAGTTTCAGGAACCGATTAACACCCCTAATGGGAAGTAGAGAAGCCTCTGTCAATATAGAAGGAGATGCACTTCTATATGCAACTGGATCAACCAAAATCAAAGTGGAGAAAGAAAGGGTATTCCGGAAGGATACACACTTTCTGATCTGAGATTTCAAAGAGTACATAACTGATTAGAGAGGTTGAAGATGCGAGTCGCGAAGACAAACAATAGATAGGCTTTGTTAGATGGTGTTATGATCTTGTTTGTTAATCTGCAAATCATTCCAATCTCAACGTAATCTGAGCCGTGAACTAAGTTTGTATAAACTTACCTATTTTTAACTACCAGTCCATCGCGATTTGTTATATAGATATTAGGGATGTCATGGGTCTAGCTTTTTGTAAATTTTGAATAGACCCGACCTGATTAGGGGAAACGAAAAAATTGAACTCGCCCCGTTGCCATCCTAGGTGATATGCTGCTGTATGAGAATCATTTTTATAGCATTAGCCACTATTAAGTGATTTCTTTATTTGTTTCTCAGCGCTCTTTATTCTGATTAGATGATTTTTTTTGTGCTGTATTTTCAGAAATGGAGATGACTCAAGTTTATTTTAGCTTCTGTTTTTTAATCATTACTGTATTTTACTTTTCAGGTCCTGTCAACAATATTCTTGTTGTTAGACAACCTCCTCAATCATCAATAAATGCTCAAGCTTCTAAAAAGCATGCATCATTGTTACCACCACCACTGGATAAATATGTCAATTCGACACAGGAGGATGCTGACCTGAAGCCAAAATCGACGTTACATGCTCCATGCAATGAGCTCCTAGATTCTCGATATCTCTGTACTCATGTAATGAAGAAGCAAATAATTTTATTGCAGGTAATTTTCAGTTTTTTTGTTTGTGTATCTATCTATATTTTAAAAGGGAAAGGCCTGGTTAGGAGCTGAGAGGTGTAGTTCACCCGAAACAGAACCATTTAGGGGTGTGTCCCAACAGTTTCTTTGTTAAAACCTTTCACAAAACAATACTGTAAAGCATTTCACAATACTTCGAGAGCATCCCATCCCAGGGGATGTGTCCTCTAACTCCAACTCTTTAATAAAGACGAGACGTACTATTAAGTCCAATCAACAAGAACACCTAAATTTACCATCATTTTAGGGCAGTTTGGTTGGTGTGGCCGTGTGGGAGATGTCATTGTTTTTGTTTTCAGGCGGTTTAGTTGGTGTGGGAGATGTAACGTTGGGCTGTGAAAATTGCAATTTTTTCTAGCCTCCAGTAGAGATTTCCAAGAATGCAATCGGATTTGTTCGCACGCACAAACACTTCTAGGTTCACCTAGATATTCAATAATAACATGATTTGCTTGCCACATATATGATACCAACAGATATGAAGAGAAACACCTCTTGATTCACCTAGATATTCCCTAATCACATCTCATGATTTAGAGTGATGATCTATTTGCCGTCGATAAATGAACCCACGCACATGAACATAATCATCATAACCCAGATAGTACATAATCTCATGATTTGCTTGCCATGTATATGAATATTGTTTTAACTTCTAGTATCATCAAATGCAGCCTGCATATTGGTGGTGGAAAATAAGTGATCTATTTCTTATACGGTCCTGGAAGTATCAAATAGTCAACAAATAGGATACGGCCCACATATGACCAATATACTACTTGGACACGGTCTTACAACTTATTATTGTAAATTTTATGATTTATGATTAGGATATATGTTGATGAATTATATTTCATTTTTATTTAACAATCATTCATGATTTTGGTGTTTATTATTATTTGCCTTGCTCACATAACGTTAATGAATTTATGGTTTGTGATATTTGTTATATTGCTTTTTTTTATAATTATATATTTGAATATATTATTTTAATCCCCTATCCTACCCATACCTGTATCCTATATTTGGAAGTATGTCATATCCGGTCTGTATTCGAACCTGTATTTGTATTCGTGCAACCCAGGTATTAATAATAAGCTAACCTTTCATAATAGGCTTCATTTTTCTCAGGCCAATTGCTTTGAAGTCCTTGATATTCCTAGCATCCTCTATTTTTGGATTAAGTGCAACATTTGTATGGTTGAGCCCCAAATCCAAGAAATACCCATCCCACTCTCTTTGGGAGAAAACAATGCTAGAATTTTTAGGTCATCCAACATCAAAGTTTGTCTATCAATTGTAGCTCAGTTGGTCGAACATCCATTCTACTTGTGAGAGGTCGCGGGTTCGAGACTCACAAATTAGGATTTTGTGAGTTTTCGCCCGATTATTAGGAGCACATTTGCTCCGCCGTTGATAAGCCTTCGGGTATTGAATGCAGCTGCTTAGATGAACTAGACTGAAGTGAAAGCTAGTCTTCATGCAAGGTGGAGGCGATGGACCGGAGAGAAAGCAAGTCTCTATACGAGATGGAGGCGACGAGGACATTAAGTGGTAACAATATTGTAGCCTTCTGGCCTGGTTTGGTTAACCTTATAGGGTCAGTCATGTAGCCTTCGGGCATGGATTAATAAATTTAAAAAAAAAAACAAAAAAAAACTGACAAGTTGGTGCGCTTGATTAAGCTGAGTTTTGGCTACTGGGATCTGGGGTGTTTGTAATGAGGATTATCCAATTATGGGATGGAGTCCATATTCAGCTGGGTGCAGTTATTGCAAAATTAGCTTCTTTTGCTGTTTTTAATTTTTTGTTTTTTTTTTTATCAGAACTTTAACTCTGAATAAGAGTGGTCCACTTTGACTGGATGTTTGTTTTTATTTCTAATCAGAACCATGTTAATGTTATGAATTTAGAACAATTTAATCAACACTAAGGATATGCTTTGCACTTAGCTGACCACCGAGTGCTAAAAAAAAATACCCTCTTAGTTTGAAGGTCTTTACTATGTTTCTCCTTTGTCTTGCGATAAATTAAAAAAAAAAGAAGGAAATTATCATTTACAGAATCCGGTCGGGAACCTTTACCCTCAAGACAAGCAAAATATCTAACCAAGCAATTTTATTACTCCCTTCCCTCTACAACATTGCCGGCAACAATGATACTTGTATATATCATTGTTTTTAAAAGTATTCTGAGGATTTCTCTAGGTTCGCTCGGTAATACATAATGGAATTACCAGACATGATGAAATTGAGGTTCTTGCCATCCATGATCCACGCTATTTGTTGTGATGTACATTTATGGACCTGTTTTTCTTTAAAAGTTTCCATCATCAAAAACAACTCCTGTTATTTTCTTTTTCATTTCCATTGTTTACTCTTGGATGTAATATACCAACAATTGGTTGCTAAAGCTTTCTTCGCCTTCATTGCAGCAACAAGGTTCTTCTGCAGCTTCTGAAATGGAATTGGAAAAACTAAGAGTTGTCAGTGGAAGATCTCAGCAGACCATCCACCAATTGATGCAAATGAACAAAGAAGCGCTTAACTTTTGTGTGAATGAGATTGTGAGTGATGATAAAATGCTAACTTGCAATGGAAACGCCATTTGACACCTAATGAGGAGCATCAACCTAGTAACGATCAAGTTTTGCTGGTAGAGTTAGAGAATATCTACTTTTTATGTAACATGTAGAATCCTTGAAAGAAATGTAACATATTTTAGCAGTTAAGAGTTGCAACACAGCAATAAGTTGTTTCTATGTAAGGACTTGCCCAAGGAAACCAACTGTACATTGAATTTTCCTTGCTCTTGTGCTAGTAATCACGTTTGAAGTTGCATGACATTTTGGGAATGATGCTAACTGCTTCCAAGCTAAGAGCACGTAAACACATCCTAATGCACCACAGCCGGTAGGGTTCAGCCAGTTCTCTAGCCATGGACGGGTTAGTAAAATCTTTTGGTAATGGAAAATTAAAATGGAACTATAGGAGAGTTCAGAACTCGAATAAACATTTTCCATTGCATATGTACTGTGTGAGTAGATTGATGCTGCAAATTTCTATATGAAAGTTGACTCAGTGATGTTGCTTCTCAAGCAGGTTTACAGGTGAAAAGTTAGTTTCTATTGCATTACATGAAATATGAGCTTTTCGATCCCTTGTTCTTATGCAATAGAACAAGGACGTGACACTAGCAATCCCAATAATATACTAATATAGATTTTAGTTGTGAATCTACAAGGTTCTTCCAATGCTTCACATAGCTCCAACAAAGTACATTTGATTCTTAGCAAAAACTAATGACGCGGAATTAAAAATATTATAATGTGCAGATGATCATACTGAATTAAAAACTGAAGTATTTAAGTATATGGCAAAGATTTGCTGTCAAAACTGATTCATATCAGTCTTAATCACCTGTGTTATGAAACTGATGTCTGTTTCTTTTTTCTTTGCCTAATTTTATTTTATCTGTTTATCTTGCAAGCTTTAAGATAAACAATACATGTATAATTTCTACAATACATTTGGAGCAAGGATATGTCATGAAATGATGAAACAAACAAACTTGTCATCCATCAAACAGTTGAGCATCATAAAGTCCATGGTGGTCCAGAAACCTTCACATAGAGAGAGAGAGAGAGAGTCAGTGGCACTGAAAGTGCTTTCATGTAATATATGCATGGAATCCATACAAAAGAAAGAAGCTTAAGTTCCCAAAACAAGAACAAAGTACTAACATTAACTAAAACATTGTTACTCTTATTTATAGCATTCAAAAATTTAGCCCCATTTATTGGTAGACTCTCTTCAGTCCTCACCCAACCTCATGAGTTTCCTTCTCAATTGCAATTGCAATTGCAATTGCAATTTTTTCTTTTCTTTTTCACACTTCAGGTAATTTTACAGAATTTTTTTTTGAAAAAATCAGAATATGAAACTGATAATAAAGATGAATTTGATGGGACACTGTTGTACTGTTATGCTTAGGATAGTACCGACTCCTTAACATGTGGTGCACATGCACACATTCATCGGTACAAGTCACTCTATATATGGATCCCACCTCGTAGACGAACATAATAATAGTAGTAGTAATAATAATACTAGCAATAAATGTCAGATCACGTAACTTGAACTCATTTCGTAAAAAAAAAAAAATTTACAATATACCGATCTTTGTAAGGATCATATAGATGAAAAATCCAACTATTTCATAGAGCAAACTCATTTTTTCTTTCTCCAAACAACAAAATAGCAAAAATTCTAGATGTCGAGGAAACCAGCGAGGGAAATGAGGTGGAGGGGGTGGAAACCGTTCACCCCCCTCGGGATGTGTGCGTTGACTTTTCGCGCGCACATCCCGAGGGGGGTGAACGGTTTCCACCCCCTCCACCTCATTTCCCTCGCTCGTTTCCTCGACAGCTAGCAAAGCTCACAAAATAGTGATGGTGTTAGTTTCTTGTCATTTGAATCAAAAGGGTATCAATTTCAGTAGGTGTTTGTTTTCGTCCTTGCTTCTAATCAGAATTATGTTGGCTCAACATAGTCTCACATCTAGTAGTGAGCAACATCAAGTGAAGTATATAAAGGATTAGATATGTCTCAATAAGTGACGATGCTTTTTGACGGCAGTTGAGTAGTTAAGCTCTGTTCGTAAAAATCCCACACCCGAAAGGAGCGGGTGTCTAGCATGTTGTGTAGTGGTGGTGCTGCTAGGCTTTGCAACCTTCACCCCCGGACCCAACAAAGTAAAAGTGTTAAATGCATCAAATTTCAGTCAGCATCAATGATCATTAAGCAATACTTGCTAGGCGCAATATTTTTTTCTTAACAAATAAAATTATCACTCTCTTATTGGTAGTATTAAGAAGAAGATTGCCCTCATTTGAGTAGAATTGCATCTAAAAAAATGCTCCCAATTAAATCATACAAGTTTTTCAATTGTTCCTTGAAGTTTTATAGTCGCTTCCAGGTACAAATTATACAATGAACTATATATGTCACCTTTTAGTTGGTGGATCTTATATATCAACAATCTTGACAACTGATAATTTAATGCAGATCCAGGAGCTTCATTTCCTTTGTTAATGGGGGTTTTGAAGTATTTATTCTTCCCTTCAACCCATAAGACTAGCCATAATTTACAAAAAAAAAAATTGTCGAAAGTTTTGTACGTTGGGCAGAATAGCGATTATCCTGCAGACTAATTCTAACAGATAATTCACAAGGAATAACACAAGAAAATTACCAAAAACACAGAGAAATACTCTAATGTTCAATTAAAATTATCAAAATCAAAATTTTACTACAATATTGAGGAAGAGTTCTATTTATAGTGCTCAAATAACTTGAATAATAAGCAATCTATCCTAAAAGAAAAAATAAAATAAAATACTAAAATAACAAACAGTCTATTCCTAAAAGGAAACTGTCTATTCCTAAAAGAAAAAGTAGAATCAAATACTAAAATAACAAACAGTCAATTCCTAAAAGAAAAAGTAAATCCTAATCCTAAAAGAAAAAGTTGAATCAAATACTAAAATAACAAATAGTCTATTCCTAAAAGAAAAAAGTAAAACCTAATCCTAAAAGGAAACTAAAAAGACTCATAATTAAATTGAAAGATTACGAATAAGTTATTTAGTAAATAACTTTGAAAGCAAATTAGGAACCCTAGAAACCCTCATGCATCAGTCGCCCCGAGTTGGAAAGAACTCGTCCTCGAGTTCACAACAGCTTCACCGGAATCCTCTGGCGGCAGCCCAGAAGGAAGATCCTCTGGCACCAGGTCAGAAAACTCTGCCAGCTTTTGCTGGCGTACTGGATTGTCTTTCATTTCCATTCTCTTGAGCTCCATCTGCAAACCTAACACATACTCCTTTACTATAATAATCAATTCCTTGACTTCATCAACCTCCCTCTTCGACTCAACAACAATAAGTGGTATAGTGTGCAAAATACTTAGAAACAGTCGTACGACCTCCATGAACTTCCCATTAGTAGTGGCTCTGTAACCAGCTTTCAGTCTGTCTTCCAGCTGGGAGAAGTTATACACAAGTGCCGGTGGCCCCCTCACATTCGAGCTCGCCGACGGCGCAATCTCATAAAAAAACCTGGCTTCCAATAATGCTACCTTTGCTATGGCATCCATTTCAGACATGCGAAACTTCTCGATTTCCTTTCGTAGGCCATCTTTCATTCGCTCAAGATTTTCAACTTTCCTTTTAGCTCTCGCAATCTGGGTAAATCTTTCCATTGCCACACGCTAAGCTTCACTTTCTTCTTTCTGAGCAGTGACTGCTTCTGCTCGAGCTTTGTCAGCCATATCAGTTGCTCTCTTCGCTCCCCAGCTTTCAGCAATTTTACACCTTTCCTGGGCCTCCTCAAACCTTTTAAATTCAGATAAGTACTTCTCCTCCAGATGGGTCTTCTCGTGTTCTAGTATCCTGGCCTCTCTCTCAAAAGATTGAGATGCCTCCTTAGCAAATTCTAACTTCCCGCCTAACTCCCTGATTTTAATTTTCAAGTTTGATGCCTCCAAATCATAATTCTTCACTTTGGATTCAGCAACCTTCAACTCTAAACTCAAAGTTGTCAACCGCTGCTCAGACTGCTCAACTTTTGTTGCCAGATCTTTAATTTTGTCCTCATTTTTCTCCAAAGTGGCAGAAAACTCTGTCCTCAAAGCAGCTTATCTTAGTTGAGTCTGCTTGTTTATACGCTCTTGCATTGTGGTAGCCTTTTCCAAAGCTGCCTTAGTTTCTCTAGTAGCTATGTCAAACTTCCGCTTCCACTATGTTGCTTCCTCCAGAGCTGATTGAGCATGTTCTTGTGCAGCAGCTAGCATAGCTTCGGTAGCACTGGACCTAGATCTTAGTGTCGCAATCTCCGCATGTACTTGTTCTTCTACTACCTTTTTCTTTGTATGTTCAAATTTTCTTTTCCATTCCAGCGAATCCTGCTTGGCATGATCTCTATCCTTCAATATCGTTGAGCACCTCTCTTCCAAAGAGCTGACTTAGCTCTGTAAATTAGTTATACGACTCATGTAATCATCTACCGATTTTGTGCCTTGTTTCAACGAGTGAAGTCGCTGAAATAAGGTTTGAGTATAGCCGAAATGAAAGAAGTGATCCTTCATCTTCTCCCAATCAGTGATCTTGGCTTTGCCCTGCCTGTCTCGTACTCGCTTTAGCTGCCCCCCCCACGCAGATGCTCTGCCTTTGAGTTTGATGACGACCAATTTCACCCTGACACGATCTTGGACTTCCTTATACTAAAAAATACGCTCTATTTCAATCAACCAATCGATGAATCCTTCGACTTGTAACGTACCAGAAAACTCGGGTAGATCCACTATGAATCTGAGGTATCCATGACGATCCTCCTAACCACGGTGCTCCCAAAAGCGAGCACGATTGTGATATATGTTTTCGAAACTGGAATCAGAATCGTGGTTTTTCATCTCACGATTACCGAAATCCTGCGTCGTCAGACGTCGGGTTAATTCTGCAATTTGCCTTTGTGAATCCTCAATCATCACATCCTGAACGTTACGATCACGGTTTGGGGCTTCCTCGTTCGAAACCTGCCCGCGACGACCACGACCACCAGCCATAGAAACTGATGAAATCTCACCCCAAGAAGATGATAAAGCTCTGATACCAACTAACGCCGGGAAGAACAGATAATTCACAGGGAAGAACACAAGAAAATTACCCAAAACACAGAGAAATACTCTAATGTTCAATTAAAATTATCAAAATCAAAAGTCTACTACAATATTGTGGAAGAACTCTATTTATAGTGCTCAGATAATTTGAATAATAATCAGCCTATTCCTAAAAGAAAAAATAGAATCAAATACTAAAATAACAAACAGTTTATTCTTAAAAGAAAAAGTAAAGCCTAATCCTAAAAGGAAACTGCATATTCCTAAAAGAAAAAGTATAATCAAATACTAAAATAACAAACAATTTATTCCTAAAAGAAAAAGTAAAGCTTAATCCCAGAAGAAAACTGCTTATTCCTAAAAGAAAAAGTAAAGTATAATCCTAAAAAAAACTAAAAAGACTTATAATTAAATTGAAAGATTACGAATAAGTTATTTAATGAATAACTTTGAAAGCAATTTAACAACCTAGAAACCCTAAAAACCCTCGTGCATCCGTTCTCAATAAAAATTGTAATGGAGTCACTGAGATGACATCTGGCTTTAGGCTCCAGCTACAAACTCTAACTGCATATAGTAAAAGCATCCTCCAAGGCAGAGACATATATGGTCGCAAGGATTCATGACTATCACTATCACTCTTAAACGTACCTACAGTGGTGACTATGAATGGTCTGCATCACCAGTGATCAAATAATGAATGTCATCAAGCAGCAATTGCTTATGTATATATACATGTTCCCTTTCTATTTGTCATCTTCTTTCTCAACGTTGTTATTTATTCTTAGTCTTGATATATATCATTTGCCATAAATCTTATCAGCTAAACCAACAGTCGTAAAAACACTGCAGATTTGTATTAATAGTAACATAAATATATAACAAAATATAACTATGTGATGCAACCGGCTTGAACTGCATTACTATCATTATCAGTTGAATTTTAAGCAAAATTTCTTATGTGTTCTAAATAGAATCCCAATCAGGTAAAACTTATCACAAAAATTCCCAACTTGAAAATCATCCAGGTCGTGAAGTGGATGCTACTACATTTCCTGCAAAAGTAGGACCTGCACTTACACCCCACTAAATTGGAATCTTCACCATTACATCCAAACACTCTTATTGAACAGTGTACATTTAAAAAAAAAACCCTAAAAATTCAACACACAAATGTAGCAAATATAGCAGGAGAGGAGAGTCATGATCAGCAGTGACACATTAATCCTTTCACTCACACACAAAAGAGGTATGGTATGGACCTACTCAATAATAGCCAGGTGTTTGAGCCACTTGATAGCTAGGTATCCTGCCACCACACAGGCCTGGTAGCAGCAGGCAGCAAACCCACCACCTTCTCTCTTTCTCACTCACTCACTCAAAATATATCAAAAGAAGAAAAATGATACAACATTGCTGTTGGCTAGTAGAATTGTGTGTGAGTGTGCACACTGGTTGGTTTTGTTTTGAATCAACTTTAGACAGTAAGGAAGGGAGTAGCTAGCTGGAGTTGCTACCTGAAACTGATATGGGGAGGCCCCACCTTGCATGGGTAGGTACCCTATTCTACATAGTAAATGGTTTTGGGTCCCATTTCTTCTGATGGTACCCAGTGCTCATATTATAATAGCCAAACCTGCAGTAACGTGAGATGCATGGAAAAACAAATTTACAAGTCACATATGTTTTTTACATTACCATGCAGTAAAAGATATATAGTTGTTATAGAGAGCAGAGTGAAAATAGTACTATATGGAGAGACAGATAGTGAGATATTACTGACATGACATGACATAGTCTCCTCTGCATGTAAGTTATTATTATGATGAGATGAACAATGTATGTAATTATAAGCTTCTTGTTTGTTAGGTATTGATCTAATGAGTCTCTCTGAAAATTTGATCAAATAATTTCCCATCAAATGCCATGCCAGCACATGATATGAAAGCATGATTCTATATAGCTAGCACGTATTCTCATGTTGTGTGTTTGTTGGGTATGACAGACAGCACTTCACTTCATAGTAAAAGCTAAGCAAACATATCTTCCTGCAGTGTACATGCCAGCACATTCTGATGAAAGTAAGGAAAACCTGTTTGATGTGTGTCTGCCCTTGTGTTTGTTATGTATGTGTGTGAGCGAGAGAAGTGACTCGTACCAAGCTCTTAGGCTAATGTCAATCACATACTTAAGGTGTTAGCTAGCTAGCTAGTGACATCTAAGATAGTAAAATGCATGCAGCGCTAACCTTATCAAATACTAACACACATATATAGAGAGAATGCCAACTTTTGTACTGGTTTTTAGAGGCCAGTACAGATCCCATTCCAATATGTTTGCGATTTAAAAATAAATGTATGCATTCATGTGTTAGTCTCAGATTACACCATGATATATTAAGAATGTGGAGATTCTTTCTCATAAATGTTGGTTGAACCAAATTAATCCCATTTCGAACTAGTAGATATTCGGTGTAAAGAACTAGATGCATTTTAGCCATCTCAAATGCCATGATTAAACATGAAACGATTCTTGCTACAATTTATGAGGGAGAAAACTTATAGATATTTTGTTATGTAAGTATTAGCTAATTAAGCCAATTGAAATAACAATCGAGTCTTGAAACTAGTTCATACTTGTTCATCATGTTGGTCTCTCCATAAAGATATATATATATAGAAGAAAGAAAGTAAGAAATGGTTGATTTTTTCCCCTTAATTATGTAAGTAGTTGAACTGAATTGCGATGAGTCTTAGAAGTTCAATTTATTTCAGAGCCCTCAAATGCCAAATTTTGTATCAACATTATCAAATATAAAAAATAAAGCTGATTTTGTTTCATGAAATTAATTGTAAGTTATTATAATGAATTTTTTTAATTAGTCATTTCAATTGGCAATCATATATTTACAAGTACATCACTTCTGAAGAGTTTTAAGAACCAACTACTAACAAATAATGATCATTTTCCTTAGTATAACAAAACCCGTAGATCCCAACAAAATCATTCAAAACCGCATGTTAATAACATTCCTTGTTGTTTCTCAAACGACGAATCCTTCCTATTCAATCTCAAAAACACATTCAATAAAAAGGAAAAAAAAAAAAAAACCCCAAATTTATAGCAACCAAACTACAAGCATGTTTAAATTGCTCATAAAAATAAGGAATCTCAAAACATAGAAAAAAGAAGAAGAAGCATTGATCAAACCATAGTTATGTGCACAATATTAAGACTGATGACTTGTATTATCATCTCGATCGTTCCCTCTTCCGTGGCTAAATGATCCACTAGCTTGAGACTCGCCGGTAATGGGTCTATATGCATTGTTGAGCGCCGCTAGCATGCCCAAGTGCTCCGTTGTTGTGGCGCCGCCTCCGCCGCTGCCCATGCCTGGACCCAATTGTTGGCCAGGCAATAGGGCTAATGGGGTAGGAAAGTTCATGAAATGTAGACCACTTGACCCAGCTGATCCTCTATACATACTTGAATTATTCACTGTAGGGAATGTCCATGTAGGGTCATTACCACCAGTCACCACTTGATTATTAGGATTAGTTACCATCCAAAACGCCGCCGGGTTCTGACTATGACTCGTTGGGATCGAACCTGCAGCCGAGTTCGATTGGAACAAGTAGTTACCCATTTGGACTTGTGATGATGTATCTTGTTGTTGTTGTTCTGGCCTAGTTTTTCTCCCTATACTCCCATCAGCATCAGAGATGTCTAAACAAGGGTCACGTAATTCATGCTTGGCATGTAACATTTGATTCACATTGCCAGATTGAAAATTGAGCAAGTTTGAAGAGTTTTCTGACGAGAAACCGACACTTGGAAATAAAATTCTCCGTTGTGATTCATCGATACTGCGTTCCCATTCACTTCTTATCCTCAATTGTGGTGTAACAAAATTCGGATTGAAATAAGTTGATCTCAGCTGTGATGGCGCAGACATACTAGACCCGGAACTACGAAGTGAAATGTTAAGTGAAGTAAAATTGGCAGGAATAGTACCAGTCCCAGTGGCTGCAATTACCGCAGGCTCCGCTTGTTGAAGCAGCCACTCAATAGTCTCTCCATCGGACTTATGTCCGAGCTCTCGGGTCAACTGAAAGACCCGAGCTGCGCATGTTGCGGGCATTCGAATGCGACGCCCGCGACCATCAACCTTAGTGTGTCTATCTTTTGTAGAAGTCCGCTTCGGAGGAGGCTTCTTCGACGATGGCTCCGCCACTTGGATGCTAGAACTTGATCGAACCGTACTCGTCTCACCGGATATCGATAACTGATTAGGATATCCTGTGCTAGAACAAACTTCTTCCTCCTTCTTCTCTAGCAATTGTAATGGAAAATTTGGCCTCCTCATTCCATTTTCTCCATCCATGATGATCAAAGATGGTGGATTAAAAAGAGTCTAGTATAGTGTATGCTACCAAACCAAATTTAACCAAACAACACCTTAGATTGAATCAAAAAAAAAAAAAAAAAAAAAAATTTGTGGGTCTCTCTCTAGGGGGTCTATAGAGGAGTCTCCTCAAACTAGGTGGATCAAAGAACACTGTGAGTGACCCTTAATTCCATAACTTGTGGGCTCTCTTTTATTGGGTCTGTTTATGAGAGGAGGAGATGAAAGAGGAAGGAAAGCTTTAAGCAACAAATATAATGAGTGGGAATTATATGGGTGTGCATTGAAAAAAAAAAAAAAAAGGAAAAAATTTCCTTCTTTCTTTATTATAAAATAAAAAAATTTCTAACAGAAAAGAAGAAAATTTTGCTTTAGTCTCCAAAAAAAAAAAAAAAAAAAAAAACTTTTTATTGTGGTTGGACAGAGCCTTGATTCAGACTCCACGTGCGGTGTTCTTTATCATTCAATCCCATAAAGACGAGTCCGTCTAAATGGCTGAGGAAACCAGCGAGGGAGGGGGGTGCAACCCTCCATTTCCCTCGCGATGCGCGAAGGCACGCATCTTGAAGGGGATGAAAGGTTGCATCCCTCCCCTCGCTGGTTTCCTCGCCAATTAGAATTCCCGCATAAAGACAGTGATGGCCAGAGTGTGGGACCTATTTAACCAAGTCAAAAAAACAAGGGGAGCTGGAAAGAAAAGATTATCTTAAGTGGGTCGCATTCTCATTCAAGTAATCATTGCACCCTTTGCTTTGGGCATTTGGAGCACAATTAACCATGGTTAGTTTTGTTTAATAGATTAATGTTAACTCCATTAACCTTGGGTCAAGCTTTGGGTTTAAGTTAAACGTGTTTTCGGTTCACTGGTTGAGCAGTGACAGATAGTATCACTAAGCCATAAAATCAAATATAATTGGTGGTATATGAAGTGAAAGGGGTTAGAGAATTTATAAAAAAAATGAGGAAAAAAAAATTAGGGTTTGTATGGATTTTTAAGGTTGTGAAATAGAGAGGTGTATATCAGTAGTTGTGTTGACAAAGAGATGCTCAATCTTTCATCTCATGGTCCATATTTGGGCAATGAGAATGACAGAAATGTAAACTTTACTCAAAAAAATATTGCCTCTTTTGGGTGCCTAATACAAAGATAGTTAAAACTCTGCCTTTTCCCTATAAAAGGCTAGTATACATACAATTGCATATATATAACAAACTCCTTATATGACTCATGGTGAAAGGAACAAGTTATGTATGAGTGTCATTTAGTTATGTAAATGTTAGTTTATGAAGAAAAACTTGGCTCTCATAAAGTTTCTTATATACTTGTTTAAGTACATCACTCTCACACTCATTGTCAGTGGATCTAACTAGGAGCTTTATTATCACAAGATATGGTGGAATAAGTTGTTATAAGAATATGAAAAGTCAATGTTTTCGACCATTTGAATATAGGCGGACAAGGTTTATTAGATCCTTAAATCATAAAATGTTTTTGTTACGCGGATTCTAAATTTGTTTTCATATACTACAAGTCTTAAATTAGCTTTAGAACTAGAGATAGTGCATGTTATTAGTGTGTATGCACTCCAAGTGGGTTTGGACGAGGAGACTAAGAAGGATTTTTGGGACTCTTTAGAGGAGTTAGTTCTTGGAATTCCCTCTTCCGATAGAATTTTCCTAGGCGGGGATTTGAATGGCCATGTCGGTAAGGATAGAGTTGGGTATGAGAGGGTACATGGAGGTCAAGGCTTTGGGGATCGAAACACTGCGGGGATTTCTATTCTAGATTTTGCTTTAGCTCAGGATTTTGGGATCGTAAATACTTTTTATAAGAAGAGGGAAGATCACTTGGTGATCTTTGCGAGTGGGCATAATAGAAGTCAAATTGATTATTTTCTTGTGAAGAGACACGATTTAGGTAGGTGTAAAAATTGTAAGGTTATACCAGGAGAGTGTCTGACATCCCAACATAGGCTGTTAGTTCTCGATTTTTGTCTTAAGAGTAGGGGTCGTATTGCTATAGAACAGGTTAGACCGAGAATTAAGTGGTGGACCTTACAGGGAGATGTGTGCCAAAGATTTCGAAAGAGGATTTTGGGTGGCCAGTCAGTTTCAGAGGGTGTGGAGAATCTAGAACCAAAGGATAAGACTAGTAGCGCGGATCTTTTTGAACATTTGGCAAACCGAATAAGAAGATGTGCGAAGGAAGAGTTAGGACAGGCCAAAAGAGGAGGTTTCTATGGTAAGGAGACATGGTGGTGGAACGCGGATGTGCAACAAACCATTGCGGAAAAGAAAAGATGCTTTAAGGCGTGGCAAAAAGATAGGTGCCTAGAGTCTTATGAGCTTTATAAGCAGGCTAAGAAGTTAAGTAGTAGAGCAGTAGGGGAAGCTAAGAAGAGAGCGTATGATGCTCTTTATAATAGGCTAGGTACGAAGGAAGGGGAGAAGAATATTTTCAAGATAGCGAAGGCTAGAGAACGAAAAACTAGAGACTTGAGTCATGTTAAGTGTGTTAAGCATGAGGATGGAAGAGTCTTAATGCAGGATAAAGCTATTTTAGATAGATGGAATGATTACTTTTGGAACCTACTCAATGGAACACATGTAGGGGAGTTAAACTTGGAGGGGTATGCTTCACAGGAAGGGAGAGATCGCGTGTTCCATCGCAGAGTTAGTGCCACAGAAGTGAGAAAAGCTTTAAAAAGAATGAAGACAGGGAAGGCCGTTGGACCGGATGATATACCAATTGAAGCATGGAAATGTCTGGGAGAAGTTGGGATTCAATGGCTAACTAAGCTCTTTAATAGGATTTTGGAAACTAAAAAAATGCCAGATTCATGGAGGCATAGCATTGTGGTACCAATTTATAAGAACAAAGGGGATATCCAGAATTGCTCGAACTATAGAGAGATAAAGCTTATGAGTCATACGATGAAACTTTGGGAGAGGGTTATAGAACAAAGACTTAGGAGTTTAACCACGATTTCGGAGAATCAATTTGGATTTATGCCAGGTAGGTCTACTACGGAGGCCATCTTCCTGCTTAGGCAAACTGTAGAAAAATATCGAGAGGCACGTAAGAGTTTGCATATGGTTTTTATTGATCTGGAGAAAGCATATGATAGGGTCTCTAGGGAGTTAATTTGGTGGGTGCTTGAAAGGAAGAAAGTGTCTCAATGTTATGTCGATATCATTAAGGATATGTATGAAGGGGTTGTAACAAGTGTTCGCTCAGTAGGTGGGATGTCTAGTGAATTTTCAGTGACAGTAGGACTACATCAAGGGTTGGCGTTAAGTCCATATCTCTTTGCTTTGGTCATGGATGAGTTGACAAGACATCTGCAAGAAGATGTACCTTGGTGCATGTTATTTGCAGATGATATTGTCTTAATGGATGAGACTAGTGCATGTTTAGGTTAGAAATTAGTTAAGTGGCAGGAGGCTTTAGAGAGTAAAGGTTTTAGAATTAGCCGTTCGAAGACGGAGTATCTAGTGTGCAACTTTGGGTGTGAACCAAGAGGGAGAAGTCATGCAATTGAGATCGAAGGTGTCGAGGTCCCAGAGTGTGAGGCTTTTCGATATCTAGGGTCTATAATTCAAAAGAATGGGGCTATTGGAGCCGATGTAGACCACAGGATTAAAGCTGGTTGGTTGAAATGGCGAATGGCGTCAGGAGTATTGTGCGATAGAAGGATGCCTGCAAGGCTAAAAGGAAAATGCTATAAGACAATTGTTCGACCAGCCATGTTATACGGTTCAGAATGTTGGGCTACTACGAGACAACATACGCATAGGATGGTAGTAGCAGAAATGCGTATGTTAAGGTAGATGTGTGGTAAAACTCGTAAGGATAAGATTAGAAATGAAAGAATTAGGAGATACTTAGGTGTAGCGCCTATAGAGGAAAAAATTAGAGAAAGACGTTTAACTTGGTTTGGTCATGTGCGGAGGAGACCAAGCACGGCGTCAATTAGAAAATGTTTAGATTGGCAAGTTAATGGAGGGTGTAGACGGAGGGGACGACCGTTGAAAACTTGGATGAAGACGGTGAATGAAGATATCATTGAGCTTGGATTAGGTGAGGAAATGTGGGAAGATCGCATTGCTTGGAGAACCAAAATTCATGTAACCGACCCCGAAAATCTCGAAAATGGGCTTTGATGATGATGATGATAGTACAAGTCTTACTAACTAAGCTAACAGATATTGACATGTGATACCTGTTAATCTAAGTCCCTTGGCTCCCCTTTTGTAAAATACAAATAGATAATTAGAGAACAAACATTAATTAAGAAAACAACAAACCCCATTTTAATTAATTCCGTGATCCCCGATGCTTAAGTTGATAATAACGTTTTATCTACTAGCTCTAATCAACATCAAGTTGTACCGGCAATACTCATGCAACGTTGTCCTATGTAGAAAACAATATCACTCATTTCTTTTTTTTCTAGATCGGTACATTAGTACCTATCACAAGGGTTACGTCACGGACCCATTTGATATCTATCGAGAGCCAACGACATAATCAAATCAAATTAGAATCAGAACAGGAAGGAGGCTTAACAATTATTGTGCATGGGAACAACCTGCAATCCAGCTCCCTCCTATTAGGTGAATTTTTGTTGTGTGATTTGATGATTGTAATGGATCCAAACCCTAAAAAAAATGTCCTTACAAACCCTACAACAACATTTTCACATGGTACAACTCAAAGAAGTCATTGCTATGTTGCCCTGTTTCATAGCACCCAAATTAAGATCCCAACAAAAATAAAGGGTCCAGCTCATGTTGCTTTATAAGCTTTGTCATTTGTATTGGTGACTATGATGGCTTACCTTCCATTTCTTCCTCCATTTAGAATCACCGTTACTAGTGATAACTAGGGTTTGTGTTTCAGGTAACAACAAACTCAAATCACAATCACATACAAATCTACTATTCACAATCAATCAACTACTAGTGTTGATCAAGAATCTTTCTTGTCGCAAAGAAATATTTGTTTAGAAATCGCATTGTAATCCTAAGGTTTAAAATAATGTTTTAATTGGGTGCCACTAGGGGGCAGGTGCCCCCACTGACTCTTTCTTTCTTTTCTTTTTCATTTTTTTTTCTTTCAATTATGCTCACATTTGCGATGCTGACGAGTTCGTCTCGTCCTGCCCCTTCCTCTATTTGTTCTCCCTCCTTGCTCCACCTTTTTCCTCTCTTCTACTCTCTCTCTCTGATTACTGCGACACGAGCAACTGCTCCGCCTCATATTCTTTTCACCCTCATTCCTTTTTGCTTGATTTAGTTCTTTTTCTCACCATCACCATCAACAACTCCAACCGCTCTTTCCTGCTTTGAGGAAGAAGAATGTTTTCAAAAAATGTATTTTCTCGAGATAAATTCGTATCTCGAGGTCTAGTGAGATACATTAAAATTTTGATATATTAATTTTTTCCTCAAGATACATATTTGTATCTCGACGTTCATCTATGAATTATTGTTTGAAAAGCATGAGCCTTTTGACAATCAATGCACGTTGACTGCTAGTCGTGGGTGCAATAGTGATTAATGATGGAGTAACCTCTAATATCTATTTATAATAGTGGAAAATTGCAAATAATTCAAATTTTTTTATCCACATCTAAATTTACATTTTTTTTTGCTACTTGACTTTGAGTAAGTCTAGGGAGCCATTTTTTGGTCAGTTTTGGTTTTTTAACACTTTTTATCCATTCTCTTTAAAACACAACCACAAACGCCATTCATAAAAGGGGTAGAAGTGTCAAAAAAAATCCAAAGTGACCAAAAAATGGCTCCCTAGAATTGTTGTTTAACTTTATATACCAATTTAATTTGTCCTCCATATATTTATCTTTTATGCTCCTATAAAGTAGCTTATTGGACTCATTGTCTTCCCCATAGGTTAGATTGAATTTTGTTTAGCAATTGGTATTTTGAATAATTATTTATGTATTGTTCGAATTAAATTTTGTTGTTAAAGTAATTAATTAATATAATATACTCATCACTTCGCCCCCCTTCAACAAAAATCCTGGCTCCGTCACTGATTGGGTCATTATATATGGAGATAATGATCAAGGTTCGTTATCCATGTCTTTTTTATAATGACCTAGTGACAAAGCCATTGAAGAATTTTTTTTTTTTTCTTAAATTGGAACATTTGCATTTTTTTCCCATGACTTATATGTGCATTGCTCTTTCAATCCATCGTCACTTGTGCGTGTTTTTAAATCTGATGTAAATTATGTAGTGCAGTTTTTCTTAAGTGCACCGGTAAAGTGCCTGGTGGCTATCAGACACCGTAGGATTGCATTTAGATAAGTGATGACACTAATCTCGATGCAATCCTATGATGCCTGGTAGCACCGGGCAAGATACCAGTGCACTGTAGTATTACACTATGTGGTGCTCGTTACAATTATAAACCTATCAAGAATAACCAATTATTACTCATCGTATCTTAATTGACCAGGCAACTCATCAATTAAAGAGTTGTTTTGGCACTTGTATAATTATAATGCAGATGGCAAGTGAGATCCCCCACATGATCAGCCTGATAAAAGATATAAAATACCAATGCATATGTAGAAAAAAAGGTTCCACTGTTGTTTTACTATAGAAAAACAAGACATACATTAGAAAAAATTTCAGAGTCCAAGACTTTGGGATGAAATTTGGCCATAACATTCTTAAGGACTTCCTTAATAGAATATTAGAAACATAGATACTATATATCTAGGTCTAAGTGTCCTATAACTTGGTCTACTCTGTCTCAACGCTTTACAAGTCAATTGACAATTATACAAAAAATAAATAGAGTTTCAGACTTGTGTTCTTTGTGGTAGCCTTAGGGGACATGAAGTAGATGTCATGGGGTGGAAGAAGCAGTGAACCCAAGAGGAAAGATATATAAAACTGCTAATTGGGATCCACAGCACAAAAGCAAGTTTAGTTCAACTTCAAACTTCCTTTTGACAAAAAGAAAGTTAAAGAAAATCAGGATTCCTCCAACATGCATGATTATACACAACTCCCTCTACATCTTTTGCTACCTATGACTCATTATGGTTTCTTGGTGAACTACTTAGATATGTATGTATGAAGATTAATTAGTATAGTGGAGTGAGTGGTACTAATTAATAAGTATATTCAAAGCATGTGTGTTAGCAAATGTGCTTTATATCATGTTAGTTTATGTATCAATGATGTTTCCAAAACATGTTCCCTGATATAAGTAGTAAGATATTTATTATTATTAGAAGATGTGATGATGTCTTAAAATGAGGTTGTGGACACTTTGGTGACAAATGGTGATAATAAAGAGAAGTGGGTATGTTGTAACTTTTTTAAATGGGTATTTCTCTACAAATCTTAAGGATGTGATCATATATTCATTATATATTCCCTATTATTGATACCAAAACTATCTAGATTAATCTTCTTATATACCATTTTTATAATGGAAAACATTCTCTTCAAGTTGTAGATGAAAAATATATATAGAAGCTTCTAAATGAATAAAGAATGAAGAAGACACTTGAACAAGATGGAAGAAGAACATTAATAGGGTTTTAAAACTTTATACCACACATTTATTTGAAAATTGGACCACCTATGAACCAAATAAGAATGAGTCGTCTAATTCTTGGTGTTGGTTACAAACTTCTACTCCAAAATAATGAATTTCTGACAAAAACTAGGTTATGTATTTCATCAGTATTAGTGAACCATAAAAATGTTGATTAGGCATTTTTTTTCATGATGATTATAAATGGATTCTCTACACCATGGTGCAATCCATTTGATCTTAACTCGCAATGTATTGACGAATGCGCCGGACGATATGTTACAAAACCTTGCTACGAAAAAATCTATTAGCATAGAGCACTGTAGAATAGAAATTGTGTATTTGCTACAAATAAATGGATGGTGGATACATGCTATGTACACCCTTTATTCAAAAGGTGGGACTACAAAAGTTTGTGCACAAACACAAAAGCTCATCTCAACTAATCTCTTTTGTAATTTGGTTGGGGGTTCGACTTTAACTCAATAATCTGCTTTTGTATAAACCGCTAATCACACTTTATAAATCAACCATCCATGATTTTGGAATCCAATCATTCACAACAACATTTCTTCACCAAACCCATTTAACATTTCACCAAATCTCATGTCAACCTTAATTAACCTATGCAACAGTCTCTTTCCAAGACAAGGTTTCACCCATTTTTCAACCATTTTAACTACAAGTGGGTAAACCACCATCTCTTTTTTTGGTAGTGATTTTGTGATGGGCCCGTAGTTTTAACTATCGATTGATCAATTGTGTTTTTGTAATTATCCAATTTTTCACCTCCAAAACAGTGGAAAGCAAGTCGTTTTCAATTTTCTAGATTTCATGAAGGTATCTCAATGTTATCGAAAAAGCTCTGTATGTAGTATAAAGTCGATATCCTCAAAGAAACCTTAGTTATAAGGATGTCCTTGTATGATTAGCACTCATAATCCATATTCTTTGAGGGTATAATTCTGTCATATATAACCCCGTGAAGTCGACAATGTTACAAGTGCACCATCGCAGTCAGGTCCCAGAGGATTGTCTTCGTGGATATGCAAAGAGTAAGCTCATGGAGTAAGGATATATGGTTAAAAATCCACAAGTCTGACTCAAGACCATGGTCCTCATTCATAATGTTCTGAGATAAGAGTTTTCCCTTCCACACAAGTTGTGGTGATTTCTTGTGGTAGCTCCAATGTTGTGTCCAAATCAAAGGGAAAGTAATTGCAATTGACAAGGACTTTCATTATTGACTAATTGTGTAGAAAATAACCATCAATCCGACATGGTTGTTAACTTGTTATTGCAAAAATCTCAATCAAATATACTTTTTGATGGAAGAAAAATATCAAACACACTTTGGATACAGCCTTATTATCGCGAATAAGCACAACACTTACGAAAACATTAAAAAAATAATAATAAATAAATAAATAAATAAATAAAACTGGTTACCCCTAATCATAGTGTTTGGTTAAATAAAGTAAACCTTTAGAGAAAGTGGGGTGAGTACTTTCTCACATATACATGCAAAAGAGACAACCTGCATCCCAATGAGAATGACAAAATCCTTATCTTTATAGTTGGTAAATAGAAATTGGTTGGTAATCAGAGCTGCTTTGTAAATGCTCTCATAGTGCTCTCTGCCTGAGCTAAAAAAAGATCACGTGATTCAACTTTCTGGTAAACCTTATCTCCCATCCCCTTCAACTCATCAAAATTCTTACCCTGCAAAAGTACCTCTGTCAAAACACCAAGGTTAAATAAAAGTGGTATTTCAGATTAATGAGTTAAGAATTTCTTTCAGGACAGTTTAAAGTAGTATCTCAGTGTCACACTGACGATATCCGATGCAAAACCTGTCACAGATAATTTTCCACATTTGGTTTTAGGGTCCACCTCTTTCCGACACTCCCACCCAACCTTTACCTGTTGTTTGCAGAAGTTCAACAACCAGTGGATTCCAACCTATCTTCCTTTTATTTTCAATCAGTAGAGAGAATGTGCAAAACCTGAAAAAAAATACTCAGTAGGCACAGAGAGTTGGAGTTGCATCGACAAAATGCAGGATTTGTAGCACCTTAGTGGCTAGCCAGATGTACAGTGGATATGCAAGATGCAACTATCTGGTACACCTTTTGCCATGAAGTCTCTTTCGAGAAATGTGGATCTTGACTATGTGAACGGAAGTATGAAACATGGAAAACGTTATGCAAGGGAATATATCGAATCGGCTGCTATAATTGGATGAAGTGATGTTAAAGCTTATTCTCTGCTTTAGATACATAACATATACTAGATGAAAAGATCTAGTTGCATTCTAACCTAGAAAATGACGTGTTCAATTAATATCCACAAATGAAGAGTAACGTTTAATTACATAGCACAAGGATGCGAGGGTGAAAAAACAGGCATCATGACATAGCAAAAGTGTCATAAGGATTGAAAAAATCAAACAGAAATTGCGTAGAGGCACTTCAGTTAAGCCCCGTCACCAAAAAGGTTCCAGTCATGGACCTTGAAGTTTGAAACAGCAAGTTTAAAAACATCAGCCATGGGCATGCATCCAGAATGAACGGCAGGAACAGCTAACCCAGCTCCAACATCCCTAGCACTTTCACTGAAAGGACTGAATCCATATAAAAAAAAATGAGAAAATATTATATTGATATTCCAACTGATAAATAAACCCTTCCAAAACAAGTTGCAAGCTTCTATATCTATCCAATTCAGATCAAGTACATGCACAAGTATATTACGATTTAATAAATAAGCCATAAATTGCACAATTCCTTGATAAACTAAAACAAGAATGCTCTACATCTCTTCAGTCTACCATCTTCCAAAACTCGCTAACACACTTCAACAAAGGGATTCGTCTGGGATCAAAAGATTCAATACCAATGAAGGTGGATGCAATACCAATGTTGTCCAAGAGGATTCGCAGGTTACAGCAATTGATATAGCTGATAAGGCAGGAAACCTAATGAGGGTTTTGCTCCAGCAAGCATGACTAACAAACTGTGTTGGGCATCTCTGTTTACACCATGCAATGATGGCAGTAAGTCTAAACTCAAGTTTGTCCCTTCATCCATTGTGGAGGGTAAACCTTTAGTGCACATCAAGCTTGCAGAACATGAAAATAGATTGGAAGAATGTGAGCAATACTTGATTGGCAATTTTATAGGGAAGAGGGTAGCTTATGGCTACGTCAATGAATGTTTGGAACGCACGTGGGAGTCAAAGAACAATTTTGAGATGTCTCGGTATGGAGAATGAGCCTTTGTGTTCAAATTCTCAAAGAAGAAGGTTCCTGAGATGGCCATGTCCATATTGCTAGTAGATTATTCATAATCAGACCTTGGAACATATATAGAGGAGCATGTTGAAGTGTTAAACTCGGTCCCATATGGGTAAATCTTAGGAAGGTAACCTTGTTCTTGTGGAGTACAGAGAGACTGCAAGCAATTGTGAGTGCTTTGGAAAACCCATTGATGCTAGACAAGGCAACGAAGAATAGGACTAAACTTTCATTTGCAAGAGTTTCTATTGAAATAAACTCTACTTGTCAATTTCCTAAAACTATTCCAGTTGTAATTGATGATGGTAAAGTAGTTACTATGGAGATCGAATATTCTTGGAGACCATCAAAGTTCGTCCATTGCATGGGGTTTGGGCACTCCTCTTCTAACTGTCCCAAGCACAAGAAAACAAAAATCATAGTTACTAAGGTCTGGAAGGTGAGTGGGGGTGAAAACAAAGATAAGAAAGTGGTTAGCCCAATGAATCGTGAACAAGAGGAATGTTGGACCATACCATAGCATCGAGCATACATAAGCTCGAGCAAAAGAGCACCCCTAACCATGAAAGTGAGACTGAAGTGATATGACACGACAGTGAGGAGATAAGTTCAACACACACAGCTCTAGTTGTGTTTAGTGAAACTGAGAAGGAAAATAATCCACTAGTGATTAGTGAAACTGGAAAGGAAGATGCTCGGAAAACCCACGAAGAGCAGGATAGTAGTGCAAAGAACAATGAAGAAGTTACTAGAGAAAACCTAGCTAGCAGTAATGTTAGAAGCTCCAAAGAAAAGTGTAGCAACTGGAGGAGGAAACCTTGCACAAAACAAGGATACAAATATAAACTTGGTTACTAAGAATGGGAGCAGATTCACTCCTCTTGTAACCATGGAGGAAGACACTTGTAACCATGGAGGAAGACAGTGATGGAAAAAGTGATGAAGATGATATTAGTGAAGACGAGTTGGACTTAAATCCATTATGATATGTGGATGTTTAGAATCGAGCAAAGTTACTACCAGGGGTGCAATCAAACCCTTCGTATATCAAACTGACTGAGGAAGGCAAATCCCAAGTACATGGAGCTCGCATCTAAACCTAAGCAGCTTTTAAACTCGATGAAGACAGATGTCTTTCGAATTCTTGTATGGATCCTAGATTAGAGCTAGTATTCAATGGGTTTACTTTCAAGTTTCAGTGCTCTCCAGATCTCTATGTTGACTTCTCTTGCATCTTTTGAGCACCGCATTAGGCATAAATCGTCATAAGGATGATTAAAGAATTGATTGGTGCTTATGAGAAAGTAAGCTTAATGCCTGTGCCCCAAGAAACTACTACTGTAGCAAACCACTTTGCGAGATTTTTTTCCAAATTGAAAACCATTGAGATTTTTTTTCCAACTTGAAAGCCATTGAGATTTGAAGAAATTTTCCGTTTCTATTGATGATGTAATGAGCGAACGAATGAAAGATTGTATGCGGTTCATCATTTTTCATTTATTAATATAAAGGTTTGAGAATCCTTCACACCCATGCTCGCTTTCCAAAACAAATATTTTGATTTGAAATTTTGCTGGTGCGGATATGCATGAAAGAAAATTATGGAATCAAGTGATATCTGTCAATACCAGGGATGGTGTGGGCAGTCATTAGTAGGACAAGTAACTAGGACAAAGCCAGTAAAATTTTGAACTGAAGACATTGAACTTATGAATTTTCAAGGCTACCTTTAAACTTATGAATATCTAGGGCTACCTTTAAACAGAGATTTATGGTCACACGGCTTACTCATGACACTTACTTTATCAGAATTGGTTCATATGCAATGATTAACACATCCGTACCAACTTCCTTGAGGCGCAAATTTGCCAAGTACACCTGAAGAACAAATTTGTTGATCAGTCTAAAGATCAATATACTATTTCAGAAAAAAAAAAAAAAAAAAAAAAAAAATTAGAACCACCAACTTACCTTCACAATGTTTTGAGCTTCTCGCCCTTGCCGACCCTTAGAAATGGCCTGTTTACAAATGGTCACATGGTTGAGTGATAGTACAAGTGTACGCAATGAACATTGCTTAAAAATAGAAAAAGGAATCAAATCAACAATACAATTTCATTGCAAGTAGAATGGATATTCTACAGGCCCTATTGTCTTCTATCATTTTATTTCTTTAATTCCTTTTTCCTTTTCTTGGTGATTTTTGAGTTCGAGTGAGGTTGTTCTAGCCTCAACTCCATGAGCACGATCTACAAACCTCCACCAAACGAACAAAACGACATGGCCTACAACATCTAAAGGATGAAGCTCAGATTATTCTACTAAATTTATACCTTGAGGGATGTAAGTGCCAGCCTTAGCTAGGGTTCTTCTGAGACTTGTTTTTCTCTTTAGATTTTTAGTGTATCCTAGTGAGCGGCACAATTTGATTTTATGTTCATGTCTTGAGAATTACAGTAAACAATGAGATATACTGATACATAAATCATCTATTAAGCCAATATGGATAAATCACTAATCAATCGTCAATGCAAGATTTAAAATAAAGTCAAACTTTTTACAATATTTTACATATTCTGTGTTGTAAAATATTAAAAAAGTTTATCGAAAACCAAAGACTTGACATGTTTTAAACTTAAATTAATAATGAGTATTGCAGGAAGAGTGCGAAAATTTTATGCAGAGTAAGCTAGAACCAGTAAAGTTTTCGATAAGCAAGACAAGAGAAAGGTCAATTAACAAGCTAGACAGTTTTACAATTAGCAGCCAACGGGTGTAGTTACTTTATCAAAGTATTCTTTACCAAGTGAATTCTAATTATATTAGTCAAAAAAATATATATTACATCAGTCAGAGTAGCTCCATAGAAAATTCCACCAAAACTGACCTCAAGGATTGTGATTTCGTTTTTCGATTTAATTTCGGACTCCTAATTTTAAGAAGCATCTCGAGAAATATTATGGTGTGTAAAGAAAAAACGTAAACATTTTGAGATATATTAAACATATATGATGAGTTTCAAGGGTATATGACATGTGAAAAACAAATAAGATGCAAGTAAATAAATCTATTAAATACATTAAGTGAAGCCTAAATACCAAGAAATGAAAGAAACGTGAAATCAACATATAATTAGAAAATCCGAGGATGGTTTCAAAAATCAATATATAAGTAGAAGAAGTGATTTCAAAAATCAATAAACAATTAGAAGTAATGATAGTTAGAAAAAATCTTGCAATTTACGAAAAAACCTCGAAAATTTTCAGAAAAAATACAACTTTTCTTTCGTAATTTCAAAGAAACAAAAATTTCGACATAATTTCGCAAAAACACAATCCTTGACTGACCCAAGCGGTTCTAAAGAGTACCTATGTGATGGAACTCATTAGCAAAGGACAAACCAAGTTTATCTTGTCAAGAATCTCCAATCACCCTTAAAACAATGGGGTATGCCCAAATTATACTTTCAAAACTCTCATCCCATGCTTTTTCCAACCTTAAGTCTATCCTCTTAATCTCATCATTACCTTCATGGCACTTTCCACACTCCCTTAATCTCATCATTACCTTCATGGCGCTTTCCACACTCCACACACATACACACATAACACTAATAAGACAATAAGCCTCTCCACATGCAACCCCCCTAGATAACCACAACCATCAGACAAATCTTGATTCATGGTGTGGCCTTTCATATCAAGAATATGCTTTTAACAATGTGGCATTAGACTCCTGATAATTACACAAAAAGTTAATGCACAACCCCTTAATTTACTACAAGTACAGAGCCTCGACGTGAGATGGATAGCACATAATTAAATTTAAATATTATGTTACCTCTTTCTACACTAACTCTGCTTTCCACCTTGCTAATTTCCTTTCAAACACAACCATCGTACCCTAAATTTGGATCTAATGCTTGTAAGCTACAAGAGAAATTGTATTGATGCATTGGCCGCTAGCACTCATCAGGCACATTCCTTCGAGAAAGCAATATCTCAAAGTTTCAGCATTGATGCCCATTGCAAACAATATAGCATCCATCCGAGGAAGCATATTTCCATCGACACACCAGTTCTATCATTCGTCTGTTGTGCTCCTTCGTGGCTCCCAAACTCTAGGCGCTATTTTATTCGTATGCTCATTAAGTCTGAATAGGCTATGGTTCAGAGTAGTAAGCCTAGGAACAGTTTTTCAAAAAAAAAAAAAAATTACAACCAAATGAACTATAAAGAAAAAAACCAAAAAGATACTAGGCCCTCCCTAAGATCAACCATGAGACCCTACTAAACCCTCGTGAATTGTTGCCACTCTAATATAAATTGGACAAACCAAACCCCTTTGAATACACATTGTGAGCACAACGCCCAAAACATCCGTGAATATCCGATTTCGAGATATGAAGGAACTTCCAAAGACCCAGCTATTACTTTCTTGCCAACTCACCCATACAATGATATAATGGATAAAAGACCACACAACCAAGGAAAAATCACCTATATACCGAGACATCACCCAGTCAACCCCCGCAAACATGAAGAAAATTATGCCACTCAGCAAAAGCAAAGTCACAATGCAAAAGAAGGTGGTTCCGAGTTTCACATCACGAAACACTCCACCTCCACCTCCACCTCAACCTCAACCTCAAGGAGGACGAAACCAAGAGTGCCCCACTTTAACCCCATCTCCACTTCCATTCATAATATTCATGTCCCAGAACCATAAGCTAAGGGATGCCATCAACTCCCCAGCCTACACATCCTCCCACTCATTAAGTGCCTCCCCCTACTAAGATTCCACCATCCTTTATTAGAACTCCCCATAAAGAAGTCCAACCTTGCCCCTACTAAGAACTCCCCATAAATGAAGATTTCACCCACTGGGACTGGTCACACCATTTGTGTGACCAAAACAATTTTTGGTCACATTTCCACCCCTTAAGATAAAAATTCAATGTTCGAAATTCTTTTCCACAAACTCAACCCATATGGACCCAATGAATTGTTACGAACCCATCCATTATCGCTCCCACCACAGTTTATCAATCAATCAAACAAACAAAATATCTGAGAAAGTCATCGGCTAGGGAGTATAAAGGATAATGAGTAACTACAAAGATGAGAGGTTGTTCCATTAAAGGTCTTTGGTGTTTCAAACCGATAAGGAACTGACGTGATAGTCAAGAATTGATCAAATGTTTTAGAAAAGCATTTCTAAGTACTGAGTCGTTCAAACTTTTGTAAGGTAAAGCATTGCCTTGACGTGTAACAAGGCGTAAAGCGTAATTGAGTCACACCTTATTTTGTTTGGGGAAAGGTAAGTAACAAGTGGTCAACAAAATTTTGTTTGGGGAAATGTAAATATCGAGATATGTATCAGATCTAAAGATCATTCTTATAAAGTCAACTTGTATGAATTAGCTATCGGCTCATTCCCACTTAATAGACCAATTAACTCGTACGCCTTAGGGCATTCTTTCACCATTTTGCATCAAGATGTGCCTTGACTCAACCACTTTTTAAAAACATTTTTTGCCGAGTCAAGAAAAAAGAGTGTCACTGAAGAATGGGGACAACGATTCTATTTTCCAAACTTTAAAACCTTGAATAAGATTTAAATGCTTAGCTCCTAAATCATTTTGGTTAGAGCTACAAACATCAAAGAGAAGATAAGGGGACACCTTGTCCGAAATAGCAATCTAGCTTCTCAATTTCTCTCCCATTCTCATTGTCATAAACTCAATAAATTCCCAACTAGATGAATAGTATCAAAAGTTTTGCATAACTCTAGTTCACAAACTATTCCTAGTTGTTTTTACTAGCATCAATGAGTTCATTAGTAATCACAGAGCCACCAATGAGTCATCTACCTACCTTCCAATCTCAACTTCTTAAGATGTGGAGATGAAATATTAAACATGCTTAAATTTTGAATCACGCAGCATGTCATAACCAAAGTGTTTATGGTACAATCAACAAGAACATCGATCATAAATTGTCCGAATAGTATAGTCACTCCCTTAAAATTCAAAATCTGCAACAGATGTAAACAGAATTTTACTGCTGGAAGACTTGACCAGTACTCTATTTCCAGCACTTTGATTCTTTCGCAAGCAAAGAGTTGTACAGGAAACTCAAATACTTGTGATGTTACATGAGAATCAAGGAAGAATTGCACCTCTTCAACTCTATGAAATAGTTGCAAAATCAATCCACCGAGCAAGGCAAGACGCTTTGTAACTTGCTTTTTTAGATTTAACTCAGAAGCTTTGTATCTTGGGTTTATCATGCTGCAGCTTGAGAAGTCTTAGGGCTCGATTGACAAAATTATAAAACCCCACCACAGCGTGATTCAAACAAAGAACAATCTCCCCAAATGATCCAATAAGCCCACCACCCCCATACCAGATCCACTTATGGACAACCCTCCCCAACCTAAGCCAAAAAATTGAGGAGTTATGTTTGAATAGTGCTCCTATTTTCTATAGGATTCCTATATTACTTGGAGAATATTTCTTTTGAGGCGATATAGTTAGTTATTAGTATGTTGGAGATTTGCTATTTTAGTTTTTTTGTAAAGGAGACAACTTATTTGTTTAGGGATTACCAAGTTAATATTATTGAATACAATTTCTTCTTCCAACCTCAAGTTTTATTTTTCTCTAATATTCATCTTCGTCTTCTCAACTCTCCAATTCATATTCTTCTTCAATTGAAGGATTCCGAATCCTTTTCGTCGAGTTGTCATGTTCATGTGCCAGTACTCTCTCCCAAAACCATCCTACCAAAGCACTACAATAGAAAGTCCCACATGATCATAAGCTTTCTCAAAATCCAGCTTGCAATTTTTTTTTCTTTTCTTTATCAGAAAAACAAAGGTAATCTTATGGTATACATGCATATTCTCTATGATTTCTTTGCACTAAACTAGTTCAATCAAACATAGAAGACATACAAGAGGGGAACTGAATCTATTAAAATTTTTCCCAACCAACACTCCAAAGCCACACGGTGACCTTTATTTCAGTCCATAATTGTCCACCGACTTACATGACTTTCTGAAAATACAATTATTCTCCTCTCTCCAAATATAGCTTGAAAATGAAGCCCAATTCACCACTCTAACACCACAAAAAAAATTGGCCTCATTAACCACCAATAAACCATCACCCAGGTTCATTCGGCCTAATGTATCTTCTTCTTGGACTGTAGTGTTATTATGCTCCCTTTTTCATTCACATTAGGTTCTTCATTCACATTAGGTTCCAATTGTCCAGTACCCCAAGCACCCACTGACACCAAGCACCCACTGACACCGAATCATGTCCATCATATGAATGAGTTTGAACTTCATTTGGTTAAGTGATGGCTTGATGCATTCACCTTGGAACTTGATGCATTCATGTATTTTAAAGTTATTTATAACTGTCATTAATGAAGAAACATGTATAATTTTAAGTGTGAATACATTATTAATATTTATTAAGGAAGAACCTAATCATGGAGGGATGAAGGGATGTTCCATGATTCCTATATAAGCAAGTCCCTAAGATGAATGGCAACGCAAAATGCAAATTCAAAATATATTGTTAGTGAAGAGTGTTCTTCCTAATTCACTTCTCTTATCTCTTTGGTGGATTACATAGAGTGGCGAGTTTCTAGCTCTTATCTCTTTGGTGGATTCCTTAGAGTGACGAGATATCATCTTCTTACTCTTATCTCTTGGTGGATTCCTTGAGTGGCGAGTATTTCTTATCATTTTGCATCTGGGAAATTACATCATAAAATCCTTTCGTTTGTCCGATGTCACCCACTTTGGGGTTCTTTACTTGGACGGCCAATTATGAGTATATCTATAACTTGCATCAACTGATCCTTTTTAAAATAGCTATAAAGACGTTCAATGGATTTCATCTTGAAAAGTTATTCGGCATGGTAAACAAAATCTCCTCGTTGATAGTTTCAAAGGGGGTATAAAAAATGAGTCACGACAACATGAAACCAAATAATAACTTCAATAACATTTCAAAACTAAAGAATTGGGAATCACAGGCTTTGGATGTAGATTCAATTTTATACAATATGCCTCAACTGTTGGGAATCAGTTTCAAAGAGAAGATACATAAGCAATCTCTAGACTTAAATAGCAAGGGACGTCGCAAGGAGGGTTTCAACCAAATCATTGTTGGTCACCATTCAGGCAGGGTGGTAGTAATGTAAAAATCACAAAATCCCATTGTGAAACCGTCCATCGAGATGAGATTGTCATAGGCTCACTGAAAAAGAAAGAATTATCAAAAGAAGATAATTGTATTCACACAATGGGGTTAGACAATGGGTTCAAGGAGGGAATCTACTCAATGGATATTAGGTAGAGGCAAGGATGCACGGACTCTTCGAAAAACCCCAATTTCAAGAGTCGGACACGAACTCACGTCCGACACGTATCCGACACACGGTCAACGGTCAAGACACGTTGACTGAAACCGACACGGTCAGGACACAGCCCTGACACAGCCAGTGTTTTTTCTTAATTTTTTTCTATTTTTCTTTGTTGGTTTTTTTCTTCGTCAATTCTATGATTCCTTCAGCCTAGGAGTTGTTTCAATTAGAGCACCTTTTCACGCTGTTCTCAAACTGAGGGTTATTGACTTACGATTTTCATTTGGTGGTACATCAGACATCATCATGGTCGTTTTCTCACTCGCTCTAAATTAGATACAATAAAAAAATAAAAAAGATATTTTGCTATGTAATTTCTATGTAATTTGATTTTTCTGTTTCTGATGACTATTTTGCTTTTAGATACACAATTACACACTATTTTGAAACAATTTGTAAATTAGATACACTATCGAGTAAATTTTGACTATCTGTGCATCTCTATAAATTTTTTATCTCTCTCGTTAAGCTTTACTCTTCCATCTTTAAAAATAAAAATTTTAAACAAATACTAGAAATAACGGTCAGTACAACTACCCACGAAGTATTCTTACAAACATCTTTGTGTGTGGCCAAGTAATTTGGACATTATTTGATTTTTGTTTTTGCACACTTTCATGGGCCATATGATAATCATAATCAACACCATCAAGTTAATTTCAAGATTTTTGGCTAAGTTGAAATTTGAATAAAAAGAAAGGGTTGCAACGATGATCCATGGTGAGGAGATCTTCATTACAAAAGATAAAAACAACTCCTATTATGGACCTTATAAGCGGAGATAGACCGAGTGTATACATACGTGCGTCATACTAACCCGTTCCATAGCATATGTCAGATAAGAGAAGCAACAGTTAGATGCCAATGGAAATTTTGCTAGATTAAATTTAATTCATGTTGTCAACAAGAAAAAAATTACCATCTGACCAACTGCTGTTGTGATTATTGCCGGCATATTTCTATAACATATTCCATTTGCCTCAAAAATTCCCGATTGCTCCATCACCTGAATAATATTAGAATTAACCTTCAACTGAGAATCTACAAATGATACATTAAGCCAAGGAAGTGTAAATTTGGTTCAATCATTGCCAAACTAAATTTAATATAAACCTAACAAAAACGTCACAGAATAGCAAATTTTGAATAATACACAAAATACCAAGATAGAGGACTCGGCATGGACATCCTGAATCAGATTTTCCATCATTTTGTGTTTTTTCACCCTTATTTTATTTTTTATGTTCCTAAGAGAGAAGTAAACAATAACATATAACCAACCATATCCAAAATCCAAAATAGTTATTCTATTAGCAAATTTTCTTATAAGTCATAAACCAACCAACCAACCAACATAATAAGCGATAAAGCTTAACTCAAACCAAGTCATATTCATAACAATAATTCAAACTAAGACCTAACCACGCCATAGGCCATACTCCATACCTCGTAAAAGTAAATTATTCTCAATGTCCCCCAAACTAAGTTTCATCTCCATCATGCCCGAATCCTTTAATTAATTAGTTATTCAATCAACCAATTGATGTTCTAAACAAACTTAAGTTATTTAAACATTTGTTTTTAATTATCTTTAAAAGAAAATTGATATTGGCGCTCCCCACACTTACGCCCCAAGTGGAAGGCCGCGAAGCTCTGAGGCGCTAAAGCATTTTGTGGCGGAGTGCATTATAAAAAAAATATGACGCCTTTAACTCTTCGACGACACCACTGAGAACATAGGGTTGTTAAAATTGCAGGGGGTGGTAGGTTTAAACCCTGCCACAGGCATATTGTGGCTGAGATCCATAAACATTTCCCCTTCAAAAAATATAACTAACAAATCATGGTTATTTGTTTGGTAAAAAAATTTTAGAAACATTGCCAACAAAGTAGTAAGTATCAACTAGTAGAAACAGCTTAAGATGTTAACGAACTTGACTAAACATTTGATCAGCATCTTCAACTAAACAGTGTTTTTTTATGAAACAGGGACTACCTATGCACATTGTTTTTTTCAACTGAACATCTCAAACCTCAAAAAGATATACCCAAAATTTTGTATGAGTTAAAATTACTAATTGATTTTTCTACCAACATTTACACGACTAGAAAATTATTATTATTTTAAAATACCCATACATGAAACAAATGCACACATTAAAAATCTATGAAATGAATTCAATAAATAATATGATTCCAAGTCAAATGGAATTTGTGTATTTTGAAACTGAGAGAGGTAGAATGAACATGCTATGATATTCAATGCGACAAGGACCTGTGGAGCTTTTCCTCAGAGCTTCAAACTCTGTAGTACTATATAGTTTATAGACAGTCACATACACAGACATAGAATAAGATAAAAATAATAAGCATTTTACAGACCATAAACATGACATATATTGTAGGACGGTCCATCGACAATGTTACTTATATGCCATGTGCTTGACAAATATCATTTCAGACACATTAAATGCAAATAATGTGTAAATCAAATAAATCACTTACCACACTTCCTTCAGCATCCTGTTCAGTTGCAAGGTCTTGCAAAAACCAAGTAGCACTTGAGCTATCTTCTAAATCAGGCTTCAGGTCTAACAACTCAAATATTAGACTCTCATCACGGGCAGGATCCGCAAAAGCTTCCTTTGCACCACAAAAAAAGAGAGAAGGTAAACCAGGAAACATGAGTACTTTGCTTGATCATTTGCTTTCTTTTATATTTTAGCGAAATAATAATTTCATAAATCAAACAAAAATTTTTGCAAGAGTGCTGTGGAGTTTACGCCAAGCCACCCAATCACGAAAACTGCCGATTTTAATAATGTCATGCTACCATATGAAAGTTAAGTAAACATTTTTCAAATGGATCCACCAAATGATCGCAAGGAAACCATCCACCCCCTCCTCCCCAAAAAATCATTGTAACTAGTGTAGTTAAAAAAAATATTTTAAAAAAATGATTGGCATATAGTTATAATAAACCTTATCTCATTCTAGCGGGGCAAGTACCATTCTAACACGACCCCGTCAAGCAAAAGCCAAATAAAACCATAATAGTGATTTGGGATCGAATTCTAGCCTTTAAGGTGAATTTCTCAAAGCATAACAGCTCAGGATGTCAACATCTTTGTCTGTGGAGGGAGTGGTGGTTGTGTTCTTTGCTGGAAACAAGCAGGACGGTGCTTGGAGTTTGGCACTGCCGCACTGCCTCGAGGATTGCAAGATTAGGAGGTTGGCAAAGCTATGGCTTCAAGGAGATCCTTATCTAATGAAGAAGGTTGTTGGAGTTGGGGCAGTAAGTCCAATGAGATCCTGGAAAAAGTTGCTATGATCATGTTTTCTGTCAGCAGTTTTGGAGGAGCTTGCCAACTCCATGAAGATTTTTTAGTCATCTGTGTTCTTAAGGAAACAGGGTATCTCCAAGAGTAAATTTTCTGTTCTAGACAATAGCTCATAGCAGCGCGCTAACTACACCGATAATTTGCATAAGCAAGGCTTATCAACATTAACACATATTCCCTTTGTGGTGTTCAAGCTGAACCTATTGACAATATTTTTTGTAATCCGTCCATTCACAAGGGCAATTGGAATAAGATCATATCGGAAAGTCAAATATGTGATTTTTTTCCTTTCGGTAGATCGAGAAATGGAGAATAAAACCTTTTTTATTCAAGGGAATTGAGCTTGGGATAGGCTGCTTCTCAACACGGTATGGTGGACAGAGAACCAATAGAATTATTCTTAATAAGCAGATGAATATGGATCAGATTTGTAAGAGCAGCATTGCAATGGTGTGGCAATGAAGGCAATCATGGGATGGTTTCCACAATGTGGGTTTTGAAAGGGTAAAGTTTAATAGGGGCCTTGGGCAATTTGGAAGCATATTGGGTGCTTTTTGGTCTATGATTCTTTAATATATTTTCCCTCTTGTTTTGCTGATTAAAAAAAAAAAAACAAGTATCATGGCATTACTCCATCCACATCAACAAACTCATCAGGCGGAAGAATTGGAGGAAGTGAACATGTATATCAAATCCACCACTAGATTAATCCGAAATTCACTGAGTCTCCAAAAGATCCCCTTTTCCACAAGAATCACTAACGATAGAATTACAAAAAGTAGAACATGGGAACATTCTAACCACTCTCACAAATTTCCCAAACAATGTAACACAATTACCACCACCATTTTAAACTCTAGAACCAAACTAAAATACGAAATTCCAAATGCATCCAAACTCACACAACTATCATAAACCCTAAACACTGACCAAACCTCAAATCAACAGAACCCCACCATTGCATCGATAGCAAACAATAATTAATTTATACAGGTATATTGAACAAGACTAACTTAAACAGAAGATAAGAAGCAAACCTGATGATCGGGAACTTGGCGAATGTTGCTTAAATCCTACAAAACAAACAATACCAAAGATAAGAACCACCCATCTTAGTTTCTTCATCACTTCACTGCGAACCAATATATTTCCAGAATTCAAAAACTAACCTGGAATCTGAGGGAGAAGGCACTTGATAGTGTCCCACCAAACAAAGGGCGCTCGATGCATTCGTCTCCTGACATTCTCGACAAATTGGGTTCTTTCTTTTGTGTGGATGTTAAACTACTATACCGTGAGATGTTGAAGACCAACCGAGCTTTACAAAGCTGCAAGATAAAGGAAACCGACTGAAGTGACGCGAAGTTACTCGAACTCTCCAAGTATATATATTTGAAGGGCAGTTCGTAGAGACGACGCAGGGAGCTTTGTGTGCGCGTAGAAACGAAGCATGAGCCCCCAATTTATTTATAATGTTTATTTGTTGCTCAATCGTTGATTGCTTAGTCAAAGTTGTTTTTATTTGTTTCTTTTTTTTTTTTTTTTTTGTTGTCGACTGTTCGCACTTATAAGTCTGCATCGGGCCATAAGATCTCATGGACGGACATGCTTCTAAGTCAAAATTGATTTTTGTCTTTGAGCATTCAAATGTGCTTGCTATATATAGTTGGAAGCATTATTAATTCTAAGTTTCAGAATGTTACACAATTTTGTAATTTAATTCATTTTTTTATATTTCATATATTGTTTTCACAAAGCGTAAATTTCTTTTATGTACTACTAGTAACATATCAAAAACACTTTCTCACCTATTCGAGATGCCATTACATTATTTTATTTCCTAAATCTAATATTTATGAAATGAAAAAAAAAAATTGCATAATTCAATCATCCAAATTCCATAGTTACTAATGGGGTTTATAGAACAAGAAAACAATAATATGTAGGAGATAAAAATTATAATAAATATATACATATGTGTGTGTATTTGTTGAAGAATACTTATATGTGCATGTTTTAAGACGCTGAGAAAATTTTGTTGAGCTAGCTAGCTTTTTTATTGTATATTTGAATTTTCTTTTTAATCAAGTTTGATAACTGATGCGTCCAAATTTTGTCCTCCTAATTTGACCGGCAAAATAGATGTTAGAACTGTCAATGACCATCTTTTTGGTAGTCGAAGGCACTCCGATGTTTTGCATAGTTTTGTCGAATATTTCCTTTACCTTTTATAATGGTCGCGGTTAATTCTCTGCGTGACTTAAGCATTTGAGGCGCAACGGAGGAAGAAGATGTTTCTCGTAACAGTCTTCTTTTTATGGAGATGAGTCTGTGGAGGCGTAACTCCCTCAACGACTATTTTTTTGTTCAATGTTCATCTTTTTTATGAGAGAACTCGAGTCGGGCTGGATTTGGGCTTTGACTTGTTTGGACCTGGATTTGGGCTTTGTTTGGGCCTCTATGGTTTGCTTTATTTTTCTTGAGTTTTACGAGCTGGTCCAATAGATGGGACGTAATGTCCTCACGATGGATGTTCTCTGCCACGTGTACGGCTTCGATGGCAGTCTATTTTGATGTATCATCAGCTACTCCCTCTTTAGTTAGTGGGTATGTTCATGTATCCACTAAATATTTAGTGGTTTTGTTTTCGATTTCAACATTACGATACATTTAGTGCTCTTACTATCTGTTGCTACTGTTGTCTCTTCGATGTTTCGTTCGCCACTTCGCCTGCTCGTTTTGGCGCTATTTTTGGGATTTCGTGCAATTGTCATATCTTGCACGTTCTCCCAATAACGAACCTTTCGCTGCTCGCCCTTATAAAATGAGAAGTTGAGTATGAATTTACTTTCTTTTGCACCTCTTCAAGTTCCTGTTGTTGGTTTTTTTATTTATCGTGTCTGTTTTGCAATCATATCTAGCTTAAGGGTTTTAAGTGGTGATGTTCTTGATACTTGTGAAGTTTTCTTTTCGCTTAAGCGGGCGACGTATGCGACTCTGAACAATATCCATCACGATTATTCGTTGCCAGCCGATCTGAAAACCGTTATCCCCGAAGAGGACGACAATCCTTATCGTCCAAAGCATGGGTATATCACTTTGTACCCTGGTATGTTCCACTTCGACTTTAGGCTTCCGGCTCATGCAATCGTCTATGAGTACCTAGATTTGGTTGGCATCGCCCCCGCCCAGCTGGTTCCCTATGGTTGGAAGATGATATTACAACCCTAACAAGGGCTATCGTGTCTGGTATATCTATGAATGTCAGGGTTTTGCATTCCTTGATGGGTTTTAGTGTAAATGTTAATCACATTTGTTGTCTTTGTTCTCCTTCTTGCTTTAAGGATCTACGAGAATAATATGGGGGTTGGTCGAGGTCCTGGTTTTATGTGTCCCTTGCTTCCAATTATTTTAAGTTGTGCGAAAATCAAATTTTGCGGTCGTTCCGGGAACCTAAGAGAGTTGAGTTATCGCTGTCGTTGGAGGAATAGGAGTTCCATAGTCGGTTTGGCAATCTTCCTCGAGTTTCAGTGGAAGATTCCTTACCAAGGATGTCATTATCTGTAGTGGCTTATATTCAATAGGTGAGGCGGCTAGCACAAAGCCTACTATTGGTCGTGCCTTGGAGGTGACCGTCACATGTGTTGGTGATGTGCATGTCGGCCACAAAAGAGGGTGTTGTTGGTGAGCCTGTAGGGCGAGTTGCTTTTGTCGCTGCAAGAGGTTATGGGAGTATTTCCTAGGCCTCCTAGCCCTTCCAAGATGCCGGTTGTTAGTTCTGGCCGTGTTTCGAAGAGGAATTAGCTCACCACCTTGGTTTTTGACGTTGTTAGGGCTCTTTTTCCCCTTGTTTTTTTCGAAAAGGAGGTCGTGATTCGAAAGATGATTCTTTTGCTCAAGGGATGAGGAAGTAAATTGAGTTCTTGAAAGGATCAAGAAGGAAGTTTCTCGTATTCTAGATGACTGTGAGAAAAGTCTTGTTGCCTCGTATGGCTTGTCAGATTTCGTTGGCCCGATGGTTGATGACTCTCGCATCATTGAAAACAAGATGCTTTAGCTCGGCCTCTGGCATTCTGAGAATCCAAAGGGTACTAAGACCTTGATTGGATGACTTCGAATATGATCTGACAGTGGAGGAACGAGTTGCTACTCAAGCTCGGGGCTTCAAACTCCCTGTTTCACCTGTTGTTGCTGGGACCTCGGGGTCGCTTGCTACTCCCTTCGTTTCTCGTCTTGTTTTGACTACGCCTGAGGAGTTCTTATTGGCCTTCTGAGATTGTTGTACAGGACAACGCTCGCATCCTCATTGGTGGTTGTCATGAGCAGTTAGCTAATAGGGATTTTATGCTCGTACGTCCACCACGTCATCATATTGATGAGGGCCTCCAACACATTATGGAAGGGATGACTCATCTTACTTATGTGGCTGTGATGGGGTCGGATTGTAAGGTTGCCCGTGATCAAGTGGCGCTCATTGAGCGGAAGTTGGCAGGACATGTCCTGGTCCTTTCTCACGTTATCTGCCAACTTGATTCACTGAAAGCGCAGTGCACAGAGCATGCAAGGGTTGCAGATTCTGCACATATGCCGCTAAGGAAACTCGAGGCCATTCGCGATACATTTGCTTCTGATCTCGAAACGTTAAAAATTGAGTTGGGTGAGTTGTGGTCCCGTTTGGATGTTGCTGAGAAAAAGTTGTCCAACCGAAAGGCTGGACGTGACGAGGTCGCTCATTCTGCCGAAGATTGTTCTGCCAGCCTTAAGGCTTCTGTGACTCTGATCGCTCAGTTGAATTTCGAGTTTGTCGCGACCAAGTCTATGGTTTCCACTAGATTCGCGGTCGTTGATAAGGAATTAGCGTTGACCCAAGTCGAGCTATCATCCATTATCGAAAGGTTGAAGGTAGCAGAGGTCGCAGATTGGAAAAAGTGGTTGATGATCGTCATGAATTTTCGGATTTCCTAGAGACGCAAGGTTTAGACGTGTCTGAATATTGTTGCTTTGATGAGCAAGAATTCGATGATGTTGAGGAAGTCATTATGGATTCGCTGGGTGATCCGGTTATCGAAGATCCTTCTTAGCACTTGTCTGAGCCTATGCCACGTAGAGATGTTGCTATGTCGATGTCCTTTAATTGTTTCTTTTGATTATCTTGTAATCTTCTTTTTAGAAGATCAATGGAAATTTTATATTTCACATTTTTTGTGTTCAATATGTCTAGCTTATGAGCTTTTTACTTACGACATTCCTGGCAGATTTCTGACTCGTTCGTCCAATTTTTTATGAATGGCTTCGATGATCGACATTTTAGTAGTGTAGAAGCTTTTTTTACGAAATATGATTCTACATCTGGATTACGATGTCGTACATTACAGTCGATGAGAAAAAAATTTGGCTTTTACGTCCTGGTACTTTATTACTTCGTGGTCAATCAGGCCAGAAGTTTTTGTATTTTATGTTCGTCGTTCGTCTGGTACATATATTTGTTTTTGCTCGATACTCTAGACGTGCCGAGTATTTTCACGAGTTGAGTTTTTAGCCTGACTTCCTTGTCCTAACTGAATTTTTGTCATTTTGACTTTGAGATGGAAGATTGAGCGAAGAAAATCATTGATAATATCTTTTTAAGTGTTCTACATTTCATGGCCGATGTAGCATTTTGCCTTCATTGTTTTTCAACCAGTATGTTCCCGGTCTGTTGATCTTCATTTCTTTGTATGGTACTTCCCAATTTTGGGTTTAGCTTGCCCGCACTGGGTTCCTTTGTGTTGAGTTGGACTTTTCGTAGTACCCAGTCGCCAATGTTAAAAGCGTGGATTCGCACCCTCTTGTTGTACTATTTGGCCACGCGTTGTTGGTAGGTCGTTGTTTTGATAGAGGCTACTTCTCACTTTTCTTCGAGGAGGTCCAACCCGACTCTTAGTGCTTCGATGTTATCCTTACCGCAGAACTCTTCGGTTTGGAATGTCGACATACCGATCTCCACAAGTATCATTGCTTCGGATCCGTACGCGAGGGCGAAAGGAGTTTCTCCTATCAGAGTTCGTTTTGTTGTTTTGTATGCCCAAAGGACGCCAAGTAACTCAGATGTCCATAATCCTTTTGCTGCCTCGAGCTTTCTTTTGATTGATTCCAAGATTGTTATGTTGGTGACCTTGGCCCGTTTGTTTACTTGTGGATGAGTGGGCGTAGATAAACGTTACTGGATATTCACGTTTTCACATAGCTCCCTGATCTTTTTGTCTTCGAATTGTTTTTCATTGTCTGTGACAATTGTCCTTGGGATCCCGAACCTGCATATTATGTATTTCCAAATAAACTTTTCAACTTGGGTTTCTCCTATCTTCACGAGGGGCTATACTTCTACCCACTTAGTGAAGTAGTCTACTGCTACGAGGATAAACTTTTTTTTGTCGGACGAGAGGAGTGGTCCTACGATGTCCATCCCCCATTGTGCAAATGGCCAGAGACTACTTTTCGGGATTAGATTATGTCCCGGCATGTGAGTGTACGGGGCAAATCTTTGGCATTTGTCACATGTGCGAACGATCTTTTGAGCATCTACTTGCATAGTTGCCCAGTCTAGCGTGAGTGTTTTATGGGCCAACGTTATTTCTCCTAGATGATTTTTGCGTGTACTATAGTGGATCTCTTGCAGAACATATTCAACATCTTCTGGTGAATGGCACCTTAGCAACGGGCTCGTGGCATATCTTCTGTAGAGTCTGTCATTGATAACTGTATATTGTGTCGCCCAATTTCATAACTTTCCGGCTTCCATTTTATCTGTTAAGAGTTATCCGTTTGATATATATACCAGGATTGGAGTTATCCAATTGTTTTCTTGATTCGTGGCGCATGATTCTTCCACCTGGTTTTCAAGTATGGAGCTTCCTTGCACCATGACGAGCGAATTATCATTTTCCTTAGTTGTCAATGCCTCACTTGCTAGTTCGTCGGCTCTTTTGTTCTCCGTGTTTGCACGCCACTGAATGATCGCATTTCGAAAGCTTTGTAATAGTTCTATGGTTTTTTGGTGGTAAGCCTTCATTCAGGTATCTTTGACTTGAAACTTGTCATTTAGTTTATTGACCACCAATTTGAAATCAGTAAAGACACTGATGTCTTTTATTCCCAAGTGTTTTGCTAAACGTAGCCCGACTATCACGGCTTCATGCTCAACTTCGTTGTTCGAGGCTTTAAAGTTGAATTTTATTATTTTCTCCAATGTGATGCCTTTCGAGTTGTACAAGACTAATCCAACTCCGCTCACCGCGTGGATGATCCATCCGTCGGTGATTGGTTTGGATTGTTTGAGCTTTGATAGCGGTTATGGGGGCATAGCTGATGTTGAGTTGCCCAAATTCGATTGCCCATTTCACCATTATCCCGATAGGTATGGTTTGTGCAATACCGACCAAAGCGATTGTTCGATCATGATCGTGATTGGGTGTGTTTGAAAATGCAGTCGTAGTTTTCTTGAAGACACGATCAAGGCGAACACCAATTTTCCAGGGCTGGATAATAATGGTTTTTGCACCCTTTTTTCTTCCCGTGTTAGCGTTGAACTTACCGTGTGGTCGGACATAGACATATATAGATACAGTGCTTCCCCCATGTTTGGCTTCGTTAGTAGCTATGTGCTTCCCATATATGTTTTTAGGCTTTGAAAAGTTTCCTCGCATTCCGTATTCCATTCAAATGTTTTATTTCCCTTCAAAATTTTGAAGAAAGACATACATTTGTCTGATGATGGGGTGATGAATATGTCCAGGGATGTTATTTTTCCATTAAGACTTTGTACACCTTTTATGTTTGTTGGCAACCGCATGTTGAAATGCGCTTGTATTTACTTTGGATCGGCCTCAATTCCTCTTTGATTGAACATGTACCCGAGGAATTTTCCTGATTCTACCCCAAATGTGCAATTCTCCGGATTCAGTTTCATTTTGTACTTCGTAGCTGGGAGAAAGCTTGTTTGAGATCCGTGGAGTGGCCTGTCCGGCGTGAGCTTTTGACCAACATGTCGTCGATGTAAACCTCCATCATATTGCCGATTTGATTTTTGAACATTCTGTTTACCAGTCGTTGGTATGTTGATCCCACGTACTTTAATATGAAAGGGCGTTAATCGATAACGGTATGTACCCTTTTCCGTTATAAAATATGTTTTTCTTGGTCGGGAGGGTACATTAGTATCTGGTTATAACCGGAGTATGCATTTTGTGCCCGACGGGCGCATCCACTATCTGATTTATTCATGGAAGTGGGAAATTGTATTTTAGGCAGACTTTCTTCAGATTGGTGTAGTCCACGCATACCCTCCATATTTCGTTCTTCTTTTTTACTAGCACCGTGTTCGCCAACCAGTCCAGGTAGTGAGCTTCCCTTATCATCCCCGCATTAAGTAGGTGGAAAACTTATTCGTTTATCGCCTGATTATGTTCTGGAGCCATCGACCTTCTATTTTGTCAAATCGGTTTCTTGTATGGGTTCACTTGTAGTTTGTGAGAGATGACAGACGAGTTTATTCCTACCATATCCTTCATTGTTCATGCAAAAACATCTTGGTTATCTTTCAGCAGCTGGATTAGTTTCTTGGCGAGTTTGGGATGAATCTTTATACCAATCCGGACTATTTTTTCTGTTTGTCATCTAGGTAGACTACGATCGTTTCTTCTTCTGGTTGTCCGGTGTTAGGTCAATCTCGTGGGCTGGTTGGAGCCATATTATCATTTGGAGAGTTCGAACTCATCTGATCGAGTTGTTGTGAAAGTTCCTTCAGTCGTTGCAGTGATTGCTATTTGTGAGGAGTTTTTATTGTTGCAAAGTGACATTCTCGGGCCACTTGTTGATCTCATTTGATTCTCCCGATACAATTGTCGGTATGGTACTTTAAGCATTGGTGCATAGTTGAGTAGACTGCACCCATTTTATATATCTAAGGTCTCCCGAGTAGCATGTTATACGCAGAAGGAGCATCGACGACGAGGAAGTCTGTTAATAACACTCATTGCTTTCCTAGTTCTCCTGCTTCGACTTGTAGCTGAATCATCTCCACTGGACAACATTGTTCCCCGCTGAAACCCACAATTGGTTCATCGCTAGGTGACAACATCTCGTTAGTGAACCGCATCCCTTGAAAGGTTGTTAGGTATAGAAGATTTGTCGAGTTGCTTGTGTCAACTAACACCCTCTTGATTTCATCATGATCGAGATTACTAATGCATCATTATGCGGGAAATTAACTTTGTCTACATATTCGTTTCAGAAGGTTACAGTCATCTGCATCGTCTTTGCGCGTTGTGTTGATTGCTCTTGGTATTTGATCTTTGCTTGCAGATCTCTGACCACTCACTTGCGGGATCGATTGGATTGCTTATTTTCTCCAACTACACCATGCAAGATGTATATTGTCTATTTTGGGCGTTCCCCTGATGTGATTGTTTCATCTTCGAGCCTAATGAATTATCCGAGTCGTCCTTCTCTGACATGGCGTTCGATCCCATCCTTCATGCTATGATAGTCTTCGGTATCATGGTCGTGGTCGTTGTGGAAGAGGCAGTGTTTGATTTTGCTCCGTTTTTCTGAATCTCCTCTCATTTTTTATGGCCATTTGATGTATTCTCTTCCTGCTATAGCTTTAAGGACTTCGTTTCGACTCGCTATCAAGGTCGTTAACGATTTCTCTGCTAATTCATATTTGGACTTCTTCGGTTGTGGTTTTCCAAACTTTCTTTGATTAAATTCGGAACTATTATTGATTCGATCTCTCTTAAGCTGAGTGATTTATTCTCGAGTTTTGTTGCCCTCTAGGTCTTGGATGAGTCTATCCACCACTTTGATTACGCGGTTCATCTAAGCCATGAGCATCTCTACTCATGGATCCGAGGGGATTCCCCAAGATGTTAGAGACATCAAAATTGTTACTTGTTGAAGCTTTCTCCTTTCCGGTGCGATTGGTTCGACAATTGTCTCTGGGTTGTATTGCCTATTGCCGGATTGAGGATTTGTTGAACGTTCTATTGACTTTGATAATTTCTTGATCGTTAATAAGATTTCAGTGAATTTCTTTTTATAAAGGAAACTTGTTGTTCCCCAAGGACGGCGCCAAACTGATGCGTCCAAATTTTGTCCTTTTTTGTGAATTTGACATGCAAAATAGATGTTAGACTGCTAAAGACCACATTTTTGGTGGTCGAAGGCACTCCGATGCTTAAGTCAACACCTATGTTTGAAGAAGGAAGTAAATATGGACAAAACTCAGTTAAAGTTGCATACATTTGTCGAATGTTCTCTTTACCTTCTATAATGGTCGCGGTTAATTCTCTGCGTGACTTAAGCATGTGAGGCGCAAGGAAGGAAATGTTTATCGTAACAGTCTCTTCCTTTATGGAGATGCGTCCATGGATGCGTAACTCTCTCCACGACTTTTTTTTGTGCAACGTTCCTCTTATTTATGAAAGAACTCGTGTCAGGCCTGATTTGGGCTTTGATTCATTCAAGCCTGGACTCGGGCTTTGACTTGTTCGGGCCTGGATTTGGGCTTTGTTTGGGCCTCTATGGCTGGCTTTATTCTTTTTAGGTTTTACGAGCTGACCCAGTAGATAAGACGCCATGTCGTCGCGATGGATTTTCTCTGCCACTTGTTCGGCTTCGATGACAACCTATTTTGATGTATCATCAATAACTATATGTCACATTTTTTTATTTACTATTTAATGTTATAGTTATGATCTTCATATTGCAAGTTCTCTTCAAAAACATAAATCGAACTCAAATTGCAAATACGTGAAAGATTTTTCTGAAACTTGCGCAAGAGCGAGACAATAGTCGAAGAGATCGTAGCACTTCAAATTTCCCTTTATTCCACAAAACTTACAAAGATTGTTCGCTTAATCAATAACTTAACTCAATATTTGTTGTAGGATTAATGATATTATATTCCAGGGGTATCGTATGAGAAAAACAACCCCTTCAGTACCTGGATTAAAAAATTACTTAATGGCCTCGCGATTGAACATGTATAGATGTTTATAACATTCATGGTTCTTTTTAAATTTTCACAACAAAGCTTACAACTTTTCAACATTTTCAAGGTGCACGTGCCCACCAAAGAACATAAGTTGAAGTTTATTTTGACTACAAACAACAAAACTTAATATCTCAATAACCCATTTACAAACACAAGTGTAGCTTTGACGTGGTTAATTATTCAAAGTATGCTCCCATGGTTACTAACTTAAATATGGAATTATCATTCTCCAAATGTTATTCGACTGCCAATGGGGTACCGACTCAGCGGTTGACTTGGGGTGAGAGGGTTTAAGGGAAAAATAATAAATAACTCGACTCAAATGTGAAGGGTTAGTGACTAAGCTCATATTTTTGCCACAACAAATGTGAGGACCTCGAATCTGCACAATTCTTGGCCATTGATAGAGTAATGCAATTCTATTGTACCACCTTTAATCCACGAAGAAATGAAAAAAGACAAAGAAAAAGATCCACCAAAAACTATTATAGACAAAGAAACAAATTGAAATTTAATAATTACCATAGAACACGAAAATAAATAAAAATAAACAACTATCTCACATAAAATAGAACACATACATTATAGCATGGTAAGTCATCCAATAACTATTCTTAATATTAATATTATACCTTTCTATAAATCTTATCTCCCATTGATGTGGTTGCTTTTGTTGCGATTGATACACTTCGATTAATGCGATTGGTGTTACTGGAGCTGGGTTGCATTTGCGCTTGTCCCTGCCCTTTCGACTAGGGGCGGGCACGGGACGGGATGGGACGAGATAGACCCATCCCTATCCCATTCAGTTCATACGGGATCGGGACGGGACGAGATGGGAAAAACCCCATCCTGACCTCGTCCCACCCCAAACGGGTTCGGGACGGGACGAGATCAACTATAGACAAATATCAAGTAGTTACAGATATAGACTAATATCAATTACACTGATTTCAACTTTTTTTTTCTTCATTTTTCCTTAGTTTCCTAGTTGGTTTATTTGTTCTCATGTAAAAATATTATTAAGATTTATTTGTTATAAAGAAGTGAGTATTCTTGCCCAAATTAATATAAACTATGTAACCTCCATTTGCTTATTTTAGAAATGGCGTTTCATATGAGATACGAACTACCTTCCAAAAATGTGAAATGCATTATAATATAGTAGCTGAGATTCTCTTCTATTGGATTGAATCCAACTCTGTGACAATTTAAACAACGGTTGGCAACTTTAACCTATTGAGTCCATCGCCGTCATAGCTTCATAATGGGAAGAAACTGTCTCCGCTGCTGCAACACTTTGTTCACTGTGTTCCATACCTCCAAAACCAAAACAGATGTTTCCATACATATCAAATAGGTGAGCAAGACGTCCTTAGTGCCATACATCCAATAATATGGATTAAACAACGAGTTAAAGATCACTTAATCACTCGTTTCTGGAGAAAAAAATGTTGACGATGGCACAATATCAATTAATTGCAGATATAGACTAATATCAATTACACTGATTTCAAATTTTTTTTTCTTCATTTTTTCCTTAGTTTTCTAGTTGGTTTATTTGTTCTCATGTAAAAATATTAATAATAAATATTGAAAAATTAGATCGGGACGGGACGGGATTGGTGGGATTGAAAATCTTCATCCCATCCCATCCCATTCTAGATCGGGACAGGATCGAAATCGTGGGATGGGATGCCCACCCCTACTTTCGACTGCTTCCTTTGCCCTTTTCCACCTGAGTCAACTTCAACATCATTTTTTTGTAGCTTTTTCAACTATATTTATTGATGCTTCTTGAACACCTTCAACACGTGCAACTTAAATCTTAGTTATCCAAAAGTGACTGTTTTTAGTTAAAACAAACCCATATAATTACAATTTGGGTTCGGACACCGAGCCAATTGAGATAATCAAACCTACATAAAAGTGTAAAGTTATGATGTGAATAAATACATTTTTTATTATTAAAGTCAATAATTACCTTCATCAATTGTCAAAAAATATAATTGTTTGCAACATTCATGCTTTAAAAGGATATCAGGTGGATTGGGCTTGCTGAGGGGAGAAAATGCTAAAAGGCAATTCTTCCAATTTTAGTTTGCCAATGGTTCGGGCTATCAAACATGATCTTAAAAAACTCACTAACGTGAAATATTTATTATTGATCATTCACATTTTTCTTTTTCAATAAAATTGATATAGTTTGAGATTTCATGATGATTATTAGCTAAATTGTGAAAGATTTTTTTTTTGTTGTGTAAAAAATATCATTTCTACCCAATATATAAATTTACAAACACACCCATTCTACACATCCTATTTGTTGGGGATACCACACAAATCTCTAGACCCATTAGCTCGATGCCCCCACGGGAATATGATATTTATCCATCCTCCTGATAATCATTTTTCCTCCCATTTTCTCTTCATTATATATTAGCCCTTTCGTGTAGTGTGCAAAATCTGTCGAACCTCCAATTCCCTTTTAAAAGAAAAACAACATATTCGAGGGTTTTCTGATTTTGGGGTCTTCTCTCTAGCTCGCTCGTCAATTCGAATTTTGTGTTTCCTCTTTCGTCGAAATCTCTCTCTTTCGCGAAGACGAATTCATCTCTAGTGAGGAGAGAACGAACGAGTGGCTTTGATTTCCTCCAGATCAGTCTCGAAACCTTCTATCGGTGAGTCGCTGTTGCGGAATCATTCATTTGCGTCGTTTCAATCGTCTGATTAGGGCGTGAAGTGAGGTTTCTGGTTCCAAGTACGTATTGGCTTAATTTGATCTTCGGAAGAGAGTGAGGAATTGAAACCGATCTGAGGTTCGGAGTGTTTTAAGTTGTGTTTTTGGATCTATTGTTTGTTAGCTAGGCAAAGTATAGGAATTTTTTGTAGTTTTTTTTTTTTTAAAATTTGTAAACGTCGATTTGATAATTGTGACCTGTTTTTGCAGCTATTTGAAGCAGAAATTTGGAGAAAATGAGTAATCCGAAGAGGAGAAATTTCCAGATAGAAGCGTTCAAGCACCGAGTGGTAGTGGATCCGAAATACGCAGAGAAGACATGGAAGATATTGGAACATGCAATTCATGAGATTTACAATCACAACGCCAGCGGTCTGAGCTTCGAAGAGCTTTACAGGTTGGTTTTATTGCTTGAAATTGCTTAAGATTCTTATATTGTGGTTTGTCATTTTAGTTTTTAGGTTTGTTTGTGAGCTTGCTTGGTTATGCTCTTACTTCTTAGATGATATTTGATAGTTTGGTTCTGTTGAAGTTATGGATAAAAACTTGGGAACTTAGTCTAAGTTGGAACAAATAGTAAGGAATTAAGTAATGCTTTAGTAGAGTTTGCTTCCGGGATAATCTTCATGACCTTTTGCTTATGTTTAAAGTTATCTTATCTTGATGTAGTAGTTTTCAGTCTTATCTCATGTGGTGTCATTCTTTAACTTTGGAGTATTCCTTAACTATTAGTATACAGGCAAACAGCTAATTTTAACGTTTGTAGTAAAAAGGCTTCCTATCTTGGGTGCAGTAGAGATCCTTTTATATCACTGGGAATATTTGGTTTAGTTTTTATTGCCAGTACAGCATACAAAAATCAGCATTTCCATTGAGATACACAGTGATCCATTTCACTTAATGCTCATTCTCCACTCTACCACAAACCTTGTAAGATCTCAAAAATATATCTTAAGAACTATGAAGAGTCCCATAACCTTTTAAGAAGTGATTCACACCAAGTTGATAACAACCGATGACAAATCCTTTTTAAGGAAAACGAAGGGCAATTCTGATGAAAGGATACACATCAAGTCGCAAATGCGTAGACATATGTTGCAATTCAAAGTTTAAAGATAGCTAAACAAGCGATTCCTTATAAGTTGTAAGTGGATTTATTTATTTGTTTTTTCTCTCGTAGTGCGTGATATCCGGTCTTGCTGTATTGCTGTTTTGCCCCAGCTTTTTTTCTTCCCTGAAATTATGGCATGTGGAGGAATAGAATTTTGATAATAAATTTAAGTGCACTTTCAGATTGAGAATTGTCACGATCTTTAGCTGTTCGTGATGTAGGGAACTCATCCTTTCTTACAGGGACATTCCTAAAAGTTAGATTCTTTTTAACTTTTTTAGGCAGAAGAAAAAGGTAAGGAGTTGTGCTTATTGTAACATTGTTACTATACCGCTAGAGTTGAAAATGTTAAGTTTTTTATGCGATTCAATTGTGCTACCTCTTCTGGACTTCTAGTACAAGCCAGGAAGACATTTTTAGGGACACACTCGTATATTCTAGACCAGATGTGAAAATATTGAATGCCCTAACTTCATTAATGGTGAGGAATACCACTACTGAACATGTTTTGGGCATTGATTTTCTCTAAAATCAATCACCTGATGTGATGCTATTAATGCCCTAATTCCTGTCTTCATTAATGGTGGGGAACACCACTACTGAACATGTTTTGGGCGTTGATTTTCTCTAAAATCAAATACCCGATTTGAAGCTATATAATGTCTTAATTTCATTAATAGTGGGTAACACCACTACTCAACATGTTTTGGGCATTGATTTTCTCTAATTTCAATCTTATTTTTGTTTTTCATACAAGTCAACTTTTAGAAGGGTGGAAACAATTCTTCAAAAAGTCTTGTAAGCGTCTCCATTGAGTTATAGAAAGAAACATGGTTTTCAAAAATTGGTACCTAAAATTATCTTAGATTAGTACCTGGATATGGGAGGGAAATGAACAATAGAGTTTACAAAAATTCAACTAAGCATGTTGATAATTTGTGGCTGGAAGTTAAAGCTAATATGTGGGTTTGGATTTCACTTAGGGTATTTTAGAAGAATCATACTAGACATCTTGTATAATATCCTTACTTGATACACCATACTTGTAATTTTGGTCTAGCCCTTAGTGCTCTCTTTTTCAAATGAATATACTTTTGTTTTTTTCTGATGAAAAAAAGAAGGAAGAAACATGCAACATAAGGTGGAAGATGAGTTTTATCAAGCAACATAAGAAAGGAAATAATGGGTGCTAGCTTAACTGGGTGACTTGTGGCCGATGGTATCACAAGTCCAAGGTTCAAACCCTACCGACAATATTTAATGGTTTTGAGGTCCAAGAAAAACCCCTCTCGCCCTTAAAAAAATAAATAAGAAAGAAAACAAACAAAATATCATGGTGGGCAGAGTTGAGACACTTGCTACGATATTCCATTTAGGTTATCTAATTCGAATTGGGTATTCTCTCCTATTAGGGAGGTATGGATGATATTCAAACTGGATTCTAGTTACCATTACCAACAGAGAGGCATCCTGAATAAATTTGAAAATTCACAACTATACTTGTTTTTTCTATTTAAAAGATATTCTATTCGAAATTTGGATTGCATACTCCTCTTACCCAATGATTAATGAGATATTAAGATTGGATGAGATTAATATTTGATTTTGTTGTCAAAAAAGTTATTTATGAATGACAACAGACCCTCCCAGACAAGGCATTCCCAAATGAATTGAAAACTCAAAATTTTTGTTTAGGCAGTTCATACCATCCATACATTATTTTAACTAGGGGTGGGCATCCCATCCCACGATTCCAATCTCGATATTTTTCGGGTCTTTTTGGGATTGATCAAAATCCCGATCCCGTCCCATTCCGATCTAGAGTGGGATGAGATCGGGATGAAGATTTTTAATCTCGCTCATTCCGTCCTGTCTCGAATTTATTTATTTAATATTTATTATTATTAATTTAATCAAACTACTCTTCTAAAGGAAAATTTAAGATATGTTGAAATTAAATCAAAACTTCTAATGTTTGAAAATTTATTTGCTTGATTTGATACTCTTTGTTTAGGTGGAAACTTTAATTTGAATATTTTAGGTAAAGTAGAACCCATGAAAATTTATGCTTTTTCACATTTTAGATTGGTTATAGGATAATTATTGTCGTAGAAAATACAGGCAAATGATGGTTTAGGTTAGTTTTGCACTATGAGTTATGTTGTTGGAGAACATTGCTTCTAATTGTATCTTGCATGAATGATATTTCAACTCTTGTGGAAATATGCAAGACAGATTTATGAAAGGGCTCCTTCCAACTCACATCATTCACTTGACAAACTTAATTCCATTGTAAGCCTCCACAAATTTTATATGACATTTAATATTATTATGATGAAAATTATACGTACATAAATTTGACATTATTAGCGTGTGAGCAATGTGAGATGAAATTTTTTTGTTATTTTTTTATTGGAGTACATGCTCATCCTATCCCGTCTTGAACCGTTTGGGATGGGACGAGGTTGGGATGATGTCGTCCCAATCCTGAACAAACGGGATGGGATAGGGATGAGGTCCATCCCATCCCGTGCCCACCCCTAATTTTAACACTAATAACCCTTTTGATTTTGTTTCCAAATAGTTATCATGGAGTATCAGCATAAGAGGCATTCCCAACAGAGTTTTGATTTTGAAAATTATACGTACATAGTTTTGATTCTGTTTTGCCAATTCCTGAATGCTTCACAGCCCATTAGCCAGCCAGTTGATACACTTCCTTGCTTAACAAGTCAATTGGTTGTGCTGCTTTGCTATTGTTCACATGCTTCGTGTAGATCATCAGGGGAAACACATTATGAAATCTGTTCCTTGAAGATTAAATAGCAAATTGTTGGGGAAAACCTTAAAACAACACCCCCACCTCTCGACACACACACTTATCGCTGCATGACCCAACCCACTTGAGTTGAGGGCATGCAAAAATTACATAAAACCTGACGTTACCCAAAAGCATAGTTAGCAACTGAGCTAATCTTTGTTTTGGGGGCTTTGTTTTGGGGGGGGGGGGGGGGGCTAAAAGTTTTCCTGTGAAAATAAATTCTAATGGGGTTGCCAAAAGTGTCCCGTGTTTTATTTATCATTTTACTGAATATATGTTCATATAAGATAACTCCAGTTATTTGAAATATTCCCAACAGAATTGTAGAAATGATTCAGCCTTTTAGGCCTAAAATAAATTATTTCCTGATAGCCAACAAAACCAAGGGAAAGAACAAAATTGCATAAAAAGAGGATTCTTCCAATTTGTGCTTTCCTTATACAGACTATCTCTTTATTTTTGTTTTCGAAAGATGAAAATTGCATTGAAGAAACAAATATTTACAAAAATACAGAGGCTGTCAACCCTGAGATGAAGCTGCTGATCCAAGATATACTGACCCCATCCAAGAAGGAATTCCTGGAAAGGGACACCCTTGGAAAGCATATGGGATCAGACATATACCACAAACAACCCATAACATCCATGGCATTCCGCTCCCTAGATGAGGAAGAAAGAGACTCAATCACCCTCGAGTTCTTTTCTTGCCAAATAACTCAGACAATGGCATCGGGATTCAAAGACCAAACAACCTCACTTCTACCCTTAGGAAGCTTGGCACTGCCAGACATGCAACCCTCTAGGATGGACCGTGACATCACCCAATCAACCCAGCATGCACCAATGAAACGAGACCACACTTTGGAGGCAGGATCACAATGAAGAAGGGTGTGGTCCGGGTCCCTGGACTCCAAACCATTTGGGCACATGCGACAAGCTAATTCTACTTCTACCCTTAGACTAAGCATTCCTTATCTATAACTTTTCTTCTTGAATTGATTGAGGCACTTCAGTAGATTGGTTTGTACCTTTGGGAGTTTCAAGCAATGGACACAATGGGGTTTCAGAAATTGAGAAAAAGATTTGTTGTTGAGATGGAATACGCGTTTTCTGAACTGGAGGATAGTTCTACAGTTACGATATCAATAGGTTGAATCACCAAGATTTACCGGTTTTATTTGTTTATAGATGATCTTAGATGAATAATGACAGGTTAGTCTGCCTACTTGATGTTGGAGCTATCTAGTTTGTCTATTTCTTGAAGGGCGTGGAGAAAATTGGAAGTAGCATTCTTAGGTCTCTTGTTTTGCCTTTATAGCCATGACTGAGCTATGCTGGAACTGTAATAGTTCTAGTAATTGATGGACACTAGAGGTATGAATGTAGATTTGGTGTGTACTATAAGTCAGATCTGAAGAATACAGGCCATCTTCTTCTTCTTTATGGGCGGGCTACTCTTTTTGCTCGACTTCTCCAAGGATGGAGCCAGTAGTAGGCTAACCTGCCTGGGCTATAGCCCAGGGTCAAATTTTGAAAAGTAATTTAGCCTAGGCAAATATCAAGTATAGGATGAGGATATCATATCTGATGAAACCATATATTATCCCTGTACAGCTGTAGTGTTATTAGCTATTATTTCTCTCTAAAGATATTTTCATGTAAGACGACTATACGAGTTACATGGACAATGCAAATGATTACTTGCAAGTGCATAGGATATGCAATTCACTATCGTTAACTTATTTTGGTTAGCGTGAAGTTACACCTATTATGTGATAATGAATTTTGTATTCGAGTCTATTTTCATGTTGCAGCAGATATGTTACATGAGTGTTTTTGTAATGCTATCTTTTTCAACATCCAGTATAATTCTTGCAGATTGTGTTGTCTGTTTGCATTCATGAATCACTTTTCTCCCTCTGTTCTACTGACGAGATCATGCATCTATCTCCAGGAATGCCTACAATATGGTTTTGCACAAATTTGGAGATAAGTTGTACTCAGGTTTAGTCACGACTATGACAATGCACCTGAAAGAAATATCTAAACTAATAGAAGCTGCTCAGGGAGGTTTGTTTCTGGAAGAGCTAAACAGGAAATGGGCAGATCATAACAAGGCATTGCAAATGATCCGGGACATATTGATGTACATGGACAGAACTTTCATTCCAAGTACCCACAAAACACCAGTTCATGAGCTTGGACTGAACCTCTGGAGGGATAACATTATCCACTCCAGCAAAATCCAGGCAAGGCTTTTAAACACACTTCTTGAACTCGTACAAAAAGAACGAACTGGTGAAGTTATAAATAGAGGGTTGATGCGGAATGTTATAAAGATGCTCATGGATTTGGGTTCTTCTGTTTACCAAGAGGACTTTGAGAAGCCTTTTATTGATGTCTCAGCCAATTTCTATAGTGTTGAGTCTCAGCAGTTCATTGAGTGCTGTGATTGTGGGGATTACTTAAAGAAAGCCGAGAAACGTCTCAATGAAGAAATGGAGAGAGTCTCACACTACTTGGATCCCAAAACGGAAGCCAAGATAACTAGTGTGGTGGAGAAAGAGATGGTTGCAAATCACATGCAGAGATTAGTCCACATGGATAACTCAGGCTTGGTTAGCATGCTTCTGGATGACAAGTATGAAGATCTGAAAAGGATGTACAACTTGTTCCGTCGGGTCCCTGATGGGCTTTTAACTATAAGAGACGTGATGACTTCTCATCTTCGGGAAACTGGCAAACAGTTAGTTACTGATCCAGAGAGGTTGAAGGATCCTGTTGATTTTGTACAACGGCTTTTGGATGAAAAGGATAAACATGATAAGATTATTCTTTCAGCCTTCAATAACGATAAGACGTTCCAAAATGCTTTGAATTCATCTTTTGAGTATTTCATCAATCTGAATCCTAGGTCCCCCGAGTTTATCTCATTGTTTGTGGATGACAAGCTCCGTAAAGGCCTGAAGGGGGTTAGTGAGGAGGACGTGGAAAATGTTTTGGACAAGGTGATGATGCTATTCCGGTACCTGCAAGAGAAAGATGTTTTCGAAAAGTACTACAAGCAACATCTAGCTAAACGACTTCTATCAGGAAAATCCGTCTCCGATGATGCAGAGAGAAGTTTGATTGTTAAGCTTAAGACTGAATGTGGGTATCAGTTTACTTCTAAGTTGGAAGGCATGTTCACTGACATGAAAACCTCTCATGATACGATGCAAGGGTTCTATGCAAACCAAGCTGTTGAGGCTGCTGACAACCCTACCTTGGCTGTTCAGGTGCTCACAACTGGGTCTTGGCCAACCCAACCTAGCACCACTTGCAACCTGCCATCTGAGATTTTGGGGGTCTGCGAGAAGTTCCGAGCATACTATCTAGGCACACACACAGGGAGAAGATTGACTTGGCAGACGAACATGGGGACAGCTGATCTAAAAGCAACTTTTGGTAAGGGCCAGAAGCATGAGCTGAACGTGTCTACGTACCAGATGTGCATCCTCATGTTGTTCAACAATGCTGATCAACTTAGCTACAAAGAGATTGAGCAAGCCACCGAGATACCAGCCTCAGACTTGAAGAGGTGTCTGCAGTCCATGGCTTGTGTCAAGGGAAGGAATGTTCTTAGGAAGGAGCCCATGAGCAAAGACATTGGGGAGGATGATGCCTTCTTCTTCAATGACAAGTTCACAAGCAAATTTTACAAGGTGAAGATAGGTACTGTTGTGGCACAGAAGGAGTCTGAGCCAGAAAAGCTGGAGACTCGACAAAGAGTGGAGGAGGATAGAAAGCCTCAGATTGAGGCTGCAATTGTGAGGATCATGAAGTCAAGGAGGGTCCTGGATCACAACAATGTCGTGGCTGAAGTCACAAAGCAGCTGCAATCGCGCTTCTTGCCAAACCCAGTTGTTATAAAGAAGCGGATTGAGTCGCTCATCGAGCGTGAGTTCTTGGAGAGGGATAAAGCTGACAGAAAATTGTACCGGTATCTTGCCTGAGTAAACATCTTAAGCTAAGGCCAGGCCTTTGCATGAAATTATATGCTCTGACTGGGTAAGTGACTTGTCCTTGGCCACAATCTCTAGTTTGTTTTCCCTGAATAGTTCTCATTATGCTTGGTTCATAGGCCGTTGTTTTCCCATTGGCCTTCTCTCTTCAAATGCCAATTTATATGTTCACCAAGTACCATGGAAGTGTAACTTGGGAAACAACTTTTACAGAGAAAAGTTGATAGCGGCAGCTGGGAAGTGTCACATTCATTGTAGATGAAGAACTTGTGGAGGTGTTTTGGATGCATCAGATTGCAAATGCCAACTTCGGGGGCATCTGGAAGAATGCAAAAGCATGGAACGCGGCAAGTCTGATTATATAGCAAAATCATCAATAGAAGATACCATCTGAAGTTCTTGTAGTGAGTGGTGAGACCTTAAACGAATCGATTCAGTCATTTGCTTCAATTGTCCATTCAGTCATTTGCTTCAATTGTTGTTTACTTTTCAAATCTGTACTACAGAAGGTCTTGGATGAATCCATGTCTGGCAATACTTAGTACCATTGATGCTTTTATGTGTGTTTCTATAGTTAGAATTAGAGATGATAGAAGGGAGGAGTCAGATGCTCACATTATCGATCCTGAATACAGGATGGTTGATAATTGTGTGTTTGATGTCCACCCTCAGTTGTCAGTGGACAGATAATTGCACTCAGTTTCAGAAGCATCCAAGCAAAAGAAGTTTCTTTTTTAAATCTCTCCAAAGAGCTAAAAAATGCGAATTTTGATTTTCTTGATCCATTTAAGACGGGTCTCATGGACCTTTCTGATTTGCTACTCAAAAATGCAAATCGACCAATTATAACAAGGTCTATCAGCCCCTGAATCAACAAAGGGTCTACATGCCATGTTTGCTTGTAGCTTTAGAGCAAAGCCGCACTCCTCATTTGGTAGAGTCCAAGTTTGAATGCTTAAAGGCTTGTTTCGTTGCCAAGAGCAAAGCCGCACGCCTCATTTGGATAAGTAATTCATCTCGAAAGAATGTTTTTTTCAAAAGTGAGAAGGGAGAGGAGAGAAAGTGGAAGAGAATGGAGAATTTTATTTTTGAATCAAACGCAGCCGGAGGGTATGTTTTCATTGGAGTCACTTTAATTTTCTTTCCGTTGAGTTGGATCCGATGTTTCATAGGAGTCACTTAACTTTCTTTTCATAGAATTGGAACTAATGTAGTTGATTTTCACTTCCTTCTTTGACCTTGACCTGCAAATTTGCTGACTTGCACAAGGAACACACGTGAGCCACAGACTACTGTTGTGGTAGCCGATGACACTCCGATGCTAAAGTTAGACAAGGATTTGAGGAAGGCATAATGTTGTAAACATTAAATTTTTAGCGTACCTTAGCTTATCAACCTCATGTCTTATTTATAGTGCTGGAGTTCTGGTTCGATCAGGTTTTCGGTGGCATAGTTTAGGGAAGAAGATCTTCGTGAAGATTGTTTTCAAATTAGGAGTTGTGTTGTGAATGAGAGTTTCCTTGTTAGCCTTGTACTCCTAGATACGCGGGAGATAGTTTTCAATCTAAGAGTAGTCCATAGATAGAAGTCTCTATGTGTGATATATACTCTAGTATTTGTTTTCTAGTTGAAAACAAAATGTCGTCGTCTTGCCTGTCCAAAGCTGATCCTCGAGATACTTGCCTTAGCAGGGCACACGGGTATTGAAGATAGCTGTGAGACACGTGGGCTTAGCAGGCTGTAACAATTTCAGGTTCGTCTGATGAAATGCATTGTGTGGGCTTGGAATCGCTTGGGTCGGATCAGTGTTGAGCTGTCGCTTGGGCCTCTTATTTCTCGAGATCATCATGACACGTGTATGGTGTAGAATAAATATCGTTTTGATGTATCATCAGCTATTTCCCCCGAGTTAGTGGAGCGTCTAGTCGCCCCACTGAATCTCTAAAAAGTAATTGTACCGTCGTGACGATTGAAAGCTTGTTCATCTTTGTCACGGCTCACCAAAACCATCTTGATGATGAAACTTTGGTCAGGGGCTTCGAGTTTTTTTGAAGATAAATCGATTTCTGAGTCGAGCCTTGGTGAAATTCGAAAGACGTTCGGGGTCCTTGAGGACCTGCCACTCTATGCTTTGAAGGAAGATCAGACGCCGATGTTCCTTCTGGAAGGGTTCGTTTGTTTGCACCGTGAAATACTTCAAATTGGAGTCTGTTTTCCTGTTTTTGATGAGATTTGAAGCTTTTTGGATTTCCTCGGAATCCCTCCGGCGCAATTGGTACCCAATGGGTACAGGATCATCATTCTTATTTTGATCAGAGCGAAGGATGCTGGCGTCCGCGTGACTCTGCGGGTGATACAGTTGTTGACTTCTCATTGGGTGAATGACCACACTGTTTGTAAGATGACATCGCCAGCCTGCTTCGGGAAGTTGCCAGATGACTTCAAATTTTGGCAGAAATACTACTTCTTGGCTCATTCGGACTCGAAGTACTTCAAGTTCAGGGGTCGTCCGATTGAGCAGGAGTTCATGCCACTTCGTAAGTATAGCTTCATATTTTAATTTCGTTAAGTATAGATTTATCTTTTGATTTCGTTGCATTGATTGTATGCTAATCATTGCATATGTTTCTTCGCAGGGAGGTTCCCTACTACTCCCTTTTCCAAATGAACAAGACACTATGAAGACATTCTGTGACTTGCCGAAGATGAGTGTGGATGAAATCATGTCTTGCCAACTTCAGTCGCAGTGGTTTGTGAGCCAACTGGCACGTGGCCCCCACTATTTATCGAATGCTGAAGGTTAAGTCTGAAGGTGGAGCCCATTCCAAAAAGAGGAAGAATTTCAAAGTTAAGGCTCTTACTTCGTCTGACGCGAAGGGGTTTTCTGAGATACTCGCCTCCTTTATAAGTTCAAAGAGGTCTCGCACTAGGATTGAGTCGGTTCCCGAACGGTCTGCTCCAGTGAGGGATGAGTGTGAACCTAGTCAGCTTGCCAGGGCGGAGGCTAAAGTATCCTGGGAGAGAGACCATCTGCGATTAGCATGGGTTTATAGATGCGTCTACTGAAGCTTTGAGCGAGAAGCTGATGTTGGCTACTATGGCGGCTTTTACTAGTGCTGACCACTTCAGAACCGCTCCGTTGGAGGTTTCTGATGAGGATTCGCCCGAGGTCCCAGAGTCCAATCACTCCACTGATAGATCATCCAACAGTGGCCACGGTGATGTGGGTCATCCTTCTTGTAGTCTGCATTGTTTCCCATTTCGTTTCAGGCCGAATATCAGGGTGATGGAGGATCCGTTGGACAATTTGCTTCCATCTCTTCCTTCGAGTTTCGTTGAGTCGTCTCGCAATAAAGGGTCGGCTACTGGTGACAAAGGGAAAGCCAAGGAGGAGAGCTTGGGTGCAGTGGCGACTACGAAGGGCGATAATGAAGATGAGTAACCAAGCGTGGCACCAAGAAGTTGACGTGGACTATGCTTCAATGAAGCATATAAGCAAGCGCTACAACTGGCTAATGGACCACGCTTCGAAGCCCGATGAGGATACGCTGGAAGGGCATATGGATAAGGGTTTGAAGCACCTTATGCTGGGGATATCTCATTTGAGCTAGGTGGCCATTGCTGGGACGGAGGTTGAGGCAGCTCGTGAGAGAGTGTACACCATGGAGCCTGTCTTCTCGAATATGCAGAAGCTGTACTCTGATGCGCTTTTTGAAATTGAGCTGCCGAGGAAGCAAATTGAGGAAAGGAGGCTGAGATAGTCAGCTGTTGTTACTGAGACACAAAGGGTTCGTCTGGAGGCCCTTGAGTCTGATTTGGCAAAGACAATGTTCGCAAGGGACAGATTCAAGCAGTGTTCTAAAAAGCACTAGGTGGTGGGCGGGCGGCGAGCAGGTGCCTAGCGCCCAGGGGCCTAGGCGGCACCTAGGCGGTCTTAGGTTTTGTATTATAACTTTAATAATTTACAAAAGTTAAGTATAATACCTTAACAATTACATCCAATTTAATGCCATGATACATATGCAAAATTTAAAAACATGAAAATTAACAATCATGAACAAAATTTATTAAAACTCAAATGGCTAAAGTTGGTCATGATATTGATGGGTACTTTATACAAAGTTGAAATTGTGGACAAATATCCAAACCTACTCTTTTATTTTTCTTCAAATTGCATGAATAACCTCAGTTATGTTTGATAAAATCTACATTACTAAAATTGGTACCAGCAAATCCTTTGAGAATTCCATTAAGTAATCATCATTTGCTACATTTAGACATATACTGAATAAAAAACAATTAAATTGTTTATTTCTAAAAAAGAGGAAAGAAAATAAAATAAGAACACAATCAGCTTTATTAAAAATAAAAAATAAAAAATAAAAAAATAAAAAAAACTCGCCCAAACCGCCTAGGCTGCCCAGACTACCCAGAACCCGCCCAGCCATTAATCTGGGCATTTTTCTACCTTTTAGCACCTAGGCGGCCGCTTAGGCCAATTTTTAGAACACTGGATTCAAGCAAGAGTTGGATTTGATTCACCATGATCTAAAGGTTGCGTAGGAAGTTGCGGCTAAGACGCGTTCTGAGTTGCGAATTTTTGCTGAGGAGAAAACCATGAAGGAGATTGAAGGGGTTGCCCTGAGGCAGCAGTTAGAGGCCGACGTGGAATTCAATGCTTGAATAACGAGGAAGGTTGAAGACTAGCTTCAACTAGAGCAACATAAGCTTAGTGTTGTTAAGAGTAGTCTAGCTACGAAGCAATCTCACTTTGATGCGCTGACTGGCAAACTGGAGTTGTTGGAGCATGAACTTGCTGAAGCGAAGGCGCGTGAGGAAAAACTTCCAAGGTGTAGGGCAAGTGTGAATTTCGCTGGGTCGTGCATGTGAGATTAGAGCTGGTGCTGATGAAGGAATAACATCCGAAATGAGACCTTACGTATTATAAGAAGATGTCATACGCAGACTTAGTAGCAGTCTCTACGTCATCGGAAGAAGAAGGCGATCCAGATGATGCTCAGGCTAAGGCGCGTGCGGACGCGACTCTTGCTCCTTTATCTGTTAAGCTTAGTTCTCCTCTGTTAACCAGAAGTCGTCGTCATCAGCCGCAACTGACTAACCTTGCATGGTTAGGTCGGGGCTCTATCTGTTACGAGCGTGTGAGCCTACATCCGTGAGCGGAGTGCATCATGCGGACGAGTTTTGAAGAGATATGAGTACCTTAAATCATGCAGGTGTGATCCGTGTGTCAAAAGTGACTAAGGTTTCTAATGCTCGTGTCAGACACATATTAGAATATCACTTGAATAGTGGGCTGAGCCCATGGGCCCGTAAAGGAAGAGCTAGGGTTTGTCGTAGGATCAAGACGCTACTTGGACAGCGTAGATTGCATGGTAACATGTGTACATCATAGATCGCGAGACGGTTGAGTATCGGTTACTCCCCCATTAATGGGGTTCTGACATTTGCGCTGATGAGTCGTGATAAGACTTACTATTATGCGTGGTCATCTGCTCTGGGTGAGCACCCGATTGGTTCGCTGAGACCTTGTAATTTTTTCTCGTATTGCGAAGAAGAGTCACAGACTCCCTCCCAAGGGATGAGTCTGTCGTTTATTTGCCAACACTTCGGTGTCACCTTGTGCCACTCTGTCTGTCGGGAGACACTTCTTGCGGCTAGCTTTGGGTTGATCGAAGTATTGCCAGATAGGTCGTTTCTTTTGAGGGTGGTATTTTTGAGTCACCTCGAGTATCGTGCATGAGAGAAGTGTCATCGCTTGGCAGCATTGTGAGACCTTAACTTCCTTGTCGCTTGCCACCATCTTTGTTTGTCATCTTCTACCTCCTTCAGGAGGCCGAGTGTCGAGTGCCGAGTTGAAGATGTCTACAGCTCGTCGCAAGGTCTACATTGTCGTTGGCGTGCCGTTTTTTTGGGTGATTTGGCAAAGCAATTAGCTGCGCTTGTCCTTTCAACCCCTTTTTTCCACGTTTGTCCTTGATCTTGGGACATCTTCTTCGGATGATCGCCGAGTCTACTTTCGGTACATTTGCTGTCGCTTCTGAGTCTCTTTCTGGAGTCGAACTGTTTAAGCGAATCTTTATCGTATGTTGCATCAGATTCAAATGTTTTTACTTTGTAGTCTTTTGTATCCATCTCAGGGTGATCGTTGTTACATATTTTCAATAACAATAATCAATAGTGTATTTGTGTAATTCTCTTTTATTTCTTAAATGATTACAAATCACATAAGCTTATAAGAACTAAAAGTCTACATTGACTACGGATAGGAAAATAAACTAAATGGACTAACTGTTGGCGGAGAGAAGTCGATCCGGCCCCGAAGTGAATTCACATGGCCCTTCTCGGATCGTTGGTACCTTCAACGAACTGCCACGCTTTGCTGATGTCACTGAGGTTACTGAAGAGTAAACATTGCGTGGGAGTTTATTCCCACGCCGATTGATTGCTGGGGGGTTGTACTCCCATTTGCAGTGACCTCTCCGCTTTGTTGGGTTGAAGGACGGATTGCTCCCATGATGTTTGAATGTCTTTCGTTTCTGAGCTGAGCCACCGCTGTTGGGATCTCGTCTCCATGTGAGTGGAATGACTCATCCACAGTCTCTGGATCTGGCTTCAGTTCAAATTGCCATGTGGGCTTCAGTTGGATTTGTGAGCAATTTATCTACTTCAGTGCAACATAATGGCAGTCTCGTGCCGTCGGTTAGTCCCTACATATTGTTCCTTCCGAGTGGTTAACAGTGTACTTGACACATTGGTGAAGGGTGGAGACTACTGCTTCCATCTGATGAAGCCACAGTCTTCTCAGGATAACGTTGTAGGTAGATGTTGCGTCTACCACCATGAAGTCCAAGAACATGACTTTTCTCAATTGTGGCTTTCTCGCCACCACTGCTAACTTTATCTTCCCGATCGGGAAGCATAAGCATTTCTCTCCGCTGAATTCGATCAACGGGTAATCTGAGGATGTCAGGTTCTCCTCCTTGAGGTCCATACTACGAAACACGTTGTAGAACAAGACATTGAGGGAGCTTCCCGTATCCATTAGGCCCCTCTTCACTTACCATTTTGCAATTGAGATCGAAATGACGAGAGCATCATTGTGCGGTGCGCGGACGCCTTCGAGATCCTTGTCTATAAAGGTTAAGGTGGGGATGGGGCTTTGCACCCTCGAGTAGTATACATTTCTGTCATCGTCTGCAGGTTGTGTCCGCATCTCCAGTAGAGTCTGCTTGCGGGATCTGTTTGACTGGTCTTCATCTGATTCGACTCCATAAAGGACATATATTATGCTCGAAGTCTCATTCTCAATGTCATTGACTGTCTCTCCCCTGTCCCCGGGTTGTTCTGGTCGCTTCTTTGAACCCAAAAATTCCTTTAGCTTGCCCCTGCGAATCTAGTATTCAATCTCATACCTTAGACTCTTACAGTCGTTGGTGTCATGGCCACCCTTCTTATGATATGAGCAATACTTGTTGTTGTCACGTTTGGAGGGGTCTCCACGCTGCTTTGGGGGTCACTTCAGATCTTTTCAATTTTTCATGAAATTCAGGACGTCCGATAAGCTAGAAGGGGGGTTATGGATCTGGATCCAACATAGTTGGAAGCTTTCTCTGGCCTGGCCCGGGCCAGGGTCTGACTTGTTGTCGTTGGGCTTTCGCTTGCTTCTTTTTTATCCTCTCGCATTCTTCCCCCCCTTCCTGACTTTAGGAACGGAGGGTTTTTTCTCAACTTTTGTTTCATTTTTTGCTGTTTTCATCTCTTCCAAGGTGATGTACCTATGGGCGCCCTTCAGGAGTTCTGCCATATCCAAATGGGGTTTCAAGGTAAGAAGTCATAAAACTCCTCTCTTAGGCCCGCAGTAAAAGCTGTCACGGCTGTGTCATCGCTGCAGCCAACAATGAATGTCAGTTCGTCGTTGAAGAGTGTGACATACTCTTTTAATGTCTCATTAGATTTCTGCTTCAGAGATAGTATGTAGTGTGGGCCTTTTCGGAGACGTTGACTTTCGACAAAGCGCGTCAGGAATTCCTTAGCTAGGGTCTTGAATGAATCGATCGACTTTGGCGAGAGGTTGTGGAACCATGTTAGTGCTGACTTCTTTAGGCTGGTAGGGAAAGTTCTGCATATCAATAACTCAAATCCTTTTTTTTAGTGTCATTACATGCTGGTAATGGCGTAAATGATTGAATGGGTTGGTAGTCCCATCATAGAAGTCAAGTTTTGGAGGCGTGAACTTATTTGGAAGAGCCTCGTTCATGATACGGTTTATGAACGGTGGAACAGAGAGGTGATATAGCACGTCTGGGTCGTGAGCCCCTTTGCGGAGGGGGGGTTCTGCGGGGCGAGTCTGTTTGCCCTAAAAGTTGGGTCCGCGTTAGTTGTGCCATCTCCTCTAGTTCAATGAGAACTAGCAGGGGCTTGACTCTCCTGCGCTTGCTCTTTGTTGTCTTCCGGAGATGGGGGCATGTGCTGCTCCTGATCTTCATTAGCGGGTGGAAGGTTATGATGTATGAGAGCCTTTACTACTTTGGCGATTTGTTGTATTGGAGACGACAACAAATCTATCCCGGGATTTGTCGTTGTTGTTGCTGGTGCGGGGGCGTGAGCCTGCTACCCATGTATCATCAGCACCGCTGAGAGCGATGGTATATCGCAAGTCTGAGCGTTTGCGTGTCCCCTTGTTCTCTATTGTTGCGTGATCTAGTGGTCACCATCTTCTCGTATTTTGAAGAGAGATGATGGTAGTGAAATGTTAAGAACTTTGTCGTCCCTACTGTCGGCGCTAAATTAATGTAGTCGATTTTCGCTCTCTGCTTTGACCTTGACCTACAAACCTGCTGACCTACACAAGGAACGCACGTAAGCCACAGACCACCATTGTGGTGATCGATGACACTCCGATGCTAAAGTTATACAAGGATCTGATAAAGGAATGTTGTAAACATGAAATTTGTAGCGTACCTTAGCTTACTAACCTCATGTCTTATTTATAGTGCTGGAGTCCTGGTTTAACCAAGCTATCAGTGGCGTAGTTTAGAGAAGATCTTCGTGAATATCCTTATCTAATTAGGAGTTGTGATGTAAATGGGAGTTTCCCTGTTAACCTTGTGCTCCTAAAAACGTAGGAGATAGTTCTCAATTTGAGAGTAGTCCATAGATAAAAAGCTCCATGTGTGACATATACTCTGGTATTTGCTTCCTAATTGAAAGCAAAGTGTTGTTGTCTTGCCTGTCCGAAGCTGATTTTCGAGATACTTGCCTTAGCAGGGCTCACGAGTATTGAGGATAGTTGTGAGACACGTGGGCTTAACAGGCTGTAACGATTTTAGCTTTGTCTGGCGGACTGCATGTGTGAGCTTGAAACCGCTTAGGCCGGATCAGTGTCGAGGTGACGCTTGAGCCTATTATTTCTTGAGATCATCATGACACGTATATAGTGTAGAAGAAAAACAGTTTTAATGTATCATCAGGAACCCGTTCAACCAATAAATCCCCTACAACTTTCTCTTGTTGTAGATTTCATAAAACTAAATATTTGCATAACCACTCTTATTTAGGGTGCATTTTTCGAGGAAAAAAATATGTAATGGAGATAACAACCTTAAAATGACCTTAAAATGACTTTGAGGTTCGGACAAAATATTTCTCCATGAAAAACTCACATGTGAAAGTTTTTGCTTTCTATTAATTTTTCCCTCGATAATTTTGGTGCTTTTTGATTATTAATCAATTTTCTTTTCATGAAAAAATTAGAAATAGAGAGCAAGTGAAGAAAGTTAAACATCATTTTTTATTTTTCATTAAAAGAAAATCATGATTTTTTTATTTTTCATTAAAAGAAAATCATGATTTTGGGAGAACATTCCTTGTGAAATTGGAAGACCACAAGTTTTACCCCCTCGCCTTCCTAATATTTTCTTGGAAAACTATAAAATTGGTAGAAAATAAAGTGAAAAAAGTCTCGATCTCTTGATATTTAAGAGAGATGTTCATAGGTTTTCATGAAGTATCCTTTGCTCCTTAGAAAGTATTTTTTTTTCACTATTTTGGGAGAAGATATGTAATGGAAAGTCACAAATTTGATGCTCAGTATCTTTATGCCGTTAAAAAAAATTCATGTTTGATTATTTATTTATTATAAAATAAAAATTGTGAAAGAAAGTATAACACAATGGAAATTGGAAACACAAATTCTAGACAGCCTGAGGTATGCTGCCTGGGAGGGCGAAAATACAATTGGAAAAGATGAGAGAATGGGTAGAGTGAGCATAGAACTTTACACTTTCACCGTATATATTTTTCAAAATCATGGAAAGACTTCGAAAATCAAACAGCCCTTAGTGAACAATCGTTTTAATTTTTTGCTATTATTTTAAGCACCTCATAAATTATTACTTTCATGTCTAACCTCAACAACGAAGATTATAAAATGGTCTGTATGTTGTGAACACCACCTATAATCTAGGCTTTCCAAATGGAGCCTCTAATCACGAGTTGAAAAGTTAAATAAAGGGTTTCAAAGACAATTTTGCTGTAAAATAAACAACGACAATGCTAGGGAAAAGTTTTTGCAATCATGGTGACGTGTCGTGATTTTGAAAGATTAGATGAAATCTCCGAAATGCTTATGTGCATATCGAGGTTACAAAAAATTCCTTATATTGATGCCACATCATTCTTATATTGAGGTTACAAATTCGTCATCTTATTTTCGTCATCTTCAAGAGCTGTATTATTTATTTTTCATTTTCCCGTCTCGACGTGGAACCTATTTCCGACTCATTGACATCAGAATGCACTTCAATTATTCATTCAATTTCTCACTTGTCGCAAAGGGTAATCAGTGTGTACCCTTTACCGTTGAGCCACTAAATGGGATGTTTGCGAAAAACGGTTTACAACAAAGTTGCCTTTTATTTTATTTCAAATTTAAATTCTTAGACATTGTACTACTTCATACTTGTAGCAAAAAAGAAGAAAATGTGTGAACGAGAATCTTATATTTGCAATGGCCACAACACAAGTGCCCCGGTTTTCATTAATATCGTGAACTTGCTCGTTTGATGGAGAGCACAAATGATTATGATATTAATGTTAATTTTCCTGGTGCACAGTTTTGAAACTCGATAATTGAGAACTAAAACATTTTAGAGACTCTACTACTGTCTCTGTTTGACACTCATATATGCATGAATGCATTCCTCCCCTTTTGGTTAAACTGCAAAAATTACATCTAATTCATCAACCAAGTTTATCGATAGCGTCTAATCGATAAACCAAGTTATACAACCTTGGTCACAATCTTCAACTAGAGTCGATGTAGATCAGAACTTGTAATTGTAGTCGACAACCCAAGATACATCATTAGACACCCGTATAAATCAATCATTCTAAGTCTATGAAATCCATCTTGTAAAGTGTTCATTACCTGAGTAGAATCTGGCACAGCCTTGTACATTTATCGAAAGGTGCAGCCTTTTACCATCTGTGAAGAGAACATCCAAATGAAATCAACCTAACATTAAATTCCTAAAAGGAAAATATTTTGCTTTGGCCTGATGAACTACAACATCCAGTTGGGTTCAAGAAATATTTACTGCTAGGTTTTTTTTTTTTTTTTTTTTTTTGGAAAGGCAAGCGTGCCGTTGGTGGGTATAGAACCCAAGACGTGGGGTTAAACCACCACAGCCTTAACCATCCAACCAGGCTACCATTGCCTTGACTGCCATGTTATGAACTCAGAACCATCTAATTCCCTATTGCCATTAAAATAAATGTAGAAATTTACATGATATATAGAACGTTGACAATTGCCTATGTCGTAAGGGGTGAGGTGGGGCATGAGGGGCCAAGGTCCGCCCCTATAGCCTTGGCGATGCAAAGCGCTGCCGTGGTGCAGTAACCTAACCTTCACTTTGACTAGTGCATTGGCTCTGTGGCACTCTAAGGCTAGGGCGAGGCGAACCTTCAAAGCTGCGGTAGAGCCGCTGACAACATATCAATTGCCTACAACCAGGGCATTCCCAAAACACCACTAATCTGCTGTGTGGATAGGATAAACCAAAACCACAATATGGTTGCAGGAACAGCACTCCCCCAATTTCAAAGATTAAATCTAAACGATTAATTTTTCTTCCAACTCAATTGATATTATCAAGAGATAGGGGCATGCCTATAGTAAATAGTTTGAGTAAAAATCAGATGCATGCACTGTTTTCCCCCATAAGGCTTCATGTGCCGCATAATATTAGGAACCAGATGTCAGATAAACAAGTAGCACAATGAGTCTACGATAAAATCACCCATGCCTGAAAAAATTGCAGTTTCAAAGTGCCATGTCACTGAAATTCCAAGTGTGGAGGACATCACACTTTCAAAAGTGCATGCTAGACATAGATTGGATAGCTATGATTTCAATTTTGCTATTTCACAGTGCAACTTAAAGACTTTTTTAACAATCAAAATTAATATCTGTACCTTCCATTTTCTGTTTCAGAAATGGCAATCTGAGTTCTGAATGTATACAAAAGATAAAAAATAAAAAGGAGTTGAAGTTAAAATTCTTAGCTAAATATTTTGTTGAGACTAGAGTGTAATTTATCAGATATCTTCTAATGCGACTCCAATTCATGCTAAATCTTAAAAGTAAGCTTATTCATTCAGAAAGCAAATCTAATCATAATGTTCCTCTGTACAACCATTATCATTGCTATCATCGTTTTTATTATATTTTGAGTTCTTTGAATAAATACCACATCAACATGACAAAGAATGGATTTGTTTATGTTAAATCAAAAGAAAACATTAAGACTATTTAAATGTTGAATAAATGCTATAGATATACACAACTAGAAATACAAAACTGACCTAAGTGGAGGACTGTACAAGAGATGAAGTCATCTGACAATTCCTTGTAACTGCAAAAGGAACAAAATGCATTACACTGCAGAATACAATGTTGCTAAGTACGGAAGAGCACAACAAACTAATGGATGTAAATGACTAACGGAAAATAATTAAACCACAAAACCCAAATGTAATCATAACAATTATCATTGCATGATTTCTATGCATGTGAAATTACTTCATTTTTTGCATTAATAATTTTGAAAAACAAAAAAAAAATCTCCAAGAAAAAAAGAGGGAGGGAGGTTACGATGTAATTGGTGGATGTGAATTATAAAATCCACTTCCTTTACTAGAGTTTCTCTACAACATTTGTCCTGATTTTAGTTCTATGTTCTTATTTGCAAACCAACAAAAGACATTGTCAATAATAAATACTATCTATTATCAGGGTGTCATATATAATCAAGAATAGCAGTCTTGTATGAAGATGGTCTACCAAGGGTGGATACCAGCTCTTCCTGTAGATTTGAGTGTGATTCATAATGGACGTGGATCAGTAATGCTCATAACAAGAATTGACAGTGCCTACCTTTTCCATACCAAAGGTAAATGAGCCTTCTTCAACCACAGGAACATCATAACAATCTCAATTAATCAGGGGACAATAGGCAGTGACTGAACTTGTCTATGCCGAAATAACTTTGCTACTGCTCTGCGTTCACAGTCCTGTATAGTAGAGCAGCAAAAAATAATTAAAATACTCCATTGCTAAAAGCAGTCTGAGTTGTAATATATGCTTCTGGTGTAGTTTCTTATTGTAGTCTACTAATAAGTTGCAGTCATAACAGCACGTCTTTGTACTGGTAATGAAGATTAGATAGATATACACCCTAACTATAGGAAAAGTTTAAGTTGAGCAAAATGTCTCCAAACTGCTAGAGTTAACAAGGGACAAATAAAAATTTAAACACAATGTTGAGCTTTTGAATTGGGAAATTTATGAGCATCTTTGATAATATAAGGAACTCTGTCGACTATATTTATTGTATTATTATTATTATTATTATTATTATTATTATTATTATTATTATTATTATTATTATACTATTCGACAGTATCATTATGAGGTTGTCAAGAAAAAGTCAGTGGTACTACAACATTAGTGTTGGATAAATAATATATATGTCAAACGAATGGGGCAGCAAATAAAAGTCCAATTCTATGGAAGGAAGACTAAAAGATTTCATAAAGAATCTCTACTTCTCCCTTCGACAGTTTCCTTCAGAGTATACAAATCAGTTCCTAAATCCTAACTACGTCAACAGTCTGCTGAAAAAAGGCTTTTCTCCATCCATGATAGAGCTAGTTTTAGGGGCCCAACTCTACGTGTATCACTGATAAACAAGAATAATAAGAATGAGGCTTACAGGTTTTGAATTACCTTAAACATGTTTAGAACTAATGGTTTATCTGGATTCGTTCTCCTTAGTTTCAAGTAAGTATATGCAAAGCTGAGTTGATCACGTGAGGTGAACCGATCAACTTCATTGAACCAAAGGCAAGAAAATAAATTTGACATGGGTGTGTGGGCACGCACAATAAAGGAACCTTCAGGGACATCTGCAAAGTAAGAACTGAATCAAATCATGCTACCTTTGAAGGAAAATTAGAGAAGCAGAGAGTACATTGTCTGAAGCAAAATAGTAAAAAATAAAGATAAAAATAAAAGAAATATGTTGATGACACACACAACTTGGAAGAGTATCTGGGTCTGATGGATCAAACTTGGTGAGACCATCTGACTGATAAAAATTAAACTGCTCATCAATGGCTGTGTGATTGTACTTATTTAAACGCTTATTTTGGAGCACCTCCTCCCAAACACAGTGGCGATCATAATGGTTTGAAATAGCATACTCCGATCCCTTTCGCCACAAAAAGTACTCCAGAATCAACATTGGATCAGTTTGTAGTCGCATTTTGCTATCCAGCCAGATAGAATACCTGACAACCACCAAAAAGTTAACTGTGTGAAACATATAAGATGTCAGCACTACTCAAAACTAACAAGATTACAGCTCAAGAAGGGAAATGCAATTTCAGTGAGATATTTAGAAGCAGATAGTATGCCAACATCAAGCATCACAAGGCTTTTCCGGAATAAGCAAATAGAAAAAAAATCCCTAGTCAAATGCTGAAAGACACCAAAAGCATTATCGCCTTGAGGTAAAACAAGTTTACAAATTACAACTTAGTGGAATTGGAATCCAACCTCTTCAATTGATGAATAAATTAGGTTGTGGCGATATGACATGGAGAAGGAACGTTTGTGGAAAGAGGAAATTAGAGCTAAATATGATCCATTAGGATCTAGCTAGATTATGAGGCATATGGGCATATGGTACTAGCACTTTTGGAAGACCATCCACCTATAAGGAAAAATTGTCCAAGGAGTAGCAGTGTCAATGGGAAGAGGTGATAAGTTATAATTCTGGTCAGACATTAGGATTGGCGAAAAGGTGTTCAAATATAGGTTTCCAAGATTGTAGGCGCTATGCAAAAAAAACAAAAAAAGGGATGGTGGTAGACTTTGGTAGTCTTGTTAATGAGGTTATGAGCTGGGATGGCAGGCCTTTGGTGGGGGAATTGAATGAGTTTGTGACGTTGCCTGGGGTGTTAAAAAATATATAGTTGGGGCCTGGGGGTTAAAGATCATAAGTGGGTTTGGAAGGGGGATCGAGAGAGGATTTTCAGTGAGTTCTTGTTTCTCTAGGTTGGTGCATCATATACTAGATGGCAAGTATAACAATTTTCCAATGAAGTTGATTTGGAAGAAAGGAATTCTGCCTAGCGGGTCATTTTTCATGTGGACGTCGTTATGGGAAAAATTTCCTTCCAAGGTAGAGTTAGCACAAAAGGAGATGGATTGGGTGTTGGGTGTATTAGTGTAATATGGAGCTGAAAGATTCAGTTCATCTTTTACTCCATTATAGTTGGGTTAAAATATTGTGGATGCACCTCACTGAAATTTTTGGGTTTCATTGGTGCCAACATCTATGGCTAGTATGTGAAGGGCGTGAAAGACCGCAAGTGATCTCACGACAAAAGGAAAAGTTGAATGGAAGTTGATTCCTTCTGCTTTGTGTTGGACCGTGTGGAAGGAGCGCAAAACCAAAGTAGCAGATATTGATGCGGTGGCAATGGAGATATTAACTACATTGTGAAGTTGGGTTTCACATTACCCTGAGTTTTGAGGGGTCTTAATGCTCTTAAGGAGCCTTTTTGTGTCCAAAAGCATAATGAGCAATAAAAAAATACTACCTTAGAAAAAAAAAAAATTAATATGAACCTTTGAAAGAAAAGAAATTGCCATGAAAGACAAATCAGTTCTCCATTAAGAAACATGATCAATCAGCATGTTACCTAGCAGATGGGAATAGAAGGTGCGATAAAATTTTTGGCACCTTTCCAGTTCTCCTCATATCCATGTATGGCAAGTTTCTCACAACAACAATCCTCCACAAGCCAATGTATCCGTTGTCGTCACGAACGTGTCCCTCAAATGAGATTTTTGACACCGTTTGCTCGTCCAAAAACATGACAAAGCAAACATTATTCTTGGAGTATTCACTTACCTGCAACAAACAAGTTCACAAAGGAAAAGAATACTTAAATATAAGATAACTTCCGCAATATCGTAATGCTTGAAAAAAAAAAAAATACTTGTTTTGAGGTATAAGACTATATACACGCCTAAATGCACATCTTTTCAAACCCAAAAGTAACATGATTGTTACATTATAAACTGAAAGAGAATGAATCTATATTCAGGACCAATGAGCCTTGAACTTACCAAGTCACAATTTAAACTCCCTTTCACAAGTCTCCACCTCTTCATCATCCTTGTTAAAAAATGCCATTGTTACACTCCTAGGCCTTGATACTGTACTTGATCCCACATCATCAGCTCCCTCTCACACTAGCCTTTTGCTTATAAAAGAGCTAAATTTTTTTCTTGAGAAGAAAAAAGTTAAGTGTCCACGGAATAAGAAACTCAGTGATGTGAGTAATGCCAATAAATAATACACTATTTAACTCGCTCTAGGTCCTTGTTACGAGTACTGGGTAAGTACTCACAGAATAAACTGCCTAGTGAAATTTGACATCAGGTGGAATTGGTTGAGTCAGCTAATTAGAAGCGGAGTTTAGCTCCTTTTCTCTGAGACAGGATTCTGCAATATCCTTTTTTCAGAATATTCCCTCCTTTCAACAGCTTCATCATCAACACCTCATTTGCACATACCAGGCTCGAAAAATCCTTTTCCATAATTGTATTTTTAAAAATTAAGTATTATATAAGAGTGCTACTCTAAGATTCAAAATCTACATTCAAAATTAAGTATTATATAAGAGTGTGTGTCATGTTCTCATTAGTTCACACTTTTTGACCCAAAAAGTTATGTAATGAAAAACCATTCACCCAACGAAAACATGCCACGGCAACGAATTTTAGAGTAGAGTTTTCCATTATATAATCATTACAGTATCTTGATCCACTTACACAGTTCTGGACCAGTAAAAATGTAGATAGTCAAGCGTCCAGTAGGCACAATCAAGAAATAGCTCAACACACAAACAGTAAAAATTGACACAGAAACAATGCAGACCAAAATAATGCATGTTTTCACCTATTTGCATAAAGAAGTTTATTGATTTTAGAGGTTTGTTATCGTAGATTGTGTAAATAATAAAAAATCAAGAGAGATGAACCATAGTAAGCTAAGCCAGAAAAATACAATCAAGAGGATTCCCATTCCCACCACTAAAAAACGCAATAGACATTTGATCAAAAGTTTGTTATCAAAGAATTTTAACCACATTAATTTACAATCATAACAATTGCAACTTTGCAAGAGTAATTTACTTAATACAAATAATATTAAATCACTTGCAAAGATATTTTACCTTTTTGCTTGTTGGTCTCCTCAAAAAGTCAGAGCTTCCAAAAATGCAAGAAGATACCACTATTCTGCACGCACTCATGTATTCCATATCCTTTTCTTCTAAATCAAAGCCAGTGCTTGGAGATCCCTCTGGGCCTTTGACAAAACCACAGTGAACCGTTTGATTTCTTGCGTAAAATGAACTTTCCCTTTCACTGAGTGTTTGATGTCCACCAAATCTGGGTTCAAATGTATCAACCCCATAAGGTTTCTCCTCCCTATCAATATACCCTAGGGAAAAGTGTGTCAAATTCATGGAGGGCTCAACAACATCATCTACTGACTCCAGAAATCCAACATCGCAAGGAAAATCTGAAAGATACAGTCTGTAAGAGACTAAGAGTAGACACAGAAAAATGAGAAGATCAATACATTGGAAATTAAAAACATTAGCTTTCAAGCGCGGCTAGGCACATATTTGTCTGCTTTAATTTTATATAAAAATTACAAAAAGAAAAAAAAAATTAATCTTAACAATTGACAGACGATGAACATAAGGTTGTAGATTAGTATATAAATGGTTTAACTGATTGCTTGAGATGGTAATTGGCATTGGAATTTATCCTTTACTATATTTCCAAGTTTATCAGTTAACCCCCCATTGATAATCATAAACATGTAATAAAAGATATACATGAAAGGACAAATTTTTGTTCTTCCAATTTAATATTGCTTTGAAAAAAAAAAGATAAAAAGTTGGTTGGGCTTAACAAATCATCTGTATGACATAAAATTAAATGTTTACCATATTCCTACCCCCCAAATTCCCTTTAAAAAAATAGAGAGAAATATCGATAATTCTGAAAAGTGATTGACTTTAAAAGTAGCAATGTGAAAAAAATCAAATTTGAGATTCAGTGAGAAACCTTAAAGAAATGAACCAATAGTTAACAATTTTTAGTTTAAGACTAACCACATTTATCCACATCAATAAATCATCACATCGGGTTTCTTTATATTTCAAAGACGGCAATCCAAACAATAAACTTGTATTTCACAGACTATATCCGAACATTGTCATCAGTATGATGTATATAATATGAATACTCAAATTTTATAGGAAATTCAAAAATAAACCAAAGAGGAGATACCACCCTACTTATAAAATTCACACACCCACATTTACCGGCCCAAAAACTTATAACATTGTCATTAGTCATGTTTGATGGTGGTGTACCACATCAGGAAAGTCATGGATATGTGCATATTTTATACACTAATCTCAATTCACCACTATATTATGCCATGTGCATGGGTGCATCATTTGAATTTTTTTTTGCCCTTGGATAGTAACATTGCTTTAGACCCTCCCCTTCCATTCCCTCCTCCTCTGCATGTCTTTGCATTTAACATCTGCTTCCATTGTGTGTATACAAAACCTTAACCAACTGTCACGCCCCGATTTTCGAGAAAAACGAAAATCCCAAATATCCACGTAGGATTATCCGTTTTCCCAAAAGTCGGGACATGAATTTTCATTCACGAAAATAACAGTTGGCATCCACGAGAAATAATAAATTTTGTACAATTTACCAAATAGAGGGAAAAACACAACTGATCTAAAAGTCCATCAAAGGAAGAAAAATTTTTAAAACTCGCAGAGCCAACGCTAACAAGTTCAACACTTTACGAATGTATCACTAAAAAAAAATGAATAACTCCGAGTTCAAATTACAAGAATTAAACTAACACCTACAAATAGAAAGATCTAATCTTTCGAACACGCGCAACTCCCAGCAATGCTTGTCACGTATGGTACGAAATGCTCTAAGCCCGCCCGAGATTTCTGTATCCTGAAAATAAACTAGTCGGCTACATTCCCGAAGGAATGTACCCAAGAAGCCAAAGCCCACTTGGGTCAGCAATAAAGCTGGTGTGAAATCTCTTTATTTCCCCCAAAAATCAATAAAGGAAATTACAAGATATGACCAAAAATAGTACTATAAAGAAATAAAAAACACACATGTAGTTCCTCCACGAGGCATTCGTATCTTAATTCTAATAAGTAAATATGCATTTACCTGTACTTACCCTATAGAAGTTGACTATGGCAAGTCGGACCTGCAGAAATATTACTGGACTTGCCATCCTGCATAAAAAGAATTAGAAACAATGCAACGTCATTTATTCTTTTTATTTGAATTAGGTTCATCTTTTTAACGGATTGATCACTTAGACGATACCACATTCGCACCACCTCCGTGCCGAACATACATGCCCGTATGCCTCTCTCATATAAAGGAGGACTACTCCGTCATCCATGTCCAAGTGGGGACATCACATATAGACATGCATCGCGGATACCCCTAACTATATGAGTACCAAAAGCCACCCTTGGGCTATCAATGCGCATAAACTCACGTCACATTTTTTACGGATAAAAGATCAAAGCCTATTTTAGGCATACAAATTCACCACATTTCCGCAAGACTAACCCGAAGGTTATTTTAGTTTCTCTAGTAAGAAATGGGTGCCCCAACTCCGCAAGACGACCCATTGGTCATTTAGTTTCTCTAGTAAGAGAGGGAAAATAATAAACAAAAGAGATGTGGTAGTTCTAAGTGATACAAGCCCAAGTGTTTTATATTTTTAGAAATTCAGGTTCACCAATATCATTTATTTTCCATAATTCAGAATTCTTCCACAATGACATTTTGTCATACCTGAATTGATTCACAATCTATTCACCCACATTTTTGGGGAAAACATAGCATATTCATTAATCAGACTATGTAACAATATGACAATCAAGCCACTCCTTGATTCAAATATCCAAATTCTTTATAATGCATAAACAAGTCAATATGCATACAAATTTTCAAATTTATCACAATGCATTAATATTCATCCACCATTCAAACACCATCCAAACAACGTCGCACCCAATCAATAAAATGGTAAACATGGGTGACCCCAAATATGAACCCAGCAGGCTAGAAAAATCTTACACATCAAACAGATCAACAATATTGGAGATCAAGCGTTTGCAGCACAAAACACCACCAATAAGGCAACCTCATAATGAAAGCCAAATTTCACGTAGTAAATACCCTCATAAGGTGGGACTTAGTGGAACCCACCCTGAATAAAGTCTCGAATTTGCAAATGTAAAAAAAAATTGCAGTGGGACCCACCCTAAATAAAATCTCAAATTTTTACAAATGCAAAAAGTGCGTGGGACCCACCCTTAATAAAATCTCGAATTTTACAAATGCAAAAAGTACAGTGGGACCCACCCTTAATAAAATCTCGAATTTTACAAATGCAAAAAGTGCACTGGGACCCACCCTTTTCAAAATCTCGAATCTGCAGTGAATTGCCATTGCAATTCCGTTTTGCTAATGTCAAATATACGTGGGCCCAAGAACTATTTGGACGAATGAGATCTGACATAATTTTGAAAGAAAGAGAAATAGAGAATAAAACTCACCAATCTCAAATCAAATCGTACATATAGCATTCTCAATCTTTATGCAAACAAATTAGAAAATGACAAAAAGAATCATGTCAATGTAAAAGTTGAAAGGAATAAAGAAACTCACTTTTTTGTTTGCTTTTCTCCTTCTTTCTTTCTCCCTCTCTTCTTCTCCTTTCTCTTTTTTTTTTTTTTTTTTTGTTAGCGGCGAGAGAACAAATAGAAGAACCTAACCCTATTTATTCCTACTAAGACCAAATCATTTTCTATTAGGGCTTTGCTCGAGGTTAGAGACACCCCATCTTTCTACTTGATGCCACCGCACATTTAATAAAATTAAAAATAAATAAATAATTAATTAATTAATTAATTAAAAATTATTATATATTAAAGTAGGGTTGTTACATTATACACATTTAAAAATAATGTAACGACGAGAATGTAACGACCCTACTTTAATATATAATAATTTTTACATTGACAAAAAAGTGAGTTTCTTTATTCCTTTCAACTTTTACATTGACATGATTCTTTTTGTCATTTTCTAATTTGTTTGCATAAAGATTGAGAATGCTATATGTACGATTTGATTTGAGATTGGTGAGTTTTATTCTCTATTTCTCTTTCTTTCAAAATTATGTCAGATCTCATTCGTCCAAATAGTTCTTGGGCCCACGTATATTTGACATTAGCAAAACGGAATTGCAATGGCAATTCACTGCAGATTCGAAATTCATTGCAGATTCGAGATTTTGAAAAGGGTGGGTCCCAGTGCACTTTTTGCATTTGTAAAATTCGAGATTTTATTAAGGGTGGGTCCCACTGTACTTTTTGCATTTGTAAAATTCGAGATTTTATTAAGGGTGGGTCCCACGCACTTTTTGCATTTGTAAAAATTTGAGATTTTATTTAGGGTGGGTCCCACTGCAATTTTTTTTACATTTGCAAATTCGAGTCTTTATTCAGGGTGGGTTCCACTAAGTCCCACCTTATGAGGGTATTTACTACGTGAAATTTGGCTTTCATTATGAGGTTGCCTTATTGGTGGTGTTTTGTGCTGCAAACGCTTGATCTCCAATATTTTTGATCTTGTAAGATTTTTCTAGCCTGCTGGGTTCATATTTGGGGTCACCCATGTTTACCATTTTATTGATTGGGTGCGACGTTGTTTGGATGGTGTTTGAATGGTGGATGAATATTAATGCATTGTGATAAATTTGAAAATTTGTATGCATATTGACTTGTTTATGCATTATAAAGAATTTGGATATTTGAATCAAGGAGTGGCTTGATTGTCATATTGTTACATAGTCTGATTAATGAATATGCTATGTTTTCCCCAAAAATGTGGGTGAATAGATTGTGAATCAATTCAGGTATGACAAAATGTCATTGTGGAAGAATTCTGAATTATGAAAAATAAATGATATTGGTGAACCTGAATTTCTAAAAATATAAAACACTTGGGCTTGTATCACTTAGAACTACCATATCTCTTTTGTTTATTATTTTCCCTCTCTTACTAGAGAAACTAAATGACCAATGGGTCGTCTTGCGGAGTTGGGGCACCCATTTCTTACTAGAGAAACTAAAATAACCTTCGGGTTAGTCTTGCGGAAATGTGGTGAATTTGTATGCCTAAAATAGGCTTTGATCTTTTATCCGTAAAAAATGTGACGTGAGTTTATGCGCATTGATAGCCCAAGGGTGGCTTTTGGTACTCATATAGTTAGGGGTATCCGCGATGCATGTCTATATGTGATGTCCCCACTTGGACATGGATGACGGAGTAGTCCTCCTTTATATGAGAGAGGCATACGGGCATATATGTTCGGCACGGAGGTGGTGCGAATGTGGTATCGTCTAAGTGATCAATCCGTTAAAAAGATGAACCTAATTCAAATAAAAAGAATAAATGACGTTGCATTGTTTCTAATTCTTTTTATGCAGGATGGCAAGTCCAGTAATATTTCTGCAGGTCCGACTTGCCATAGTCAACTTCTATAGGGTAAGTACAGGTAAATGCATATTTACTTATTAGAATTAAGATACGAATGCCTCGTGGAGGAACTACATGTGTGTTTTTTATTTCTTTATAGTACTATTTTTGGTCATATCTTGTAATTTCCTTTATTGATTTTTGGGGGAAATAAAGAGATTTCACACCAGCTTTATTGCTGACCCAAGTGGGCTTTGGCTTCTTGGGTACATTCCTTCGGGAATGTAGCCGACTAGTTTATTTTCAGGATACAGAAATCTCGGGCGGGCATAGAGCATTTCGTACCATACGTGACAAGCATTGCTGGGAGTTGCGCGTGTTCGAAAGATTAGATCTTTCTATTTGTAGGTGTTAGTTTAATTCTTGTAATTTGAACTCGGAGTTATTCATTTTTTTTTAGTGATACATTCGTAAAGTGTTGAACTTGTTAGCGTTGGCTCTGCGAGTTTTAAAAAATTTTCTTCCTTTGATGGACTTTTAGATCAGTTGTGTTTTTCCCTCTATTTGGTAAATTGTACAAAATTTATTATTTCTCGTGGATGCCAACTGTTATTTTCGTGAATGAAAATTCATGTCCCGACTTTTGGGAAAACGGATAATCCTACTTGAATTTTTGGAATTTTCGTTTTTCTCGAAAATCGGGGCGTGACACTAACTGAGAACAATCAACCCAAAACCTTAAGCAACTGACAACAATCAACACTATTCATGGTCACAAACAACAATACATACATGAACTCATTAAGATAGTTTTCTTCCATCCTCTCCATTTGAAACCCTAAAACCCATCCTAGTCAACATGAACTCAAAAAGGGATCAATTAACTTTGTCAAAGGCTTTAGAAAATTTTAATTTACACTCCAGGGTTGGCTGCTTGGCTTTAAGCCTAACATCAATGAGTTCATTAGCTATAAACAGGGCTAATTTTGTATTAGATAAACACATCTTTGTCTTAGTTATTCGCTAGAAAGAACTTTAAGGAACAACTGTGGAAGTAATATCAATTCTTATTCAACTTTTTGTTTGAGAATTTATTGTCATCATCTCATGCACTCACGTCTTGCATGAAAAAGCTATGCTTTTGTAAGTAACTATACCTAAAAGGGTAGTAGTTGGGTTATGAGTAATTTAATTACTCCAAAGTGTCGTGACAATATAACTATAGCGGTATAGGATAACGTCTTCAAGTCGGCAGAGTGGAAGTGCTGAATCTTCCAAGGATACTTCATACTAGCTAGTGACAGAAGTACGAGCCTTTGATTGCAAGTGTCAAAATAATAGCATGTTGTTGAACAACTTTTCAATACCATCAATTCTTTCCCCCATTTTTTAACTGTCCCTAACACCTTTCATTGAAATATCAAACAATGGCGTGATGCTGAGTTGCTGACATTATGTTAGATCAACACAACTTAATCCTGGAAAATGTTATAATCTAAGTCTAACACAATTCTAAGCATTTTTAACATTATAAACATGGTGAATTTGCATGGCAAAATAGAAATCATAATATAACCAGAGTAAACACACTTACAATGCTTCCGATGCTTGCCTCTTGGCCGTCCACCCTCTTCGAAAGTGTCCAAGCTTTCCTCCATTCCCCCCCAGTCTATTTTACCTGCAAAATGAGACAAACGCAAATTAAAGCTTAAATCCAAATGAAATGCCAAATGTCAATACATTGATAAACTTCTAATTACCATGGAATGACAAATTGGTGCCAAAGACTAACAAATACAGCAGAAAAAGCAATCCGAGCAGAAACACCCAAAATGAGAACTTCCGCCTCGACACTCGACCTAACCTCCTTCCTCGATGAGCCTTCGGACTATA